>BSBN01000633.1:11200000-11742500 GCA_027924645.1 Cunninghamia lanceolata
AATGTTGTACTTAGAGTTTAACTTGTGACATGATTTGGTCATATAGAGCATGCTAGGATTTCAGTATTATCAAGTGAAAGATGCCTACAAAAGGGACGAGTTTGGATTTGAACCTAATTTGAATTTGGGGGAATAGATACCTCACATACATTGCAACTTTATGAGTGGAAAACAAATTTGGTTTTTGTATGTAACCTATGACAAAGGTTCATTGAAAACAAGCTAGCATATTTGCTATCTCTTTTTGGATTTTTCAAAATTTTATGCTAAAAAATAATAATCATTCTTAATCATAATGCAAGCTATTATACACAATGAAATTTTCTATAGTCATTTCTTTATGTGAAAACATTTTTCTATCTAGGCAATCTTCGTGAAATCTTCATGTGTAATGCCCCAAGCTTACACTCAAGACATTAATAGACAAAAAATTAGATGAACAATTTTTTTGTTTCAATTGCGGCATCAAGCATGTCACATTGCACATCTACGTGTGCAAGGTGTCATGATGCAGCACGCCAATGCATATGACACTCTTACTAAAGCAACACTAATGACAACATAAGTAGATCTCTAACCAAGTTACAGGTCCAAGACATCGTGACTAACTCAGACACTGAGAATCGAAGGGTAACACTTCATTTTGTGACAATCCTTAGGCATATCAAAAATTAGTGTCAGAAGATGGACTACATTGGGTTAGACTTAAAAGGAGAAAATATAAAAAAAATCAGGCTTAAAGGCCAAAATTGCACCTTGTAAGAACTAACTCAAGGTTTGGGTTTGAAGACTGCAAAAGTTTAGACTTCAAAGGTTGAGCTTCCAACCTTGAGCTAGCTCAGACTTCAGCCCTCGAGCTAACTCCAAGTGCATACAAAGTGCTCAGGCTTCCAGACCGAACAAATATTGGCATGGACTTTGGAGTCCAAAACACAAACTGAGGGCACAACAAACTTTTCATATCGAGCCCAAAACCTTGATCTTTGAGACCCCAAACTTCCTTGACACTTACCTTAGACTTTAGAGTTTGAGATCCAACCTATGCTCTATTGGAAGCCCACTCCCCATCACTGAGATGCCAAGCATTGAGACTCCAACATGCAGAAGACTCTGATTTTGGGCCTTGGGGTTTGAGGCACCTCAAGCTCTTTGGACTTCGGTGTCCAAAACGCGTCGAGCTAGATGACTTCTGCACAACTACCTCCTTGGACTTCGAGCTCTAAATTGTGTCGCCCATTCAAACTTCGAGGTCTTAGACACACCTGACAACAAGAACCTTGTGTAGTCCACAACTTCAATTCTTTGAACATCGAGACCTTGAGATAGATCAAGACCCCAAGGACACCAGAACTTTGAGACTCTAGGCCTCCTTTAAAGTTTAGCCTTCAACTCCCTAGTAGCTTGGACTTTAGGCTCCAAAGAATTTACAACATGGATTGTAGATTTTTTTCTAAGGTAGGGACAACAAGCAAACTTTTCTCAATTAATGAGGCATAACTTTTTGATTTGCATGTTGATCAAAAAATGCCCCAAACTAAGCACTTAGGCATATGTGGGGTCCACATCGGTTAAGCATAGGGGTTCCCTAAATGCTCGAAAAGTGGTCTAAGTTTAGGCAAGGTAAAACCCACTTTCTCAAGAGCATGCCATGCAAGAAAATGGTTAGGTTCATCTAGGATAGCCAGGGACAATGACAAGCATAACCACCCAACATAGATAGCAACATGCAAGCATAAAGAATGAGTTATGAAGCCCCAACAAGAGCAAGATGAGATTGGCCCAAAAGATAACATGCTTAAGAAATTACATTTTCCTCTATTAATAACACATGATAAAAACCATACAAGATCCCTACTTCATGGTTAGATTACACTATAACAAACAATGAGATTACACCACCTCCAAGGGTGGAAGTCAATACAATACATTGTTGACCAATAGCATCTTATACATTTTACAAATGAGGCAAGGCTATGAATTTAATACATTTACAACAAAGCATAAACTGATCATGACAATAAGCGAAGAGAAAGTGGAGTCCATGCACGATCTCCAATCTACTCCAAGAATCCATGAGCTTCCCCAACGAAGGTTCATGCCAGCCAACCATGTGGAACCCTTAGGAACACTCCTTGAATTGGGAGATAATCAATTCAGGTAGTCCAATACACTCACAACATACATGGGATGAACAAGAAAATAACATCACCACACATGCAAGAACTCACCAAGAAAGCATGCAAGAGGGATCATATCCACCATCCAATGCATACACATGTTGATAACATTTTCACAAGATAACACCAAATAAACATGAATGAGGAGAACATTCAACACCACCAAGCAAGTACTTTGAGTCTCATACAAGGCACAAGACATGAATATAGAGGATATTGGGGAAAACACACTAATCATGCAAAAGCAAAGAGATCACAAGCTCTCATTTAACAAGAAATTCAAGGTACAATCATGTAGCTTACATGCGAGAGAAGCAACCTCTAAAATAAGCATGCATTTGCTACTTACATCAGCAAATAGATCACCAAACATGCACACATGAGGTCTTGCCAACACCATCCATGCATACACCCACAAGATTTATTAATACTTCAATATTGGCAAGCACACATGGGCGACTCTAACAACATCAATGTATGCACAAGAGGTATCAACATATCACCCATGAAGCAACCATAAACAATGCAAGCAAAAACACATCAATTGGCAAGAACCAAGAGATCACATGCACATGCTTGGTATACACACCCAAGCATAAGAAGGAAGAGAGTGTTAACCAAGCAAGGTATGCCAAAGAGGATGTACATTCCTCAACCATGGCATACACATGTTAGTCACTCCCAACTCATGAAATCCTTTCGAACAAGGCATAAACAAGGGGTATGTGCTCATCACCCAATACATGAACAAATGATCGAAGACACATCAAGGTGCATGAGACTAAAAATGAGGTCCATGATGAGATATTCATAAGCCCAAATAAATTCCCATCCCATTTCTCTATGATGATATTTTTCCTCACAAAAGGTAACAGATGCACAATGCAAAAGCACAGTTCCCTCTCATCACATACAAGCATTTTCTTGAACACTCCCAAACCCCAATGATAAAATTCCCAAATTTTCAAGCATCCAAAACCAAGATTTCAATCATTACCCTTTTGGAGTTAGGGACTTCAAACGAACAATATTTAAAACCATAACACATTTTTTGGAAATTTCAATAGCATTATGATGCAAAATCAAATTTCCCTAGAACTCAAACAAACATAGAAAAACAACCCTATGGCAATAAAATGAGGGACTCCTTCCAAGCGACAAGCTCCATGGAAGGTTTCCATATGCTCCACCTATTGTGGCATTACCAAATACAAAAGAGGTAAAACATTCAAGAAATGAGGTTGTAGAGAAAGCCTCTTACCTCCAATGAAAGCATCACAAAGGAGAAGTGCTTTATTGTGGGAGGATTACCTTCCATACACAGCAACTCCTGCCACAACGTCCAAGCCATGTGAATGCTCAAGAAATCCTCATACCAACATCAAAGAGGAAACAATCAAGTAAGCACAGGAAGGAAAGGAGGATGCCTTCATTCAAAATCCCACACCCCAAGCTACCAAATCAACAACCAACAATCTTCATGTCCCACAAAAATGGATGAATGAGTCAACAAAATGGGGGAAAGACTCCATGGGAAACTCTCATTCTCAACAAGTCATCCTCTCAAGTTTAGATGCCCAAAAAAGAGCTCCTTTTCTTCTTTTATTTTCTAAGCCCTCTTTACTTTTTTGCCACTTAATAATAATAAATTATTAAATTTAAATTGACTTTCACAATCTTACAAACATATGCACACTTATTTCCCTTCCAAAATTTAGTGATGAATGAATGATTGAAGGTTTTTAATAACATCTATGAGGCCAAACAACCTATGGGACCATTGGATAACCAACCATGTTGCTAAGCACAAAAGCCTCAAACAAGCAGGTTGCCCACACAGTACCTACTTGATCTCTCTTTCCCTCTAGATCCTGGATCCTTTGTTGTGGATCTTGAACAAATAATCTGTAGTTTGTGTTATCTTTCCTTCTTCAAATAGGTTAGACAAGGAGCCCACATTCAAAATATCAATGTAATTGGCCCAAAGTACAAAAATAGCATATTCTATCTGCCCACTCTTCTTTAAGCCTTGTCCACCTTCCGATTTCACATTTAAGCTAGTGTGAACTAGTCCTTAGCTGGGCCATTAGCATTTTCACTTTCCATTTTATTTCCACTCCTATATAGTTCTTTTGTGTGTGGTCATATGAAGGTTGAAATGCTTGATGTAGTATTCTCTTTTCCTCTCAAGTTGCCTTGTCCACATGCTTACTTTGAATTTTTCTTTCATGTACTTTTTTATTTCCCCATTAATATTTGGGCACTCTTTCATGCTAATATCCCACTTATTCATCCACATGTCATTTTGTTTCATCCATGTGCTCTTCCTTCTATCTAATTTTTCTTCTATGAGCAACTTGTCTATCATTTGTTGTTGCAACCTTTTAGACCTATCTGTGTTAGAAGGTCTGTTATGCAACCTTTGACCTTCATTGAAATGTGTTGCAACACCTTGTGGAGGCAACCCTTCCTCATTTTGTGCTATCTTATAAAACATATCTTTCACGACTCCCATAAGTTTGTCCAATTTGTCTTTTGTCGTGAGGGGTTTGCTCAAGGCTACCCTATCTGATTGGGAAATCTTCACATTAGACCTCTTCACATGCTTTTTGGAAGTTTTCATATTACTTTCTATATTTATGGCTATAACATAAGCCTCTCTCAGCATTTGACGACTTTTGTCCCTCAAGCAATAACCTAACTTCGAATCAAATGTACCACAATACAACACTAAGCACATTGATTCATTAGGTTTGAGATTAGTACGTACCTTTCTCATTATCATGATAAATCTGTTGTTGAAGTTTGCAATAGTCTCATTGATTCCTTTCTTGATTATAGTGAGCTAGAGGATGGCAAACTTGGGGTCAATCCTGTCTCCATACTGCAATCTGAACACCCTCATGAATTCTTCCCAATAGTCAATATTGTTATTATGGAGAGCCTCATACCATTCCTTAGCACTTTCTTCCAATGAGTGTACAAACAACTTCATCATCACATCTCCATCCTCAATCTCGTACTCATCAGTGACATTGATGAAGTGCCTCAAGTGTTCCTCGCCTGTGACTACGTTGTTTCCTTGAAACCTTGGAATCATTCCCTTGATCTCACTTGGAATCAAGTTGGGGAAATCAGGAATACCAAAAAAGTCCAACTTCTTGTATCTTTCTACACCCAACGGTTGTCTAGGACGAGGAAACCTCTGAGCCTACCTTTGAACTACAGGTCTGGGATTTAGGGCATTCACATACTTTTGCTGAGACGGCTGATTTAGAAGCTGATTATTTTTTCTATTATGATTTTGATTCCTACCTTGTTGCCCCATTTGCTGATGCTGTCTCTGATTTGATGCATGCCTAGGATTGGGAAAGTTGAGGCTGATTCTATGCATTTTGAGCAAGTTGGGCCTACTGCAAATCAAGTAGGGCCTACACTTCTCTCTGCCTATTTCTGATGTGATCAAGCAAGTCTAACTCATCATAAAGGGTCCTTTCCATTTCCTTAGCATCAGGTTGTTCCTACTAATCATTCTAATCACGGATGTTGTCTTATTGAGCTCTATGTGACCTTGTGGGTGAAATATGATGCTAATTATTTTGATGGGCCTCTTCATTCTCATTAGACATGGGACTTGTCTCTTCTTCCCTTGCTAATAATATTCTGATTTCTTCGGACCTCATACTCATCTATGTTCATTCTCCTATTTGTTCTAAGTATATTATCTGCAAAGTCCTTAGAAGTATATTGATACTGACTTCTGCAATCATCAAATGCATCATCTTTGCTAGAAGTACATGCCTGACCTTGGGCATTAGGATTTCTTGTTCTCCACCTATTCCTTTGGCTTCTTGTTCTCGTCTCATCAACTTACGCCAACAAATTCTTGATTCTTAAAACCAATTTGAATCTTTCCATAACCTTGTTATCTTCCCTACTGGAGAACTGGAACTTTTGTTCTTTGAAACCCTAGAGAGGTCTACACTTTTATTGCCTGAGAAACTGCCAAAAGACCCTTTGAAAATGGTTTCAATCTTCAATTTATAGCCTTCACAACTTGGATTGGATGAAAAATGGGAGGGAAAACCCCACCAACTCCACCTACTGCAATAAAAACATCAAATTCAACCACTCACTTTGCATTAATGGAGATCTGGAGAGTTGGCGGTGTGTTTTCCCACATTTATAGGCCTTCAATGGGTGTTGGGTTGATAAGAGAACTTGGAACTTTGGAACTTTTGGAAAAATTCCAAAAGTCTTCGTGGGTCCCAAAATCCCATCAAAACCAAAATTGGCGAAAGTCAAAAATGAAAGTTTGACCTGAAACTACATAAAATACTTAACTCTTTCCTAAAAAAATTATTTGAAAATTTGATTTTTTGCACCTCCAAATTCATCTTGAAAAATCAGGGGGTTTGAAAAGATTTTGAACTTTCTAATGGGTTGCGAAGGGATTTTGGAACTTTTGGAAAAGTCCAAAAGTCCTTGCGGGTCCCAAAGTCCCACAGGAACCTAGTCCAAAAGTCCCTGATGGTTCTGAAAACCTACAGGAGCCTAGTCCAAAAGTCCTTATAGGTCCTGAAAACCCACAGGAACCTAGTCCAAAAGTCCCTCCGGGTCTCGAAAACCCACAAGAATAAAAGGGCACAAAAAAAAAGTTTTAGGATAGTATATACATAAAATAAACATTTAAGTATAAGTTTGTATTTACCTTTTATCATTTACCTTTCTTATATACTTTAATTTTATGTATATATTGTTAGGATGTTTGAGAGTGGTTTCGAATCCATAGGAGTTAAATTACGGAATCTCGAATTTGGATGATCCATCAAATTTCAGACTTAGCAAAATTTTCAAGGTTTCAAGGTTTCAAATTTAGCCAAAATTAGGGGTTCAACAACATGCATCAGAGTAAAGGCATAGGGATCCCTTAGGAAAATTTTGAGGAATTTGACAAATTTTTGCAAATACTTGGCTTGAAAATAGGAATCCCAGCACATCCATAGAACATGATGAGCATCCAATAATTTTCACTAATCAAGAAGACATTGATTGTGTCAAAGATGAATCATCAAAGGAATTTCTCTCTTTTTTTAAGGGATTATTTAGACAACCTACACAAGATAAATTTAATGAAAAGGTCATGGCTTCAATTTTATAAATTTCTATGAGTATTCAAGAAAATGGTGAGGTATTGTTAGAACATAATGTTATTAGGGGTCATCCCTTATAACATTGTTCTAATATAAGGTTATAAAACCTTATGTTTATTATATGCTTGATAAAGAATATACCATTTAATAATTAATAATCTAATAACTATTAGGTTATTAAGTATTTGCAAATGGTTGTCTTGAATAGGTGTGACTAATACCCCTTTAGGTATTTTGTCACTCCTATATTTAAGGAGGTTCTCTCTCATTTGAGAGGTAATAGAATTTGGAGACTTATAGTGAATTCTATCACTATGCACATGAGATGTTATTGTCCATGTGGAAGTAAGGAGAAGTGTTTCCCTAGGTTCAATCTATTTTTTAATTGATTAGTTTTTGTAAGTGTTTTAATAAAATAATGCTTTATGGGTTTTTTACTCGAAAGGGTTTTTCCCATGTATATGTTTTGTAATGTTTTAAATCTATGCTTGTATAATTCTCATTATATTTATTTTACATTTTAATTATAATGATTAGTATCCTAAGATCCTAATTTCTAATAGGTATAGATAGAAGAAACATTATATATTCTTTGTAAGGGAAAAGGATGTTTAAAATTAATTAGTAGATCAAGGTTTGAATTAGAGCGTTCATTGCCAATCCTAGACATTTTGTTACAACACCTCAAGAGTGGGTCTTAAATAAAAGATATAGTGGACTTATTGATGAAGTTTGACTCTTCTTTGCCTTCACCTTTGATAGTTTTGCATAGTAAAATGGAAGAACCAAGCGTTGAGCATTCATTGGTTAGAGATGAGTTGAAGCAATGTATGGATTTGTCAAAAAAGAGGAATGCTACCAAAGGGCTATGTTCCCACGAGCTAATATCCTTGATGAATAGTAGTTGTGTAATTAATTTTAAGGAGGATGATGGGTTTCTCCCACTATGGATACATTCTTTGAAGGAAATGGTCACAATTAAGCTAAAGAAGTCTAATTTTCATAGATCTACCTTTAGGTGAAGAGGTTTTGTAAAGTTTACTTCTGAAGATGAAGTTTTTTCTACAACATATTCATTCTAAGGACCCATTGTTTGAAGAATATCAGATCCCTACTCCTTTTGTGCTTGAAGAAGATGGATGGGAAGGTTCACTACCAAAAGATGATATGTTTCTTGAACAATTATATTTCTACAATGATCTAATGGTTAAATGTTTAGATGTAGATGTGTTATTAGATAAAGATTCAATGGATAAAATATAGTATGGAAATTACATAATACATAGTTGGTACCAATTGGGAATTTGGAGAATCCAAGACAAGGTATAGGTATTATTTTCCAACATATTTAGCTTTTCCTAGACGGTGATGTTTCGATTGAGTTTAGAATGCAAAAGTAATAGGTGGTAAGGATTGAATCAGATGTGTCAAGGTCATTGTTCCCATATATGTGTTGTAGTTGTAGAATATTGTCAGATATATTGAAAAAGAAGCACAATATATTCACATGTTAGAGAGGTTTTACAGTATGTAATAAGATCATCTAGAACCTATAATCATAAATTAATTTGCAGTAAATTCTTTACTCCATGATCATTCTTATGTACCTGACTTGGGGTCTTGTGAGAAATTTGTAGAGGTTTTCAAAATATGACTTGCCACGGCTAGAATCCCAACTCAAATGGAAGGGATGTTACTTTTCCCAACTTGTTAATGGTTTCACTTAGTCATATTTTTCCTTCCATTCATAGGTAGGTAGGTAGCTTATGTTGTCAATTCCATATATTCATGGTGTCATAATATTTTTCCCCATCCTGCAATGTGTTTTCTTATATGTTTTTCTTTAAGTTCTTTATTTCTACTACAATACAATTTTGGCTTGACTCTATCACTTAATGGATAATGGCACTAGTCTTTAAAGTCACCAAAGATTATGAAGTTCTTCCATTGACCCAAGTATGTCTAACGGTCCCTAGAAAGAGCTACTATTGGTATCCAAATTTGCTACCCCTAAAAAGCTTTGTGTTTAATCATATCTATAGCCAAATATTAGGTCATTCTTGTCACATCAATGCCAACTATGTTATCTTTCCTATCAAAGTGGTTAATTCCTTAGGTATTGGTCTATCTTGGCCTACTAACAATGTATATAGGTTTCTCATCACAAAGATTACCAAGTTGTGAATCTCGAAGGAGGCTCTAGCACCAGATGATGAAAGAAAGAGTGAAGTTCAAAGAAAGACTATGATGGTAGATACCAAGCATAGATAGGAAGGATTGAGGCTAAGATAAATGTTCTCCAACACATTGAGATAGAATCATATATGAGAGATCATCTTCCAAGCATAAATTTGTCACTTTAGAGGGTCCAATATTCAAGATAGGTAGTTTCAGTAAAGTCTAAAGATCAAACTTTCTATTTTTAGAAAAAGGTTGATTTTTACTTTTTGTTGTGTGCTTGATTGAGGAGATAAGCATGAAAATCACAAATTTCTATTTTTAGAAAGTTGTTTTTTTTTGCTTTTTCTACTTTTCAGTAAAAAGCAATAGATGACAAAGGTGGAAGGTCAATAGTTTAGATTCAAGCTTCATTAGGCAAAATGGTTTCAAGAGACACTAAAATGATGGAAAACTTGTTGAAGTCATAGGTTTTATGGTCCAACATTCGAGAATAGAAAAAATGGAGCAATTTTAATGAAAGATTAAAATTTTCTATAAAATCTTCAAAAACTCATAAAAAAGAACTCCAAGTGCCCATGTCTTCTCCATTTTTGGCATTACATTTTAACATCTTTAGTTTTGACATCCAAGTGATTAATTTCCCAATTTTGGTGTCCATTGGACAAAATCCCCAATGAGTACCGAAATTAAAGTAACTCAAAATTGGATTCCACATAAACAAGTCCTTATTGAGAATAATAAAAAATAATTGGGCACCTAAGTTCTTATAGGCACCTAAATTGTATGTTTTCTTACAAAAACAAAGATAGAAACAAAGGAAAAGTAGTGCCAAAGTTGGTATATGTGATCAATTGAAGATTGGAAGAAACATAAAGTGAAATAAAGGAGAAAAATGATGAATCTAAGCCCTTCATTCAAAGTGATGCCCAACCAAGATGAAGATTAGTTAAAGCAAATCAAAAATAAAATTAAAAAACTAGAGCCCTTTATTTAGATGGACACTAAAGATGAGAAGCAAAAATGGAGAGAAAGTAATATTTTATATTATTTTTAGAGGATGAGGTTAGAATTGCTTTCAAAGTAATTATTTTGTTTCATTTTTGAAACTTCAAAAAGCTATAGCTAGAAGGTTATAAATATTTGTCATTTACACACAATGGAATGAGACTTGATGCTAGACTTATGTTGCATAAATTGTCATTCAAGTTCAAATTTAGATGGAACTGTTTAAAATATTTTTTGTAAAGAATGTGAAGTTGAAGCTTGTTTATTTTGCCAAAGTTTCCATTCAAGTCTAATCCCAGTGTTGTAAACGTTCAAGGAAGAATGCAATTAATAAGAAGATTTGTGTTAACTTTGTGTGACATTGGTGTTTGAATCCATGAAGCATATTTGAATGTTTTATGGTAATAATTGTCTTCATCCATTATTCTTTTAGGAATTTTTATTTCCATATGTTATGTTTTCTTCAAGATCAAATTAATTGTTGATACAACGCCAAGGATCCCTACTTTATTCCTTGGATAGTATATTTGCTTACATTTTATCTATCATAAATTGAGAAAAATCATTGGTGAGAATATGGGTTCTTCAAAATCTCATGCTCTAACCTCTGAGATAAAAAAAAAATAGATAGGTCATGTTTTCTTGTTTATTTTATCCTTATGAAAACCCCAAAGAATAAATTCTACAGTGTTCATATTAGCAAGCTTGTTTTTGTTTTAGATTTTAGAGTAGATTAAATCAGGGAGCTTCCCTTGCAAATTTGAGGGGAGGATTTTCTCACCCACTATTTTGTTTTGTGTTGTTATGAAAGTGACAACTTAAAACACCAACAAAGAGCTCTCTATAATGATTACCTTGCTAAACTATGTGACTGGAGAAGAGAAGACAAGAACATTCAAGTCTTGGATGTTTTACATCATAAGATCTATTTTTGAAGGTAAGATCTATTTCAATTGGATCGTTTTGATCAATGAATGCATTCATAAGAAATTATGTGAATTTAAACAAACTCACAAGTTTCATATGATATCCTACCTAATCTATAGCATGGTGAGAACTAGGTGTTTTCTAGCTTGACTGAAGTGGGATCATCTGACATAGCTCAGATCTACAAGGATTGCCCTCAATTAAAATATAATTTGTCCTTGAAACACTATTGAAGAGTTAACCATGATTTTTGGATGTATTTTGTGAGGACCTTAGACAATCGTTTATATATATAATTTTAGAGTAGTCTAGGGTAGTTATTTTAGAGTGGGTAGGTTGGTTTGTTTAATTTCCTACCTTCATATACATAAAGGTTTGCGACTACTCTTCATACCCCTATATGCTTCTGCGATAAGCTCATCATGATGGAGTGTTCTTTGTGATTGTCTAAGGTGCACTTATTTTTGAGAGGAAAACACACATTTTACACAAAAGGACTCCTAGAAGAGTGGTTATGAATCAACTACAAGAATACTATAAAAATAAAAGACTTGGATTAATTGTGTTGATGAGTTTAAGGTCAAGAGATGAACATAGTCACATGACTATTAATCAATTGGATAATATCACTACTAAGGAGGTGTTATAAAGGATTTATGATTCAAAGATAGAGGTCTTATCTCCTAGGTTTGTAGAGGTGCACATGGATCAATAACCTTTATATTTGGTAAATTAGTACATCAAGGAAAAAACCTTTATTTAAGATAAGACGAAGGTTGCGTCAAGAATAAGCATGAATTATATTCAAAGTAGAATTTTAGATAGAGCTTCAAGTACATATAAAAGCAAGAGTTAGAAATCAACAAGTGCAGCCCAATTGATTTAAGAATAAGAAATGTCCAAGTTTTCTACTTTTGATACAATATCAATATTAAGCATTTCTAGAAGAAGTAGGGACAATAAAGAAATAAAGAAGAAGTTAGTAGCCTCATGTTAGATAGATGCATCCTTGAAGATAAGAATGGTCAAATTGGTAACAAGGAAGAGTGCTAAGTCCTCTATTGATGCAATTTAATCTTGAACCCCCCCATATTGCATGCCAAGTTGTTTCTCCCTCTTAACCTCCCACTTCATCTCATTCTTCTCCTCCTTCAAGGTCTCCTTCTAGGATGCCTTCTCATCATGCTTCATGTGTCATGCCCAAGCTATCACACTTGAGCACGAACCACAAAACATAGATCATTACCATAATTAATTTAATAAATGTTTAAATCTGGTTTTAAAAGTGTTAAATCCATAATAAGAAAATTTTAGACTAATATACAATATCATACATTCCTTTAACAATTTTTTTGGCAATATGTGTTGTCATTGATGTCAACAAGTTAAAAGGAAGGTCAGCACTCAATTTGTGATGATGATACACCAGTGAGATACAGAGATGCAGTGAGTACAGTGGTGATGCTGATGTTTAGGGTTGCTGATATTCAATGATATTCCTGAGGTTCATAGTGGGTTGCTGATGTTCATGGTTGGATTTCATGCCCAGATTAATGTAAAAAGAAGGTGTATTGAGCATACTTGAGGTCAACAAAGTAGTGAGATGTAATGATGTTCCTAATGTTCATGGTTGGATGTCATGTCTTATCCAATGACAACAAAGAAGATAAATTAAGATGGGAATTAGAAGTTCATGGTTGGATGTCATGTCCTGATCAGTGTGGTGCAGGAGCACCCCTTCAACAAGATAAATATGCACAAGAGGGAGAAGAATAAGACTTTAATATGTTTTAGACATTTCATGGAATCATTTCATGTTTGTAAACATCAAATTTGACATTTGAGACATGTTGGGTTATGTGGAGGATTAAACCAAGGTGTCTTATCATTAGGTGTTTTGTTGTCTTGTATAAAACATGTGTCGGTTGATTAATTAGGGTTTTTCTGCTAATAATCTTGGTTAGAACAAAATTCCAAAAATAGAGGAGTTGGGGAACAAAAACAGACAGAGGTGGTTTTGAAGAGGGATCATCCTCCTCCTTTTGAAATCAACAACATGTATGAAACTAGAACGAAGAAATAGGAATTCTGTCAATTGTGTCTCACAAATTCTATATTCTGTGTGAAATCTCTATATATCGAATTGTTCTGTATATCATCTGTATAGAATCATTTTATATTTAACTTAGTTTTTTCTGTTGCCGTGATGCACGATTAAATCCATTCCACTAGTGGATTTCTATGAAATCAGTGGAATGGATTGTGTATATTAGTTTTCTATTGGTTTTCCTTTTTGTTCAATGGGCATGTCAGAATAGGAATCGTGGAATCTGTTACAGAGGAAGTTATCGGCGGGAAATACAAATATACATTTTATGTATATCTGTCAATTGTATGTTGGGAACAATCTGTGAATATATCGCATTTGCATGCAAGCAACCTCCTGTGTATATGATGTGAAGAATGGTATGTCTAAAAGTCTTTTTGGGTTAAGTTTATGTTGTTTGCTGAATATACAATTCACGTATATATCACAAATGTATGAAGGTACCTTTTCGGTGTATATCGTTGTCGCATCTGAGTATCATCCTGTGTATATCCTGTGATGAAATGTATGTGTAAGAGTCCATCTGGGTTAAGTTTATGATTGTTAGTCAAATATACAAACAGTGTGTATATTGCTAATGTATCTACACCTATTCTGTGTGTATCCTGCAATTGCATGTAAAGGTCTGTCGCCTATGTATATCGCCAAAACATATTCTGTGTGAATTCTTGTGTCTGTCGAAAGTATCTGAGGAGATACATTTTTTGTGTATACGTCCTTTGTATGTCATAGACAGTTTGTGAGTATACTGCAATTGTATATCACTGTTGTATGTTGTGAAGATACAATGAAAATATACATTTCATATGGTGCAAATGGTGACCGGCTGAGGTGGTAACCAGAATGTATGTTGGAATGTTTTTTGTCTGCGGATGCAAGGAATGACTGGTAATAGCGGGGAGGAGAACCGGCTCAGTAAGTCAAGCAATGTATGTTCGAAGTGGACAAAGATATCGGTGTAAGAAGAGCATTGGGTAAATGAAATATTTTTGAGCCGATAGTATGTGTTCTTACCGATCGGGGTGACAACTAAAAGTGTCATGGATGAAGAGTTTATCGGTATGATAAGTCATCGGTGTGAGAGGAACCCATCGGGTAAGGTTTCAGGAGTCCCAGCGAAGGCAGGGTGATGCCGATAGAAAGCATATCGGTGGGAGAAGAAGCTTCGGAATAACATTTGAAAAGGAGGCCGATGGTATAAGGTTTGGCTGGTGCATAGGAAGGTATTGGTGTGAAGGAAACCATCGGGGAGACAGTAGATAGTGAGGCCGACAAGGTAAGGGTGCAAGAGTTTCAGTGAGACATTTGAGATCTCTTGCCGATATTGTACAAAGAAACATTGTGATTGTATTTCCACTATGTACCTAGCTCTACATCATAGTGTCAAGTCAAATTGTTAGTTAGCAAAAGATGTTTTCACATATATACCGATAGAATTCTTTATACTAGACAAAGTATTACATAAGTTAAAATTAATTCAAGAAAATTAAATATAAAAAAGATATGATTCTACAAGAATCTAAGAGATTTAGTTTCTAAAAGAGGATTTAAGACAAGTCACTTAAGGATTAGTTTCTAAATTACATGTTAAGAAAAGAATCGATGGGAAAAATGCATCATTTAAGTATGGTTAATGTGCAACTAAAAGATGGTGCAAACCTCTTTGAAATCAAAGGCACAGTAGAAAGAAACTGTAGCGCCCAACTTCTAAATGAGGTGAAGAGATATAAAATACAGCACCTCCAAGTGAAAACTATGCAGCTTCTAATACAATGCGAAAGACATTGAATGGTCAATGTATCATCTTTAAAAAATGACCAAGAAATACAATCCAAAGAAGGCATTGATATTACATAGGTCAAAAGTTTGCAGGCCCAACAAAGGCCGACACAAAGCTTAATCTTGAGAATGATTAAAAGGTTCAAATACAAATACAATATGGCTGATAGGATGATTGACAAGTAAGGAAGATGAACCAAGCAAATATTTGGCTGAGACGATGCCAATGAAGTTTTAAACAAGGTGCAATCTAACATAACGAAAGAGCATAGGTTTAGAAGTTCAAAAGAATTCAATTAGGAAGATAGAATGAGTCAGTTAGGAGTTAATTTTGATGAGCACATGATTATACTGAGAGGGGGGTGAATTAGTATAACATGAACTTTTACTTATCAAAACTTAACAATAACACATATGCACGATCTGGAAATTAATAACATGGGAAGAACACACAATTTACATGGAAACCCTTGTGAGAGAAAACCACAAAAAAATATTTATTGTATATTGATCCTCTTTGTAGCCACCAACCTACTTCTTTTAAAAGTCTTCTTTTGTAGGCACCAACCCATGGTAGACACCAATCCCCACTTACAAAATTTGTAGGCACCAACCCACTGGAGACACCAATCTCTTGTTTGATAGGCACCAACCTTCAAATTCTTCAATGAGTGATATTGTTTTTACAAAGTCTATGTAGATACTTCTTCCCTCATGAATCTAATTACAACTCTTCTAATATCCTTCCTTCACAAATCGGATTCAAATCATGCACTATCTTCTCTCACAAATCTGATCAAAAATATCTTAAAATCTTCCTTCAAAATCTACTCTTAATCTTCACACATATTCAACAAATAGGTCTACACTTATCTTTCGTTCATGGGCTGCATATATACTTCAAAATAGGTTTGAAACACTCTTCATAAACATTTTCCCTAGTTCTGCTCAAAATTAGATATATATCATTTTCTCTTCACACATCCAACTCACACTTTTATCTACCTCTTACACATCTTCAAGGGAGGTGATTTTGATAGGGTCACAACTATTCACACACATCTCCTTTCACAATAAATAAGATCACACATCTTGATGAATTGCACCTCATTGTGTATATTAAATAAGATGTTTTTTGTCTTATTAAATAGACACTCCTTATGAGAGAGTCAGCCACCTTAGATTATGTTTATTTAATTAAGTTTGAATTTCATCCTGGTGTCAATCTTGTGAGGAGTTTGACTACTTCCAAAAAATTATTTAACCTCACCCTTCCAATCGTTGGTGTTGATATGGGAGTCGACCACCCTTGTCATTTTTTATTTCTTCAAAGGATAGTTAGCTCTATATGAAAGTCGCCTAGCATTAAACCTTTTTATAATCCTTCGACGGTGAGTATAAAAGCTTCAATATAAACTACAGATCAACCTCATCATTATATTTCTTCAACGGAGATATTATAAAGAGTTGTTCTTATTCCCTCATCTTTGACATTAATGACTACTTTCTTTGACATCAATGACAACATATTCCAACAATCTCCCCTTTTGTCATTGATGGCAACCTGAAAAGAAATAAACTATGAATATACTAGGCTACTCTCTCTCTTTTTGCATAGCTCCCCTATCTTTCATGCTCCCCCTTTTAGTAATACTCCCCCTATCTCTAATTCTCCCCCTCTGACATCAATGGCAAAGGAACTTTCATCTATCTCTGAATAATATCTCCATGGAGCTAAAAGATAATGTTATGGTTATCTCCCCCTAAATTTATGCCTCTTCTTAATGACTGGATGAGAGTGATTTCACTCCCACTTTTTGCCTTAGGTATTCAAAAGTCTCTCTCAGAAGTGGCTTGGTAAAAATGTCGATAATCTATTCTCGTGTAGCAATATACTCCAACTTTACTTGCTCATTTGTCACCTGCTCCCTTAATAAATGATACTTGATGGGAATATGCTTTTTTCTAGAGTATAGATATAGATTCTTTGAAATATTGATTGTACTACTAAATGATACTTGATGGGAATATGCTTTGTTCTAGAGTATAGATATAGATTCTTTAAAATATTGATTGCACTTGTACTTGTATTATCACTGTGTTGGGTTGAATTTAACCAGATCAAACAAACAAAGAGCAAGATCAAGATCCAACCCAATCTCAAGAAATCAAACCTAAAAATGAAATAAAGACATGCAAACCAAAATGATATCACATGGGTTGAATGATTCCTTGTTGAAAATGTGGGTTGCTCACAATCTACAACATGACAACGATAGAATGACGATTTGATAGGATTGAGATTGATAGAGGAAAATAGGTAGATAATGATGTATGATGGGGGTAAAATTTGGCAGAGTAATGTTGCATGCAAGATTCATCCATGCAAATAGCATGAAAATGGGTGAATTTATAGAGCATAATGAGAAAATGGAAGGATAAACATTCCAATTTGTGAGTGATGATCAAATTGGAAAGTTGCTATGCAACTTCAGAGAGAAAAATGAAAGGTAGGTGAGTGATTTGGGAGATGAGATTAGTAAGGTGTAAGAGATGAGTTGAGTGATGAGTCAAGTTGGAAATAGAAGGTAGGTGAATTAACTAGATTTGGGAGATGAAAATGGTAAGTGATCTTAATTAATTAAAATAAAATTTTAATTAATTAAGTGGCATGCATGAATAATTAAATAAATAGTAAATATTTATTTAATTATAGGATGAAAGGTGGGATTAAATAAATAAATAAAATTTATTTATTTAATAAAGAGAGGGATGGGATTAAATTAAATAAATGTCATATTTATTTAATTTATTAGAGGAAAATGCTAGATTAGGCAATGATATGGGGTACCTAGGGAAAAGATGCTACAAGATGCCTAAGTGATGTAACATTGCGACAAGATGGACAATTTTGGGTGTCTACATTTTGCCCCTCTTTGAGATGATGTTCGAGATGAGATTTGTGTCGAGTAACATTATTTCAAAGAAGCTCATGTATGGATAGAAGAAAAAAGATAGGGTGAAGGAAAGATAGGATGAGGATGGAATGAAGATGCCCCCTCGAGAGGATAGGTGGGTTAGAAGAAACATGGGTATGCTCTGGAAATGAAATGGATTGGTCAAAAAGGATTAGGAATTGGATAGAAGAAAATGAAGGATGTGTTATGTTGTAAGGAAAGTGAGCAATCATATGTTTGATATAGCGCGAGACGTTATGCACCAGGGTATAAGGACCAAGGTGACTATTTGCCTCGTGCCCCAGCATAATACAACCTTGCCTAGATACAAGATATGAATATTAGCTGGGTTGGATTTGATGTAAATGCAAGATAAAAAGATAACACACACAAGCAAGCAAGCAAGCATGCACAAATGATTCAAAAACAAACAAGGTACTGCCCCTGTCAAGCTGTAAACCAATGATTGATTGCTGATTGATTGATGATGATAGTGTTGTCATGGTGGGGAACGATATATCCCTAGATCAGCACAAGGATGATTGATGATTAATTAATTGATTGATTGGGTTTACAACAAGATGAGGATCAAGACCATTGATTGTGATTGGATAATTTGACAAGCTTGATTGACTTTATTGGTATGGATAAATGATGACTTGCATTTGAGTTTATTGTTGAATGAGATTGAAAGAAGTGATGGAAGAATTGATTGAATAAGATTGATTGGAAGAATTGTTTGAAAGATTGATGACTTGATGACGATAGATGATAGAAGAAGATGAGAGATGGAAGAAGAGGAATATTGCCTGTGCCTGAATCTGGGCACTTCCTTTGTACTCTAGGCTGCCTAAATACCCTATGTCCATGGGATCAAGGCACTTAATGATAGAGATGAGATGTAGTTCTGATTTTGTTTTATTGATGATGATGATGATGAAGGTGAGATGGATCGATCAAATTATAGATTGATTATTATTGATTTTGATTGATTGAGAGATTGGCTTGATTTGAGTGTGATGATTGACTTGATGATTTGATTTTTTGATGGATTGATGATGATGATAGGATTCTTTTGATTGAATGGGTTCATGATTGAATTAATTTGGAAGAAGTGGTTTGATTGATTGATTTTGCTTTGTTTGAGTGATGTGATAGATTGATGTGATTTGATGAAGTAGTTTGATTTTCGTTGATTGATTGGAAGATGTGGTGGATTGATGATTTGAGGAAGTGATTGATTGAAAGAATTGTTTTGAAAGATTGATGAATTGATGAAGATAGATGAGAGAAGAATGATGAGATGGAACAAAGAGGAATATCGCTTGTGCCTGAATCTGGGCACTTCCTTCGTACTCAAGACAACCTACATACCCGTATCCATGAGATCAAGGCATGTAACGATAGAGATGAGATGTAGTTATAATTGTGTTTGATGATGGTGATGAAGATGGATTGAGCGGTTTATATATTGATTGTTATTGATTTTGTTTGATTGAGAGATTGGCTTGATTTGATTTGATGATTTGATTGGATTTGCTTTGATGTGATTGATTTGATTTTGATTGATTGATTTGATTTTGATGGATTGATTTGAGTTTGACGAGCTTTGATTTGATGATTTCATTTTGATGATTAAATTTGATGATTGGACTGATTTTATGTTTGATGAGCTTTGATGATTGGATTTGTTTATGAGATTGATTTGATTTTATTGTTTATATTTTTGTTGGATGTTTGAATCTTTTGTATTTCTTCAGGACTTTTTATGAATTTTTTGTGGATTTTTTTAGGGCTTTTTTGGATTTTTTCAGGACAGTTTATGATTTTTTCAGGGCTTTTTATGATTTTTTAGATTTTTTTGTGTTTTTGGATGTCAATGGATCTACAATTTAGGTAGCCTTTGTGTTAGATACCAATGACGAGGGAGGACCAAGTCTAGGTGCTAGGAGGTAGGTAAGTATGATTGGATGGATGAAAGGATGGGTGATAAGGGATGACTAGACATATGCACAAGAGAACAAGGATGTGATCTCAAAGACTATGTCGCATAGGAATAACATGCCTCATTCTATATAGTATGCTTAGGATTTTTCATGACAATGCTTATGACAATAGGATGATGGAAAGGTGGCTAATGACAAAAGGATAATGACAGGATTGGTTTGTTGGAAAAGATAAGGTATATCAAGAGATATCCAAAGCATGTTTTAACATTTTTGCCCACAATTTTATCAAGATCAAGAAGAGGAAGGATGAATGGACTAAGTACGGTAGGTGTATAAATGTAATGGATAAGGATGGTAGGAAATGGTATGGTAGGATATGATAGGATGGGAAATGATAGGTAGGATGAGACAAGGTGCCCCAAGTGTAGGTGATATAGAAGATCAATTTATGCATGACACCTATTTGCTAGGTTTTCATTATGATACTTATCTAGGGTGCCTGTTTGCCAGGTTTTCACCATTGGATGAAGGGATTTCTCTTTACTTTTTATTTTGTTTCGCTAGGATAGGTGGATATGGATGAAAGGGACTAAAGTGTCTAGCTCCATGAAAGGTGATAGTCCCTCTAGAGGGGTGTCATCGCATGGACCATGTCAAGTGCGCTCAGAGATGTTGGTAGGGGATTTCATGAAAGTGAGATGAATTAGGTAGATGGTGGATTATGATATGGATTATGGAGGGAAGATAATGGATTATGATGTGGAAGATAGATAAAAGTCTTATGCAAAAGCATGGACCATAGATATGATGGGTAAGATATGTAGGATAGTGGATGAAGGATGAGAAGATGGAGGTATACAAAAATGTTGCAAGATGGAAGGGCATCATGACCAATGGCTACACACACCATGATAAACATTGAAGCTTTTGGTGGGAAGGTGGTGTAGGACGTAATAGTGTTGTTTTCTTAGGAGATGGTTGATTTAGGCATTTAGGAACCCACATGGACTTAGTATTTTTTATGACTTTTGCTTTTCATGTGGGAGGGAGGAATTGGGTACGTTTGAATAGAATGGGAATGTAAGGTGGAAGTGGATGGTTGGGATTCTTGAGAGCGAGATGCCTCATTTCACTTGATGGCTTGTTGCTTAGAGACCCATACCATTTTAGTTTTTGACTTTGCTTGTGGAGGTATGGGTTGGGATATATGCGGCTTTTGTGTAGCTTTTGAGGTAATTGCTTGTTGCTTGGGGACCCACACCTTTTTCATTTTTGCTTGGAGGTGTGTGGGTGTATGCAACTTTAGAGATGGATGTTTCTTTGATTCTTGGCTTTTATATCTTAAGGCATTAGGATTTGTAGGATTTTATGCTTTATAGGTAGAGGCATCCAAATTTTGACTTTTGAATCCCATGGGATGAGTGGAAGTGAGGTTGGTGGAAGCTCCTTGTTTAGACAATATGTGCATTTGTTGGTCACGATTGGGATTTTTAGAGGGCTTGTGGATGGATGGATAAGGTGTTGGAAGTAGTGGAGGTAGATTCGATGGAAGGATATTAGGAGTTGGAAGAAGCAGAGCAAAGTGGATGGTGGAAGGTCAACAGTCACATGATTTTGACATTTATAGGATGATGGAGGTGGAATGGCGACATATGTTTTGGGTATGTGATGGGATTTATGGTAAGAAGTGGTGGACTTAGGAGGGATGGAGGAAGTACCAACATCATTAGATTGTTGACCCTAGGGTGTGTATCCAAGTCCAAATGAGTGCAGAGGAACCTTGACATGGATGGGCTCCAAAATTCTTTATTCAAGAAGGCCTAAGCCCTTACCTTGATAGCTCATGTTTTGGAGCATTTGATTGACTATGGGACTAGGTGTAGGTGGAACACTAGACACGAGCTCCTTATTGGATGGAGAGGGTGAAATAGAGGATAATGTTTGGTGGTATTCTAAGGAGGAACACTAATGGATAAAGATGGATAGAATAATAGGACATGATGGTGGATTTGCGAAAGGGTCAATAGTAGGTGACAGAGGATCATTAGGATCTTGCTTTTGCTCATTATGATCCAAGGTATCTATTTGATTTTCTATGCTTATGTGTTCCTGGGAGGTACATGTCTTGAATTATGAGAAACAAACATTGTCTCATTAGGGTTAGATGGAGGATGGATAGGAGCAATTTGGTTATCTTGCTCATGGAGGGGTATGGGATCATGAATAAGATCAAGGTGCTCATGGATAGCTTCTTCATAAATAATTTCATCTTGATCATGGAAAAGATAGATGCTATGGATGGGTTGCATAGGTGGCATGTAGGGGATTTAATCTTGACTCGGACTAGGGACTAATGTTTTCACATACTTAGGATCATGCTCTTGATAGACCTCTTGGGTGGCTTGAATGGAAGGAGGTGACTCTTGGGTAGGCTTTTGGTCAACAAAGCAAAGATATGATAGGTCTTGATGTGGACTCATGGGAGAAGGCTTTTCGATATGCTCAAGGGGTTGTGGACCACATAACGGGGTTGAAGAAGTGGACATGGCATTCAAAGGTTCTTTGGTAGGCTCATCGATGGGTGCCTGGCATGGGGATTATTTATTCCTTGCTAGTAGTCCTTGAATCACATCCTTTGTAGGTGGAGGGTTGATGGGAGCTGAAGGCTCATGATTGGGATTAGGTAGAGGGATAATTGGATTAGGGCTTGTGAGATGGATAGTGGGATTAGATGGGCTAGGACTTGGGCTAGATGGAAGGATACGGGGATTAGATGGATTGGTTTTATCTAACCCAATCTTACCACAATCTTATAGGTTCTTGATCAATCTTTTAAATTGTGTACAAGTGGATATGAGATGGCCCTTACATCTATGGTATGCACAATATTCATCATCTTTATACCAATGGGGTTTAAAGTAGATTTTTTCAAAAGGTGTTATCAGTGGCAGCTCAATCAGATTTTGTTGGACCAATTGTTGTAGGGTCATCTCTAAGGGATCCATTAGTGTAGGGCTTGATGGATTAGAAAGTTGACATGAAGGTGTTGGGAGAGGACTAGTTGACTCATGTGTTGGCATGTGCTCGGATGGTGATGGAGGATGCTCATAAGATGCTTTCTCTATGTTGGTGTCTCCCTCGTCGAAGGCTATTAAGTCTTGTAGCATAGTTGGACT
Source organism: Cunninghamia lanceolata (assembly GCA_027924645.1). Lineage (NCBI taxonomy): Eukaryota > Viridiplantae > Streptophyta > Pinopsida > Cupressales > Cupressaceae > Cunninghamia > Cunninghamia lanceolata. The sequence goes on from BSBN01000633.1 coordinate 11,223,412, forward strand.
TATGGATACTTGATTTATGTACAAAGGATCATTTAGATTTGAGTTAAAGATTATTAGGTCTTGTAGCATAGGTGGACTTAAGTCTATTAGGTCTTGTAGAACAGGTGGACTTAAGTCTATTAGGTCATGTTGCAAAAGTGGACTTGGGTTGACTTGGTTTATGTACAAAGGGCCACTTGGACTTGCATCTTCATGTTGTGGGGGCCACTGATAGTCTTGTGAATCTATATGATGAAGAGATGAACTGGTAAGATGTGTAGCTAAAAGGTCTTGGGGTATGGGTTGTCATGGATAATGGTAGATATTGGAAGAAGTAGGGTATAGTGATTTCAAAGTGTTATTGGAGGATGTGAGATAAGGTGATGTGGAAGTGATTTGAAATGCAAATAGATTAGATTGAATAAGACAAGGTAATGTGGAATTATAATGGGAGGATGTAGGATTAGGTGATGTAGAAGTGATTTGAAATGCGGATGGATTAGATTGATAAGGAATAAGACAAGGTGATGCGGAATTGTTATGATATGTGGACGGATTAGGTTGGTGTGAAATGGAAGGGGATGCCACATAGGAATGAGATGGAATTGGTTGGTGTTGAATGGATAAGGGATGATGATGTGGGTTTTGTGATTGGCAAATGGCTACAAGGTGTTGGATTTGTGCTATGAGGTGTTGTATGTGAGGTGATTGGCTTGCTTAAAGTTTTGAGATCATGTCATGGACCTTTTGAATGATTTGTTGGTCTGGAGGTTTTGGCATTTCATGAAGTATGTGAATGATCTCTTGTGCTAGGTCCTCTAATGTTGGAATGGTAGAAAGAGGATGATGTGTAATGATGGGGTTAGATGACTTGGGTTGATCAGGATGGGGTTGATTGGATGAATAGGATGTTGGGATGATGTGATTGGATGAAGTGTAATGATTGGGAGGTGTGTTATGACAAGTAGGTTGAGGATGATATCAAACACAAGATCTCACATACACATGCATGCATACCAAACACAATGATCAATGTGTACACCTTAGGCTAGGCAAGGATAGTATCTGTTGGGTTCCCACTTGGTTTTACCCAGCCGCACCTACTTATGGTGTATAGCTCTAGGAACTTGGGGCATGGGCTTCCCCTTACAATGCACTCACTTCTCAAGCACACCAAGTTCCAAGTCCTCAAAACGCGCAGATCTTGAGGTACCTTGCTAGCTCCGCCACAAGCTGTGAAAATGTGGGATGGCTATCAGAGTTTCCTCCTATACCAATAGATAGGGGTTTTTGGCTACTAGACACAAAGGTTTCTAGTTTAGATTTCTATTCGAGTGGCTACATGTGCAACGATTTGCTCTATTAATGGAGGCTTCCTAGCCCACCGAGGTTACTCTCAGCAGGGGTTTGGGGGAAACATTCATCGGTGTAGCGGAACAGCACCCGTCGCTTGTGACTTTTGGCACAAACGCATTATTTATATAGCAGATTAGAATGGCTTGGCTTTAGCCCATTTTCGCTTGGGTCATACCCCTTCTCACAATGCCAAGGCAGGCCCTCCAGAGTTGGCAATGATTTCTCGTACACCCCATATCCATTTGTTAGGCGGGGGGAGAGGATACTTTCATTGCCAAATTGGGTAACAATCAGACTAGACAAGCAAGCTCAAGAAATAAAAAGAAGACAATGAAAACAAATTGTTCATTTTAGAGCACCCAAACAAAATGTGCCTACTTTAGTAAGAAATTTTCTTATGTCTTGGATCAATCGAGGCTGCAAAAGATATGTTAGTATGTTTTCATCCTCCACTCTTTGACACACGTGTTTGACAAGTTGCATCGATAAATCATTAATTTCCAAGAAAAATAATAGATTGAAGCTCAGAAAATAGCTGAATTTTGACTGTATAAATAACTGATAAAATGATAATATTACCTAATCAAACCTACTCCATTGTGAATTTCATGGAATTACCTTTCCAACAAGTGTTCATTTGCACGATTTTGACACCGTATGCAAAAGTTATGGCAAAACAAAAAAACAATACCCCCTGTTGTGCCAAATGTGACCTGCTACTGCCAAATGTGACTTTTTGTTGTGCAAATGCGACTTACTATACGACTTACTGATGTGTAAATGCAACTTTTTGACCCAGATGCGACTTTCTAATGTGCAAATGCGACTTTTTGACCCAGATGTGAATTTTTGATGTGCAAATGCGACTTTTTGACCTAGATGTGACTTTCTGCATGTCAAAGGCATTAGAAAAATTTGCAAAGGCAATTTTTACCAACAAATACGAGCTACTGTTGTTCAAAGGTACATCTGTGTACCTGGCCTCACAAAAAACTCAAATTTTTAGCAAAACAAAAACAAGATTGACCAGACGAGTGGTCCCACTGAGCGTGCCATTTTGTGTTGGGTTGAATTTAACCAGATCAAACAAACAAAGAGCAAGATCAAGATTCAACCCAATCTCAAGAAATCAAACCCAAAAATGAAATAAATACATGCAAGCCAAAATGATATCGCATGGGTTGAATGATTCATTGTTGAAAATGTGGGTTGCTCACAATTTGTAGCATGATGACGATAGAATGACAATTTGATGGGATTGAGATTGATAGATGAAAATAGGTAGATGATGATGGATGATGGGGGTCAAATTTGGCAGAGTAACGTTGCATGCAAGATTCATCCATGCAAATGGCATGAAAATGGGTGAATTTATAGAGCATAATGAGAAAATGGAAGGATAAACATTCTAATTTGTGAGTGATGATCAAATTGGAAAGTTGCTATACAACTTGGGAGAGAAAAATGGAAGGTAGGTGAGTGATTTGTGAGATGAGATTAGTAAGGTGTAAGAGATGAGTTGAGTGATGAGTCAAGTTGGAAATAGAAGGTAGGTGAATTAACTAGAGAGGACTTGGGAGATGAAAATGGTAAGTGATCTTAATTAATTAAGTGGCATGCATGAATAATTAAATAAACAGTAAATACTTATTTAATTTTAGGATGAAAGGTGGGATTAAATAAATAAATAAAATTTATTTATTTAATAAAGTGAAGGATGGGATTAAATTAAATAAATGTCATATTTATTTAATTTATTAGAGGAAAATGCTAGATTAGGCGACAGTATGGGGTACCTAGGGCAAAGATGCCACAAGATGCCTAACTGATGTAACCTTGCGACAAAGTGGACAATTTTGGGTGTCTACATTTTGCCTCTCTTTGAGATGATGTTCAAGATGAGATTTGTGTCGAGTAACATCATTTCAAAGAAGCTAAGGTATGGATAAAAGCAAAAATATAGGGTGAAGGAAAGATAGGATGAGGATGGAATGATGATGCCCCCTTCAGAGGATAGGTGGGTTAGAAGAAACATGGGTATGCTCTAGAAATGAAATGGATTGGTCAAAAAGGATTAGGAAATGGATAGAAGAAAATGAAGGATGTGTTATGCTACAAGGAAAGTGAGCAATCATATGTTTGATATAGTGCGAGATGTTATGCACAAGGGTATAAGGACCAAGGTGATGATTTGCCTCGTGCCCTAGCATAATACAACCTTGCCTAGATACAAGATATGAATATTAGCTGGGTTGGATTTGATGCAAATGCAAGATAAAAAGATAACACACACAAGCAAGAAAGCAAGCATGCACAAATGATTCAAAAACAAACAAGGTATTGCCCCTATCAAGCTGTAAACCAATGATTGATTGCTGATTGATTGATGATGATAGTGTTGTCATGGCGGGGAACGATATATCCCTAGATCAACATTAGGATGATTGATGATTGATTGATTGATTGATTGGGTTTACAACAAGATGAGGATCAAGACCATTGATTGCGATTGGATAATTTGATAAGCTTGATTGACTTGATTGGTATGGATAAATGATGACTTGCATTTGAGTTTATTGTTGAATGAGATTGAAAGAAGTGATGGAAGAATTGATTGAATAAGATTGATTGGAAGAATTATTTGAAAGATTGATGACTTGATGAAGATAGATGATAGAAGAAGATGAGAGACGAAAGAAAGAGGAATATTGCCTATGCCTAAATCTGGGCACTTCCTTCGTACTCCAGGCTGCCTACATACCCTATATCCATGGGATCAAGGCACTTAACAATAGAGATGAGATGTAGTTTTGGTTTTGTTTTATTGATGATGATGATGAAGGTGAGATGGATCGATCAGATTATAGATTGATTGTTATTTATTTTGATTGATTGAGAGATTGGCTTGATTTGAGTGTGATGATTGACTTGATGATTTGATTTTTTGATGGATTGATGATGATGATAGGATGAGTGATGATTGGATTCTTTTGATTGAATGGGTTCATGATTGAACTAATTTGGAAGAAGTGGTTTGATTGATTGATTTTGATTTGTTTGAGTGATGTGATAGATTGATATGATTTGATGAAGAAGTTTGATTTTCGTTGATTGATTGGAAGAAGTGATGGATTGATGATTTGAGGAAGTGATTGATTGAAAGAATTGTTTTGAAAGATTGATGAATTGATGAAGATAGATGAGAGAAGAAAGATGAGATGGAGTAAAGAGGAATATTCCCTGTGCCTGAATCTGGGCACTTCCTTCGTACTCAAGACTACCTACATACCCGTATCCACAGGATCAAGGCATGTAACGATAGAGATGGGATGCAGTTATAATTGTGTTTGATGATGGTGATGAAGATGGATTGAGCGAGTTATAGATTGACTGTTATTGATTTTCTTTGATTGAGAGTTTGGCTTGATTTGATTTCATGATTTGATTGGATTTGTTTTGATGTGATTTGATTTGATAAGATAGGATTGATGTGATTTATTTGATTGATTTGATTTTGATGGATTCATTTGAGTTTGATGAGCTTTGATTTGATGATTGAATTTGATGATTGGACTAATGATTTGATTGGATTGATTTTATGTTTGATGAGCTTTGATGATTGGATTTGTTTATGAGATTGATTTGATTTTATTGTTTATATTTTTGTTGGATGTTTGAATCTTTTGTATTTCTTCAGAACTTATTATGAATTTTTTGTGGATTTTTTTCAAGGCTTTTTATGATTTTTTGGATTTTTTCAGGACAGTTTATGATTTTTTTATTTTTTTAGGGCTTTTTATGATTTTTTTAATTTTTTTAATTTTTTCAGGGCTTTTTTATGATTTTTTGGATTTTTTTATAATATTTTGATTTTTTTGTGTTTTTGGATGTCAATGGATCTACAATTTGGGTAGCCTTTGTGCTAGATACCAATGACGAGGGAGGACCAAGTCTAGTTGCTAGGAGGTAGGTAAGTATGATTGGATGGATGAAAGGATGGACAATAAGGGATGACGAGACATATGCACAAGAGAGCAAGGATGTGATCTCAAAGACTATGTCGCATAGGAATAACATGCCTGTTGTGTGGTTACACAACACGCCCCATTTTGACTTGGCAAAACAGGGACCCAACTTCTTTTGGCTTGGTTTGTGTTTCTTGCTTTCTGGCGGTTTGGTAAAAACCAGTCAAGTGCATCATCACGTTGAGTCAGGATGAGGTAAGTCATCATTATGAGGTCAGTTTGTCAAAATTTGCATTTCCTGTCGGTGACCTCATATTCTGAAAGAACATTAAATTTCATGCAGGTTTGCCTTTTACATCACCCTGCTATTCATCAGGATGTGAGAGTTATGAACAGTCAAAGTCTTGGTCAAACCTGATATTCACAAGAGGGGGGGTCATATTTTATAACCTCAGTCATGTTGTGATCATCATCATCATATTTGAAACATCCCCCGATATATCCTGCGGCTCAAATATCCGGACGTCAACTTTAAATGGTAGTAAGTCTTTCCCGTCAAGCGGTCTTTTATATCGCGAACATCATGTTTTGAAAAGTAACCCGATATTCGTTAATATCATCCTGACGCGAAATATCACCCTTAACAAACATCCTGATGACATCATCTGAATACAATAAATGAAGTAACAAACATCCTGATGACATCATCATCATATTTACATTTCGACAGGATATTTTGTAAACATGATCATGTTCGCCCAATATGACGATGACGTCATGAAGCATTTCTGATACAAAGAACGAATATCATGATGATGTCATCCTGATATTCAGAAAGGAAGATGAGCAAGCTTGTCTCATCATCATCATTTTGTTTTGAAACATCACCTGATAAACTGAAATATCCTCCTGATGTGCTAAAACGTAAACAAAGGGTGCATTGTCACCTGAATCTTGTCGCGATAATAATTTCAATGCTAGGGAGGATGATATTGAAGCTCAACCTGATATTTGCGAAATATCATCCTGCCCTCATGATATCCCGTCATATGGATATCCCCCCACTCCCTTTGCCGCCATTATCATTAAATGCGAGCAGATATGGTAGGTGATTCCCGCCGACCCCGGAACCCAATGAAACATCTGGCGAGATCCTGAGTTTTCGCACGAATGATCAAAGATTGCAATCTAACTTGTCAGAGTGCCCTAAATTTACCCTAACTGCGAGGTTAAAAGGTAATTCAACCGCCATTGTTACGTTTACCTGCATTAAAATTGTTTTACAGAGCACTAGTCTTCATACCTGCATAACAGCTACCGTTGCACAATTCGAGCTCACAGATAGAAGGAAGGAAGTGATCAGCAGTTGAATTAAGAACGTCTTGACGATATACTGGTATAAAGGAAAATCTGCATAACCAGGTAAGTGAACTGAAACCCTCATCATGTTGTTTCTAAATGATGTTGTTAGTTCTGGTTATGTATCCATATAAGTAAGTAATGTGAAATTGATGCAATAAGCATGATATTTGCAATATGTATGCATGCATATCCCTGTTGTGAGAAGAAATGTTGTTAAATTGCAGGTACCCATGGCTGAAAAATGCTTAGTCAAGAATCAGGAGGAATTCAGCAGGCCTATGCTCTCTTCTCAGAGAGGGGTCCTGCTCAAATATGGAGCAATTACAGACACCCATCAGGGGATTACTAACCTGGAAGCCTGGTCAGCCAAGCTAAATGATGGACATGACAAGAGTCCGGTATTGGATGCAGTGTTTGTATCAGGTATGTGGAACGCTGCTGGCTTCCCATATTCCATGGAGTCTCCAGAGCTAGTCATTGAGTGCACCCGGAATTATAACCCTCAGACGAGGCAGGTGGTGAAGCACGGGAGGGTATATGCAGACCTATCCATCAAGGGTCTCTCCCGGACATTTGGACTGCCAATGGGCAGTAAGGTAAAGAGTGTAGACTTGAAGAAGTCTGAAAGAGAATACGAGGCCAATAAGAAGGCGGCCAGAAAGAACATGTATGCTTGGCGGGCCGAGAACAGCACATACAATGCAGCAGCCAAGCTCCCCGTGCACATGTTCAAGTTTGATTTCAATGAGGAGTATCAGTACATGATTGCCCTTCTGAACAGGGTGACTGGCCAGCCTGATACTGGTGAATTTAGAGATTGGATGTATGGCATAATAATGATGTGCCTATATGCAGACATCAAGCCACTGTGGGGCCAAATAATAAGCGATGCTCTGCATGAGCAGCTGATGAACCTGGGAGGTTCAGATTGTGCATTCTACATGACCTCTTATATCGTGTATTCCTGTGCTTATAGAGGCACTTTTGATGCCCTGGTAACAGATGGAAAACTGACGGGCACAAATGCAGCATATATCTGGGATCATCATCCCCAGCTGCAAAGAACCAACTATATCAAGGACTACAAACTGGTCAATGATGCATTCTCTATGCATCTGGTAAGGACCATGGAAGATGACAGAACTAAAAGATTGAGCATGGAAGCTCAAGATGCAGTATACAGGCATGGGGCATGGTACATACAATTTGCCACCTTTCCTATATCAGGATAGAAGGTTTTGAAGGACATCCCCTGATGCTGCCAAGATATCCTACAGATGCAGTAGTGTTAATGGAATTCATCAGGCAGGGCTCCACCATGATACAGATGTATAAGGATGCCAAGAAGCTGCCACCAATTTTGTTCCCAGTCAGCATTGGCAACTACATGTGCCCTGACTCTGACAATATAAAGAAGGTGATGGTCACTCTGAATAAGATGAATTTACTGCCCTTCCCAGTAATGAGACCATATGATCCTTACGGCCGAATACAGAAGATTCTAGGAAAGCCTATTCACTAGAGGCACCTAGAGGATTTTTGGGCTGACTGCAAAGATGAGGCAGAAGCCAGGAGGAGGAGGTATCAGAGGTTGACTCTGAACCAGATCAGAACATTTGATTGCATATCCCTCCCTCAGCAACTGAAGAGTGATGACGGCAGGATAATGGTAGATGAGTATGAGCAGAAGAAGATTTACAACAATACCATCTCTGCACCTGACCTCACCATGCAGGAGGATATGTCCTTAGACCCATTCTTTGCCAGAACCCTACACTTGACCCAAGCTTGGGTAGATGCACAGGTAGAGGCATTGAAGAAGAAGGGTGTTGCCATCACGGTGGACAACAAGAAGAAGGGGCAGGACATCCCTGCAGATGAATATGATGACTTCCTGCTGGAGAAGAGGAAGACTAAGGGAGAGAGGATCCCTCCACCACAGCAGCCTAGCAAAAGGGCCCCAAGGGGCAAGAAGGTGGAAAAGGGACCCAAAGGGGTCATAATTGAAAGGGCAGTATTCATAGCGGAGGAGGCAGCCAAATCAGGATCAGAATCGGATTCTCCTCCAAAGCCCAAGAAAACCAAGACAGCAGAGGCTGGAATCACAGAGACCCAAGAAGTGGGTCAGTCATCCAAACAACCAGGCAAAGCTATCCTCATGGAGGAGGAGCCTGAAGAAGAGGAGGAAGCTCCACTAATAATAAGAAGAAAGAGGAGAGCTCCGCAGGTGTTGGTTCCCACCACACCTAAGAAACCAAGAACCTCCATGAGAGGTGAAATAAGCTAACCTCCTGCACAATTACAGGGGGCAGGTAGTGAAGTGCAGAAGGAACTTCAGCATAACGTTCCACTTCCTACCATTGTCAAGTTCAAAACTGAACTGGCAGAAGAACAACAAAAGGAAACCTCCCAGACTCAAGCGGAAAGGCATGTCTCGCTAGACGAGACAATAAACTTGTCTGATGATGAGGTGGTGCAGGATGTGGCTGCACAAGAAATGGAAACACTGGCTGCTGGCATCAGCATGACTCCTCACAAGCCTCCAACAGTTCAATCAGTGCTTGAGGAGATGAAACAAGCAGAAGCGGAGCGAGAAAAGAGCCTGGAACCAGAAAAGAGCCCAGAGCAGGTAGCTCAGGACATAGGGTTGGATACACTGATCGCTGAGGTGTCAAGTCCTGTAGTGGTAGACTTGGCAGAGAAACAGGATGCAAGTCCTGAAAAGCCAGTAGGATCACCTGATAAGGGCCACCTAACAGAAGAGATAGAGATGACAGAAGCAGAAGGTCATGCTCTTGAATCAGGCCAGCAAAGCCCACAAGATACATCAGCAGGACCTGCTATAGTGGAGGTCCAAGAAATAAAGGCTGATGAGAAGAAGGAAGAAATAGAGGATCCGGCTGCTAAGGCACAAGAGGTGGATAGTGCAGGAATAGAGCAGATAGCAGCCACAGAACAGATGCCATCAATTCAAGCGGACCTCACAGCATCTGGAACGGTGGACATGCCACCAGAAATAGAGAAACAAAAGGAGGATGATCAACCTCCACAAGGGGAAGAACTGGGAACAGGTGAAGAAATGATGGAGAAAGATCATGATCATCATGATCTACATACAGGTACATCGCAGGGTTCCCCGCACCGAGAAGATGCTCCCCCAGAAAAGGAAGTTCCTCAACAGGAGGAGGCACCACAGGATCAGCAGCAAGGCGAGTATCAAGAGAGAGAAAAGGAAAAATCACCATCTCCACAACACTTGGTGATAGAAATGGGAGATAGGGGTGAACAGCATCATGATGCTAAAAAGCATGATCAGGTGCCTCCGTGGTTAGAAAAGGAGGTAAATGTTGAGGAGGAACTTGAAATCCAAGAGTTCGACGTCTCCACCCTGTTCTCCGCGGATATAATGAAGCCCAGGAGAAAGGCCAGAATGACTTCGGCCATCAAAAGAGATCCGGCGACAGGGAGAAGGACCGCACAAATTGTTGTACCTGCGGTAGAGAAGGAGAAAGGCAAAATCACTGTGGATGAATTCCAGATAAGTACAGTTGATTTGGGTTTTGCCAACGAAGAGCAGGAAGGTCAAGAAGGTAAGGACATCATAGACTCTCTAATTTAGAAAGTGAAAAGAGAGAAGGAGAAAAATAAGCAACATAAAGAGTACATTGCTCAGTTGCATGCATACATTAAAGGCTTAACCAATCCTGATGATACTACAAGTGAAGCTGCAGTCCCATTGACTGCCATTTCTCAGGAGGAAGTAAATAAATTGGACCTCATGAAACATGAGGCTTCCGTAATAAGGAAATGGATGTCATCCACATTGGATGATGCTATAGAAATAATGAAAGGTTCTTTGAAGAGGTGGAGCATATTAAGTGACTCCAAAACTAAGGTGGACAAATTACAGATGCAGACCGGGAAAAGGTCTTATAAACTGGAGAAAGTCCTCAGCCTGTTGGGAGAAATAAGGAAGATAAACCCACAACTGCTTATCAGTAAGCAGGTATTGAATAATAATACTGCATTATTAGTGGATATCTGGTACAAAGACGTACAGTTTGAATGCGGAGTCCTCAAGAGATGTAATAGTAAGCTGAGGGAGATCAGCATGAGGCTACGTGATTTAATGGGCATTGAGGCAGACATGCTAGAAACACTAGAGGGCAAAGTAGAGGGAAAAATAGAGAATCAAGATGAAGACTCTGCCCTTAAAGCTCTGTGCAGTAACTTCCAGATGGAAGATGATGGTCCACTCATCCACTTGACAGAAGAGATTATAAATAAGGTGATGAGGATCAAGGTCAAGATGGAGACCTGCAATGAGACATTGCAGGACAGGGAAAATAAGCTGGATAACAGCAGGGATAAGTATGAAGCACACAAGCACGCCATTATCAAGGCAAAGACTCAAGATGGCGGAGGAATAGATCAGGTTGTGCAGTCATATGAACAGATCCAGAGCAGCATGCAACCCCATATGCAGCAGCATCATCATCAGGATAGCGAAGGTTCAGAAAGCGATGCACATGATGATGATCCGCATGAATCAGCTGAGGAACATGATGGAGATACATCATGAAGGGGAATATTTTGCATGGGTAATATAGATAGTTGCTAGCTGGCAACTTGTGCCATTTTGTAAAATTGACAAGTCATGGAATGATGACCATTGATTTGTATTGACATATCAGATCCGTAGATCTTTTGTAATGGATTCCTGACCTTATTCTATAAAAGGTGGTGGAGTGCCTTGTTGTAGATATTCGAAACTTAATTGAAATCTGTTTGCTGAAATATTCAGGGCTCATTTCAAAGCTGCTGTATATGTACATGTCTTTTGCATACTTAATGAAAGAGAAGAGTATTTTGATTACAAATCTTCGTAAATCCTGAGTAATCTGTGTCTGAATTCTGGATATGTGCTTTGATTTGCTGCGTCCCTTGGAGTGCTCATCATGTTGCATGTATTGTTTTCATTCATTATCCTCTGAAGTTTGCATCAACTGTATCTAGCTGTGGAATGTCCTGGTGAACATATGGTTTGATTTCTTCTCCTCATGACAATATCAAGCATGTATGTGGATCAAAAGCTAAAGGTTCAACTTAATTAGAAGTATTTCCTTTAATTTCTTTCAATTTCATAACATCTCACCATCACAATTGCAAATAATTGATAATCTTAAGCAAATAACGCAAATATGCAGACATCTGGTAGGTAATCGCAAATATTTAGCATATTTGAATAAAAAAAAAAGCATGCACAATTGAAAATATCATGCAAAGATCGAGGTATTTTACTTCTTTTCATCAAATAACTGCATAATATGACTTCTCTGTGAAGAATTTCTGCAGGAACGTCATGATGATGGTACATTTTCACGTAAGGCCCCAAAATGGAAACAGCAATTCACATTAACTACCGAGTAACATCAGTCGATTAAGACCTAATCACCGGAGACTTGGGATCATGAATTCTCTGAATTCACTGTATCTTTCAAGATGAATAAAGGTTAATGTGTACTTTTATTCTATGTTTGTTTGTGACTAACATCATGACCAACAATGCCCCTTTCTAGATAGTATGCTTAGGATTTTTCATGACAATGCTTATGACAATAGGATGATGGAAAGATGGCTAATGACAAAAGGATAATGATAGGATTGGTTTGTTGGAAAAGATAAGGTATATCAAGAGATATCCAAAGCATGTTTCAACATTTTTGCCCCCAATCTTTATCAAGATCAAGAAGAGGAAGGATGAATGGACACAGTATGGTAGGTGTATAAATGTAATGGATAAGGATGGTAGGAAATGGTATGGTAAGATATGATAGGATGGGAAATGATAGGTAGGATGAGACAAGGTGGCCCAAGTGTAGGTGATATAGAAGATCAACTTACACATGACACATGTTTGCCAGGTTTTCATCATGGTACTTATCCAGGGCGCTTGTTTGCTAGGTTTTCACCGTTGGATGAAGGGATTTCTCTTTACTTTTTTTTTTTGGATAGGATAGGTGGATACGGACGAAAGGGACTAAAGTATCTAGCTCCATGAAAGGTGATAGTCGCGCTACAAGGGTGTCGTCGCATGGACCATGTCAAGTGCGCTTAGAGATATTGGTAGGGGATTTCATGAAAGTGAGATGAATTAGGTAGATGGTGGATTATGATATGGATTATGGAGGGAAGATAATGGATTATGATGTGGATGATGGATAAAAGTCTTGTACAAAAGCATGGACCATAGGGATATGATGGGTAAGATATGTAGGATAGTGGATGAAGGATGAGGAGATGGAGGTATGCGAAAATGTTGCAAGATGGAAGGGCATCATGACCAACGACTTCACACACCGTGATAAACATTGAAGCTTTTGGTGGGAAGGTGGTGTAGAAAGTAATGGTGTTGTTTGCTTAGGAGATGGTCGATTTAGGCATTTAGGGACCCACATGGACTTAGTATTTTTTATGATTTTTGCTTTTCATGTGGGATGGAGGAATTGAGTATGTTTGAATGGAATGGGAATGTAAGGTGGAAGTGGATGGTTGGGATTATTGAGAGCAGGATGCCTCATTTCACTTGATGGCTTGTTGCTTAGAGACCCATACCATTTTAGTTTTTGACTTTTCTTGTGGAGGTATGGGTTGGGATATATGCGGCTTTTGTGTAGCTTTTGAGGTAATTGCTTGTTGCTTGGGGACCCACACCTTTTTCATTTTTGCTTGGAGGTGTGTGGGTGTATGCAACTTTTGAGATGGATGTTTCTTTGATTCTTGGCTTTTATATCTTAAGGCATTAGGATTTGTAGGATTTTATGCTTTATAGGTAGAGACATCCAAATTTTGACTTTTGAATCCCATGGGATGAGTGGAAGTGAGGTTGGTGGAAGCTCCTTGTTTAGACAATATGTACATTTGTTGGTCACAATTGGGATTTTTAGAGGGCTTATGGATGGATGGATAAGGTGTTGGAAGTAGTGGAGGTAGATTCGATGGAGGGATATTAGGAGTTGGAAGAAGCGGAGCAAAGTGGATGGTGGAAGGTGAACAATCACATGCTTTTGACATTTATAGGATGATGGAGGTGGAATGGTGACATATGTTTTGGGTATGTGATGGGATTTATGGTAAGAAGTGGTGGACTTAGGAGGGATGGAGGAAGTACCAACATCGTTAGATTGTTGACCTTGGGGTGTGTATCCAAGTCCAAATGAGCGTAGAGGAACCTTGACATGGATGGGCTCCAAAATTCCTTGTTCAAGAAGGCCTAAGCCCTTACCTTGATAGCTCATGTTTTGGAGCATACGATTGACTATGGGACTAGGTGTAGGTGGAACACTAGACACGAGCTCCTTATTGGATGGAGAGGGTGAAATAGAGGATAATGTTTGGTGGTGTTCTAACGAGGAACACTGATGGATAAAGATGGATAGACTAATAGGACATGATGGTGGATTTGTGATAGGGTTGATAGTAGGTGATGGAGGATCATTAGGATCTTTCTTTTGCTCATTATGATCCAAGGTATCTGTTTGATTTTCTATGCTTATGTGTTCTTGGGAGGCACATGTCTTGAATTATGAGAAACATACATTGTCTCATTAGGGTTAGATGGAGGATGGATAGGAGCAATTTGGATATCTTGCTCATGGAGGGGTATGGGATCATGAATAAGATCAAGGTGCTCATGGATAGCTTCTTCATAAATAATTTCATCTTGATCATGGAAAAGACAGATGCTATGGATGGGTTGCATAGGTGGCATGTAGGGGATTTGATCTTGACTCGGACTGGGGACTAATGTTTTCACATACTTAGGATCATGCTCTTGATAGACCTCTTGGGTGGCTTGAATGGAAGGGGATGACTCTTGATAGACCTCTTGGTCAACAATCCGAAGGTATGATAGGTCTTGATGTGGACTCATGGGAGAAGGCTTTTCAATATGCTCAAGGGGTTGTGGACCACATAACGGGGTTGAAGAAGTGGACATGGCATTCAAAGGTTCTTTGGTAGGCTCATCGATGGGTGCCTGACATGGGGATTATTTATTGCTTGCTAGTAGTCCTTGAATCACATCCTTCGTAGGTGGAGGGTTGATGGGAGTTGAAGGCTCATGATTGGGATTAGGTAGAGGGCTAATTTGATTTGCGCTTGTGAGATGGATAGTGGGATTAAATGGGCTAGGACTAGGGCTAGATGGAAAGATACAGGGATTAGATGGATTGGTTTTATCTAACCCAATCTTACCACAATCTTATAGGTTCTTGATCAATCTTTTAAATTGTGTACAAGTGGATATGTGATGGCCCTTACATCTATGGTATGCACAATATTCATCATCTTTATACCAATGGGGTTTAAAGTAGATTTCTTCAAAAGGCGTTATCGGTGGCCACTTAATCAAATTTTGTTGGACCAATTGTTGTAGGGTCATCTCTAAGGGATCCCTTAGTGGAGGGCTTGATGGATTAGAAAGTTGACATGAAGGTGTTGGGAGAGGACTAGTTGACTCATCTGTTGGCATGTGCTTGGACGATGTTGGAGGATGCTCATAAGATGCTTTCTCTAGGTTGGTGTCTCCCTCGTCAAAGGCTATTAAGTCTTGTAGCATAGGTGGAGTTAGGGATACTTGATTTATGTACAAAGGATCATTTAGACTTGAGTCAAAGGTTATTAGGTCTTGTAGCACAAGTGGACTTAAGTCTATTAGGTCATGTTGCAAAAGTGGACTTGGGTTGACTTGGTTTATGTACAAAGGGCCACTTAGACTTGCATCTTCATGTTGTGGGGGCCACTAATAGTCTTGTGAATGTGTATGATGAAAGATGAAATCGTAAGATGTGTAGGTAAAAGGTCTTGGGGTATGGGTTGTCGTGGATAATGGTAGATATTGGAAGAAGTAGGGTATGGTGATGTGGAAGTGTTATGGGAGGATGTGAGATAAGGTGATGTGGAAGTGATTTGAAATGCAACTAGATTAGATTGATAAGGAATCAGACAAGGTAATGTGGAATTATTATGGGAGGATGTAGGATTAGGTGTTGTAGAAGTGATTTGAAATACGGATGGATTAGATTTATAAGGAATAAGATGAGGTGATGTGGAATTGTTATGATATGTGGATAGATTAGGTTGGTGTGAAATGGAAGGGGATGCCACATAGGAATGAGATGGAATTGGTTGGGTCGAATGGATAAGGGATGATGATGTGGGTTTTGTGATTGGCAAATGGCTACAAGGTGTTGGATTTGTGCTATGAGGTGCTGCATATGAGGTGATTGGCTTGTTTGAAGTTTTGGGATCATGTCATGGACCTTTTGAATGATTTGTTGGTTTGGAGGTTTTGGCATTTCATGAAGTATGTGAATGATCTCTTGTGCTAGGTCCTCTAATGGTTGCATGGTAGAAAGAGGATGATGTGTAATGATGGGGTTAGATGACTTGGGTTGATCAGGATGGGGTTGACTGGATGACTAGGATGTTGGGATGATGTGATTGGATGAAGTGTAATGATTGGGAGGTATGTTTTGACAAGCAAGTTGAGGATGATGTGACGATATCAAACACAAGATTTCACATACACATGCATGCATACCAAACACAATGATCAATGTGTACACCTTAGGCTAGGCAAGGACAATATCTATTGTGTTCCCACTTGGTTTTACCAAGCTGCACCTACTTATGGTGTATAGCTCTAGGAACTTGGGGCATGGGCTCCCCCTTACAGTGCACTCACTTCTCAAGCACACCAAGTTCTAGGTCCTCAAGACGCACAGATCTTGAGGTACCTTGCTATCTCTGCCACAAGCTGGGAAAATGTGGGATGGCTATCAGTGTTTCCTCCTATACCAATAGATAGGGGTTTTTGGCTACTAGACATAGAGGTTTCTAGTTTAGATTTCTATTTGGGTGGCCACATGTGAGGCGATTCACTCCATTAATGGAGGATTCCAAGTTTGCCGAGGTTACTCTCAGCAGGGTTTTGGGGGAAACATTTGTTGGTGTAGTGCAACAGCACCCATCACTTGTGACTTTCGGCACAAACACGTTATTTATATAGCGGATTGGAATGGCTTGGCTTTAGCCCATTTCCACTTGGGTCATACCCCTTCTCACAATGGGAAGGTAGGCCCTCTAGAGTTGGCAATGATTTCTCGTGCACCCTAGATCTGTTGGTTAGGCAGGGGGAGAGAATACTTTTATTTCCAAATCGAGTAACAATCAGACTAGACAAGCAAGCTCAAGAAATAAAAAGAAGACATTGAAAACAAATTATTCATTTTAGAGCACCCAAACAAAATGTGCCTACTTTAGTAAGAAATTTACTTATGTCTTGGACTGATCGAGGCTACAAAAGATATGTTATTATGTTTTCATCCTCCACTCTTTGACACACGTGTTTGACAAGTTGCACTGATAAATCATTAATTTCTAAGAAAAATGATAGATTGAAGCTCAGAAAATAGCTGAATTTTGACTGTAAAAGAACTGATAAAATGATAAGATTACCTAATCAAACCTACTCCATTGTGAATTTTGTAGAATTTCCTTTCCAACGAGTGTTTATTTGCGTGATTTCAAAACCGTATGCAAAAGTTATGGCAAAAAGAAAAAACAATACCCTGTTGTGCCAAATGCGACCTGCTACTGCCAAATGCAACTTTCTGTTGTGCAAATGTGACTTACTTCTGCCAAATGTGACTTACTGATGTGCAAATGCAACTTTTTGAGCCAAATGCGACTTTCTAATGTGTAAATACGACTTTTTGACCCAAATGCGACTTTTTGCATGTCAAAGGCGTTAGAAAAATTTGCAAAGGCAATTTTTACCACCAAATGCGAGCTACTGTTGTTCAAAGGTGCATCTGTGTACCTGGCCTCACAGAAAACTCATTTTTTTAGTAAAACAAAAACAAGATTGACCAGACGAGTGGTCCCATCGGGCATGCCAGTTTGTGTTGGGTTGAATTTAACCATATCAAATAAACAAAGAGCAAGATCAAGATTCAACCCAATCTCAAGAAATCAAACCCAAAAATGAAATAAAGACATGCAAACCAAAACAATATCACATGGGTTGAATGATTCCTTGTTGAAAATGTGGGTTGCTTACAATCTGCAGCATGACGACGATAGAATGATGATTTGATGGGATTGAGATTGATAGACGAAGATAGGTAGATGACGATGGATGATGGGGGTAAAATTTGGCAGAGTAACGTTGTATGCAAGATTCATCCATGCAAATGGCATGAAAATGGGTGAATTTATAGAGCATAATGAGAAAATGGAAGGATAAACATTCTAATTTGTGAGTGATGATCAAATAGGAAAGTTGCTATGCAACTTGGGAGAGAAAAATGGATGGTAGGTGAGTGATTTGGGAGATGAGATTAGTAAGAAGTAAGAGATGAGTTGAGTGATGAGTCAAGTGGGAAATAGAAGGTAGGTGAATTAACTAGAGAGGATTTGGGAGATGAAAATGGTAAGTGATCTTAATTAATTAAAATAAAATTTTAATTAATTAAGTGGCATGCATGAATAATTAAATAAATAGTAAATATTTATTTAATTATAGGATGAAAGGTGGGATTAAATAAATAAATAAAATTTATTTATTTAATAAAGTGAGGGATGGGATTAAATTAAATAAATGTCATATTTATTTAATTTATTAGAGGAAAATGCTAGATTAGGTGACGGTATGGGGTACCTAGGGCAAAGATGCTACAAGATGCCTAACTGATGTAACCTTGCAACAAGGTGGACAATTTTGGGTGTCTACAATCATAGAATATAGATATAGGATGATCATATTATACATTGATATCTTGCAATGTCTTCTTCATCCATAGAACTTAAGTACAACAAGATGCGGCTACAATGTACTCCACCTCTGCAGTTGATAGAGAGAGTGATGCTTGTTTCTTACTCAACCATGAGACAAGACTCTCTCCTAGAAAGAGTGCTCCTCTACTTTTACTCTTTCTATCATCAACACTACCGGCCCAATATGCATCTATATATGTTGTTAAGGTAAAATATTCACGTCTTGTATACCACAAACCAAAATCCAATGTACCTTTTAAATACTTGAATATCCTTTTTATTGCTTGCACATGAGTTTCTTTAGGTGCATCTTGAAACCTTGCCACCATACCAACTACCTACATAATGTCAGATCTTGAAGTTGTCACATATAATAGACTTCCAATCATTGATTATAAAGTGTATGATTTGCCTTGGGTGATTCATCATCCTTAATTTACATCCAATTACGATGGGTGTACTCACATGATTACAATCCTTCATTCTGAATTTCTTCAACATTTCCTTAACATACTTAGTCTATGAAATAAATATCCCCTTATCAGATTGAGAAATTTGTAGCCTAAGGAATAAAGAAAACCCACCAAGCATGGACATTTCAAATTCTTTATGCATATTCATGGTAGATTCTTGGCACATCTTATCATTTCTTCCTCCAAAAATAATATCATCAACATATACTACAACAATCAACTGATGATCTCACCTTCAGTTTTAATGTATAGATTACTGTCAGCAATACCCCTTTTGAAACCCTTCTATTGTAGATATTTGTCCAACCTAGAATACCATGCTCTGGGAGCTTGCTTCAAACCATAAAGTACTTTCTTCAACCTAGAAACAAAGTCCTCTTGTTCTGTTAGGATGAACCCTTCAGGTTGTTCAATGTACACCTCTTCTTCTAAAATTCTATTTATAAATGCTGATTTAACATCCATTTGGTAAACTTTGAAGTTCTTGAAGCATGTAAAAGCCAAAAACATCCTTATAGCTTCTAATTGTCCAAAAGGAGCAAATGTTTCTTTGAAATCTATTGCTTTCTCTTGAGCATATCCTTTGCACACTAACCTTGCTTTGTTCCTTACCACTTGACCATCCTCATTCAGTTTATTTCTAAACACCCACTTAGTGCTGATAACATTCTTATCATTAGGTCTTGGGACAAGTTCCCAAGTTTCATTCTTTTCTATCTGATTCAATTCTTCTTCCATGGCACCTATCCAATGTTTATCCTCACTTGCTTCCTTAAAATCCTTGGGTTCTATTTTGGAAAGCAGAGACAAATTTTCATTTACCAATCTCTTTCTTGTCTTTATTTCTCCATCTTTGTCATCTATGATCAAGGCTTATGGATGATTTCTTTGGAAAAATCTAGAGGGTGTTTTATATGATATCTTTGATGGTGTCTTTGGGTCTTGTTATTCAACTTCCTCATTTTCACTTTCCTCATGTCTTTTCCATTATCTTCATATTGAGGATCAACTTCTTGTGCCTTTTTTTTATGGTATCTTTCCTCATCTACCTTCACATTTGTACTCTCAACAATCTTATGCAACCTCTTGATAGCTGAACATTGAAAGTGGCTAAATCATAGGCCATGTCATGAGATAAGGTTGGGAATTAAATAAAAACCAACACTCACTCAAGATACACTCAAGTTCAATGGGAGTAGACTCTTGTTTTCTATATCCTAGCCCGTGGTGATAAGGATTCCTTGTTGTGTGAATGGGTTCAATAATTCCTTGTTCATGAAGGCCCATGCTGCCTTGTCCTCTATAACTGATGTATTTGAAAATCTCAACACTCTTTCCATAGATTTCAGTTGGGAGGATAGAAGCTTCTTTTTGTTCATCTTCATCTTTGTATAACCACGAGCATATGTCTTCGAGGACATCTTGTTCCATGAAGTGTTTGTGTTCGAAGATGGGAGATGGCTTGCATTTGATGATTACCATGGAAACCTCATTTTCTTTAGGATCACCAAATGTCTTACGAGATGGTGGGAGTAAGCCTATGCAGAATGTGTCATGTAGATCATATTCTCCACATCCCATGTCACTTATCTTGATCTTGACCTCAGGAGGATTGGATGTTTGTGATGTGGATGCGATGTTGGAAGGGTCAATGTATGAGATGGAAGATTTTGGATTGGTGTTGGCAGTGGATGCTTTGGTGGCGTTGTTGTAAGGACATAAAGTTTGATCATGTAATTCCAAGAAGCTGCAATATTGGAAAGGATGGGGATTAGTATAGATAGTGACTTCCATGCCGTTATATGGGAATTTTAGGCATTGATGAAAAGTGGATGGAATGGCGTGCATGACATGAATCCATGGTCAGCTGAGGAGAATGTTGTATGGGAGGTCAATATCAAGAACTTGAAATTTGGTTTCTAAAATATTTTGTCCCACTTAAATGGGAAGTCTAATGTTGCCCTCAGACAATATTTTGGTATCATCATATCCTTTGATGGTTATACACTCACTAGAGTCCACAACCACATTGGAGTATCCCAAGTGTTTTAATAGTTTTAGAGTGCAAAGATTTAGGTCGGAGCCACCATCTATTAAGACTCATTTGATGGTATGTTTGTGGATTAGGACTTCAATGTGGAGGGCTTCATTATGTGAGGCATTAGATGCGGGTAGGTCTTTCTCCGAGAAGGTGAGATGATGGATTGAGGTGATGTGTCCTACCATGGAAAAGAATTGATAAACATTCAAGTTGGTAGGGACTTGGGTTTCCATCAAGTCTTTGTCGAGGATGTCCTTGTGTAGGGGGTATGTATGAAGCAACTCAAGGATGGAAATTTGAGTGGGAGTCTTTCCGAGATGATCTAGGAGGTTATAATATTGATTGGATGGAGGATTAGTAGGTGCAGATGTAGAAGGTTGATCATTGGTGGGGTCTCCGTGGATGGAGATGTGGCCACGACAAGTGGTAATGGCACAATGTAGTGTCTTGGCTCTAATGGTGATGGTATTGACATGATTGGAAGAATCTTCTATTCAACCTACAATGGAGTCAAAATAAGAGGGAGGTGGCATGACATTGTAGGATTGATTCAAGGAAGAGGCTTTTCCCTTGTTGTGACCCAGAAGTGGATCCTTATATGCTTCTAAATTGACATTAGGTGATTGCTTTGGAGGTTCATCAATGGTTATATCACCTCTATCTACAAGATCTTGGATGCAATGTTTCAATCTCATACAGTTAGATGTTTTATGCCCTTTCACACGATGGTATTCACAATAGGCACTTTCATAAAACCAAGAGGGTTTAAATTGGTTCTCATCATAAGGGTGAATAGGTAGCAATGTGATTAGATCTTCCTTGACAAGATTTCTTAATACATCCTCAATAGGTTCACCCAAGGGTGTGAATCTCCTCTTGGGTGCATTGTTTTGTTTTGGTGGTCCCTTAGGAATATTTACATTCTTGCTTGTGGATGGATTTGTCGATGTGGTGGTTTGTATATTTTGGACAGCCTTCACATTGGTGATACCATCGTTGAGGGTGTTTTTGTTTTTACCCCAAAAGTAGGGTTTTTCATTGGATTGGGTATTATTGTTTGTGTTGGAGATATTGGTGTTGTTGTTCTTATTCTTATTCTTGTTGTCATTATTGTAAATTTTGATAGCCCCCTTTGCAATGAGGGCTCTATATATGGTTGTTCCTTTATCTATGACCTCTTCAAAGGTTGACATGCATTGGATTTGTAAGTGGAATCCCAATTCTTGGTTTAAATTAGTCACAAACATAGTGACTAATTGTTTCTTAGGAATAGGCCAAGGGAGTTTGCTTTCTAGGCTTGTCCACCTTTATAAAAAGGCAGTGAAAGATTCCCCATTCTTTTGTTTGGTGTTGTAAAGGTTGATCATGGATATTTCATGTTCAAAGTTATAGGAGAAATTATTTACAAATTTCTCTACAAGCTCATGGAATGTTTTGATACCAAGGGGAAGATGAGCATGTTGAACACCCAAAATACTGAGAGGAGGGGGGTGAATCAATATTCTATTAAACCTTTTACTTATTAAATCATTAATACATTTGCCACATTTGATAACAACAAAGCAAATTAAGCACAAAAGAAATAACCACAAAGCATCACACATAAACACTAGGATTTTTACGTGGAAAACCCTAAATAGGAAAAAGCCACGATGAGTGTTAGCTCACAATAATTATGTAATAACAATACCGGATTACAAGAAGGCTCATTGCCCAAAGAATTGCTCATTGCAAGAAAGGCTCACTGTAAAAATAGGCTCACTACCTTGAGAAAGAAAGAAGGAAGGAAGGATGGCTCACTGCTAGGTTGAGATGCTTAGATTGCATCTACACATGCATGGTTATAGTTCTAATGAAGCTCAAAAGACTAACTCAAAACTCTTCATCTTAATTGTTCTGCTATACTACTCTGTTCTTACATGAGAACAAGATCTCTCTTCTTCTACTCTTATCGCCTGCACTGTACTTCACACACCATGCACACATTCACATTTGCATCTTGTTACATCCCCAACTTATAATTAGACCTAATCTTAATATTGCATGGTAATCAGGAGGATTAATCATAGTTAACTGATTTGATATTGTGGAACTATCTGATTTAATATTTGATTATGAGGTTAATGATTGATGATAGTTAGTTATGAAACTATTTGTTCATATGAATATTTAATTAATTTGAATTGTGAAATAGATGATGATGCACTAATCATGGTTTTATGGTCCTGAGTGTGAATAGGAAAATGCAACATCCTTCAAAGAAGGAAGGAGAGTATCATCCAGGAGGAAGAGTTGGATGTTAGGAAAAGGGGTTAAATAGCCATCTAAGTATCAGACTTTGTCCATTGAACTCTCGCTATTAGGGTGAGTTACATCCTCTCTCTCGACTGGTCAATTAGACTTTACTTGACATCTTTATTTTTGAATTACCAAAAAGGTGTTGGTCGCAAGGACGTCATGTTGAGTTGTTTGTCGATATCAGCAAAGTTGCCAGGAACCCTTTGGTTTCATTCTCTTCTTCCACATTTTTTTTCATGTCTATGTCTATTTGATTATATATGTTTTGGGGTGAACGATGCTTTCTAGGGGAGCAATGCTCGACCTCGTAGTCGCATCGTAAGTATGTGACCCTAACTAATAGACTTGATATTATTAACACTTATGTATATCCCTAAACCCTTAGATAAGGGTGTGTAAGTATATTTATATACTTAATTCATTTGGTTGAATTTTGTTTTTGAGGCTGAATATGATTAATAATCATATTATCTTTTTATTTAATGTTGTTATAAGTTGGTGGGGGCACTCGGCTAGTCAACACCCACAAGGAGTGGGAAGGAGGGTGGCAGCTGAGTAAACCCTATTTCCATGCCTTTATCCTTGCCAACTGATCGAATGATGGAAAGGTAGTAAGCCAAATCTTAGGAAAGATAGTCCTGGTTTGCATGCATGCGAAAAGAATCAGTTAAATTACCGATTGGATAGAAAGAGACTTGACTCTCTTATTTTTTTGGGGGGGCAAGTATTGTTTTGTCAGATGTTCTTGGTGTGTTGTTCGGAGATACGACTCTCGAAGGCAAGATATAGATAGTATTCCTCTTTCAGGGGTATCGTGGTTACATCAGAAGCTCGGGGAGTCAAGCTAAGATCTGCATATGCTTTGAGCCAGTGATTACATTCAAAGAAACTCTTGTTGAGGTACAAGTTGAAGCTCAGTATTTTATATTCGATATCATACTTATTATTATAAGTCTTTCATCATGCATATGAAAGCATCAACGGTGTGGACATGCATGAGAATCCATTGCTATATTGTGGCTTACTAAGCCGTATTGGTCACATAGTTGTTTGTTGTGTTTTAAGGTGTTTAAGTGTTTCTTTTATCATTGTATAGTTGCATATACACTACTGTGTATATGTATAACCCACAGCCACTTGAGTAGGCATTACATGTGAAATGCATACATGAAGCTCACTGTGTGTCGTAAGGCAGAGAGCTAAACTTTATTTTAACTCTTATTTGTCATGTCATCATAGGATGATTGTGACAATGGGTTCAATGTTATCAATGACTACTTGTGATAAAACCTGATAGGGTTATCATTTTTATTAAACGGCTTTTGAGCCATGAAAACTATTATGTCTCATAATGTTGTCTAACAACTGTGAAGGCTTAGACTGTATGCTATTTATAAAGCCAAATAAGGCAATTGTAGAGTATTGAAGTAATAGCCGAGAGTAATGGCTCACATACTCAATAGAGGTATGATAATAAGTGAGGTCAAACTAATCAACAATGAAGAAAGATTTTGTACGGAACTATTGTTCTTTACATTAAAAACTGATGACCTCGAAATACCAGAAGTAGAACTTCGTGTGTGGATAAAGTTTTCCTTTGAGTTTACTATGAATATTAACACTCTAATGAATTCTCATGGTAATGAGAAGGAGTACATGGACATATTACTAGCTTATGATTCTTATAGTTTTGAATCATATTCCCATAAGGGAAAGATATTCTTTGAACATTATTTTACAAGAAAAGAACCTTGTCTCTTTATATTTTGTTGTATAATAGTACATGCATGCCTTATTTTCAAAAGGTTGAGTTATTTCTTTATGAGTCACATTCAAGAAGGTCTTCTAAGACTGAACCTTGTAAAGGGAAATTGATTCTACAAGTCATATAAGTTCAACCATATACTTTATGAACTAAATGTAAACCATAGACTAAGGAAAATAAAGTAAACTCGTAGCCAGTAAGGTAGATGTGGAGAACATGATAGAACCTTTTTATTTCTGCAACCAAGTGTAGGACAAAGTGACATGGAGTCACTAGTTCCCAGTTGCTTGAGCAACTAGAACCTTAAAGATAGGTTATCAAGACAAAGTTGAATGTCCTAGGAATGGACTAAGATGATTTTGAGCTTAATTGTTCTAGACTGAGAAGGGTCGAACTATGTTACTGTAGGACATGACAACTTATAAGTCGATTCAAGGTGGGGGACATACAACAATGTTCATTATGTAACATTTATGTATGTAAATATTTGGCCAAAGTAATGCATCCTTCTCTACATGCATTGTCGGTCCATAGTGCTCCAGATGGCATAGTGTCTCCAATAGTGTCATACATAGTTAGAGTGGATCTATAGTTGTGTGACCAAGAGGCATTATGAAGGACACAACACCAGATACCCAGATGGCTAACCTAACGGTCCCTAATATCTATCCCTTCCATGAAGGGTAGGGCCACTTCCAGTTAGGAAGTTGAGTGGGGGACCACCGGTCCGTGGTTGGTGGAAAAGCACCAAGATGATGCTCTCCTTCCCAAGCATGAGACAATCTGAGGCTTATGAAGATGGATGTCATATGATCTAGATATAGTGTTATTATGACTTGATAGTCAGCTATTATGTATAATTTGATCTTGGATGCCTTGAGCATAACTTGGTACATGTATAGTGAAAGTTATTCATTGATGATATGTAATTGAATATTGTAATTGAAGCTTTGTTATATTCTGTTTAGAATAACATGCTTAATTATTGAAATGATAATGAATCATTCTTGTTAAACTTTGATTTGGATAATCATGACTTAATCTAACTCTTGATTAAGATGAGTAATTATGTTTATTTTGAGCATTATGGAATGAGATGTTACAACTCTCATTCTTCAAACACCGAATTTAATTTCATATATATATATATATATATATATATATATATATATATATATCTCCGTAACACTTAGAATCTTCATATTACGTTGGACTCATAAGGTGTAGTGTGTAGTCATGCTTTAAGTATCTTGTCGACCAAATTCATTCACCAAAATTCACAAAGGACCTAAACAACACTTGAATTACCTTCTCACATGTTGGATTCAACTATACCACCACTTGGGATTAAGTTCTAAACACTAGATCTTACCGCATACAAATTAAACTTGTTATGTCGGTCTCAATCACAGACTGCCACTGGTTCACTTCATCTATCAGACTACATATTTTAATGCGGACCACAATACTTTCTCAAAGACATATCAAAGATTCTCTAGACATCACAGATCATACCTTCAGAACCACAAAGAAAAATATCCTCTTGGAGCAAAATGTGGACCCCAAGAATACATGCCCTATCACAGTCAAGTTCTGCCAAAGTAGCGATACTTGAATACTCACAACTATCTTTCTGATGGATTTCAGAACCTACAACTCTAGATTTAGAAACTTTATACAAGTGTTTACAACACCTCAAAACTGCATAACAAACTATTTAACACCAAAGGAATGCAAACCAAAACAAGTGAGTGTTCTGCTTTGGTTAGCACTGTATTCTACTCTGCCAAACTTAAGCTCTTTGAAGATGTACTTCCGGTACTTATCAAAGGTTAAAATCTTGGATATAATATCTTATAAGGACTGCAAACAACATACCAAAACTACATGATTTGATCTCCAACTACAGACCAATGTCATTCATTACACTGTCTCTCTATTGCTGTCTCTTGTATACTGCCAACACTTAGTCAAAATGACTAAGTCTTTTTCACCAGACCAAACTCTTTGTCACAACCTTATTCCTTTTCTTGTTCCCATCAATTACAACTCCTTGAAACATCATGCACTATCATTCATCATCATACCAACAGTGTCTCTCTCTTAATGATGTTTGCCAAGTTGCCAATAATCTCACCCTTTGGAATTGATGGCAACACTTGATGTGAAAAACTGTTACACTACTCCCCCTATGCTTCTCTTCTTTCTTTTCAAATGTTTTTCACATGCTTCATTTCTTCTCTCCCTTTGACATCAATGGCAAAGGTGTATGATACAAATATATGTACAAGTTGCCAAAATTTCAAAACTATTTTTTTACTTTCCGCATATATACAAGTGAAATCAGAATGCTTACTATTGTTCAGGGAGAACATCTTTATAGATCTTTTTTAGTGGAACCATTTCTTCATCCCAACTGACCTTAGCATTGCTTAAGACTAGTATGTGCCCATTTATCTAGAATACTAACTCTTCTACTATCTTCACAGTAGCAGGGGCCTCAGTTATTTGCCTTGTCTTATCTGTTGCTGCTACTAGCTTAGTTAGGGATGCAATTTTGAAGCTTGCTATCTCTCAAAGATGGCTCATTATATGTTTTATGACCTCCCACTAGGTCTGCAACTTATGTATATTAAAATGAATAGTCCCAACTTGTGCCCTCTGATTGCCAATAGCATCTTTTACCGAGTCATAATTTTTGGAGATCTTCATTATTTGAGCTTCCCATCCATTTATTTTCTCTTTTATTTCCTCAGTCTTATCAGGCCATGTAAGACAAAATTGATATAGTTCACTAGCTTCTTTAATGGCCATCTGTGCATACTCTATACTTTTATCTAACAAAATTTTGTGTTGAGAAAATTTGTCAGTAAGCTCAACTAGTATCTTATCATCAATCTTTGCCCTTACCTTCTTCTTTGCTGCTTGTTCCAGGAACTCAAAGTGATAATTGATTGATTCCATTAACTTTTTCATTTGTGCAGCAGGGGCTAATGATGTGTCTCTCCTTATTTCGAGCATTTATTTTTCAAAAATTATTGATGCACCTTCTATTAGCTCGCTGTCCTCCATATGAGATTTCAATATCTCTTCTTGTGTTGTAGCTTGAAAGATTGTCCCAAGTCTTAGTTTTTGCAATGGGGACATTGTAGCAAGGTTAATAGGTGCTTGCAATAGCTCAGGTGCAGTCAAAATCTAAGCTTCCTTCTACTTTTCCAAAAACTCTCTCAAAGAGTGCAGTGTCTTTGTTCTCTTCAACTTGAGATGCCTCAGCATCTTGTCTCTCCGGAGGAGGTTCTTGACTATGCTCTTGTTCATTTCTTTCTTGTTCTAGAGAAGGATTGTCTACCATTTGTTCATTTATCTCTTTTCTCTACTCTTCTTGTCTCTTAGGTATATTATCTTCTTGAGATGCCTCTGCTTCTTCAGACTTCTTTTCTCCCTCAGATTCTTTTATTTCTTCATCTTAACCAAAACTTACTAGAGGAACTATTCCACTTTGATCCTTACTTTGTTCTGTATTCACTTCCTCTTCATTCCTTGTGCCCACCAGAGGATTGACTGTACCTTTCTCCATGTTCTGTTTGATATTTATCTTTGGATATGCATTGTCAGCATCAACATTCTTCTCCTCTGTATTTGTGTTAGCAGTAAATGGGATTTGCAGCTCATGTAACACTTTTAGTGTTATCTCCTCAATCTCCTTCACTAGTTTCTCAATGTCACCAGACATCAGAGCATTGACTCTCTTTTTGGTTCTAAATTCATCACTGAGCTTCTTAGTGACTTTAACTTTTTCTTCTCTTGTGATGTTTGGGTAAAGTTTCAACAGGACATTTTCCTTTATTTTAGCATCTTTGGCTATGGCCCCTTCTTTTCTTGTTGTCATGATGATGGCTAAATTGTTTGGTAACTCATTTATGACTTCAATTGATGTTTTACTAAACATGTCCAAGTATCTTACAATTGTTGTCTCAATTATTAGCTTATCTGCATCTGATCTTTTATCATACATTTCAACAATAGGTTTCAGGGTTCCATGCTGAGAAAATGCATTGAATGTGGCTTCCAAGGATATAGTTATTGTTGAAATGCACAAGACAACTGAGAGGGGGGGTGAATCAGTTGTCTCTAAAACTTTAATCACTTATGAGTCATCAACACATCAAATGCGCAGTAACTGTTATTAATATTTAACCATGAAGACATGAAACGAGAAGCTCAACACAATAACACATCCAACACATAAGACACTAGATTTTTTATGTGGAAAACCCTATAAGGGAAAAACCATAGTGGGTGTTAGCCCATAATAATTAATATGTTATAGCAATACTGAAAAATAGAGGCTCACTGCCTTAGGGCTCACTAGCCAGAATGCTCACTGCAAATGTTAGGGCTCACTACCAAGATCATCTCACTTCCAAAGGGTGGCTCACTGCCAAGGATTGGTGAACTAATTTAATAGCATCTACTCCATGCCTGGGTTCAGTTCCATTGAAGTACAATATAACTCCTATGCTTTTCTCTTCTTACACCTTTGCACTTATCTTTTCATTTTCACACAAGGACATCTTTTTCACAACTACATTACATGATTTTATACCATTCATCAACCTTGGAATGTACATCAAGGTCGACATTACATTCATCAACCATTGGAACAATCTCCAAGGTTGGCATTAAAAACATACATAGAAATAGGTCTGGATCTAAACAAAATTTGCTAAGGTAAATATATATGCAGATCATGTTATGCCTTAGCTGGGACTCAAATGCAATCTTCCACGTCATGACATGCTTCCAAAATCTTCAATGTATCTCCGCAATAATGAAAACAACCAAGTCGGCCAAGACTGGTGTTAACATTAAGTCTTCTAAGAACAGTCTTCATCCATGATCCAAATTTCTCTTTACGAAGCAATCCAAAGGTAGGAACATGATCAGGAGACATCCACAAGCACATTGTAATTACCAGGAACAACCGTATAATCTCTAACCACTCTGTGAAGAAGATTCTTCAAACTGGAGCACATAATTAGCACTATCAGCTACTATCATAGAGAAAAGATAGGTTACGGACCACCAAATCATGAACCATTGGATTTGAAGGTACTTATTATCATTTCAAACTTAACTCATGAATTGCAGATCATAATACTTCAATGTAGAGAAATGCAGAGCAAAATACATTCTCCCTGTCACCAGTGAATGTACAGAAAAAGTAGTTTTTACTCTGGTGAACATTACTCAGTCAAATCTTCATACTGGAGCCTCAAACTTGGAACATAGCATCTTCAGACATGCCTCTAAACAACTTCCAATCTGCAAACAAAGATATTCATTCTACAAGAAATGTAGAGCAATCTTCTGAACTATTCTGATGTAAACAAGGGTACTCTTCTATACATTGTTTCCACTGGAGGAGCAAATTTTCTCAAAAGCACTTGCAAACTCAATATCAAGATCACTTACTCATTATCTCCAACACTTATATAATCCAGTGTGAAGCATCTAACTCATTACAAGCAAGCATCAAAACAAGAGCACAGTTGACACCAATGATAACACAGATATGTTGACATCAATGACAACACCGATTAGGCACATACTTGCAACAGTTACTTCTTCTTCTGTATTCTCAATCTTTTCTTCTTATCTTTAGCCTTTCCGGAGGGCTTCTCAGTAGTGGCTTCATCTATTTTTTCCCTTTTTTTCTTTAACTTCCTCATCTATTTTTATTTCCTCTTCTTCTTCTTCTCCTCCAAGGCTTACATATACTCTCTTTGTAGTCTTTGATTTTTTTCTTTTCTTCTTCTCTTCTGGCTTCTTCTTTGGCACTTTCTCTGCAGGCTCTGTCTTTTCTTTCTCTGATCTAGAGCTCTTGGAAGTAGCTGCTGCGGAGGTGGAGTCTCTTGTTCTTCTTCCAGAGTTGGAGGTAGGCTTTTTTTTCTTAGATTTCTCTTCTTTCTTCTCCGGAGCACTTGATGTTTGTCCTACTAGAGTACTTGCAGCCTTGGGTCCCTCTAGCTTCGCTCTTGCTTCATTTATTTGTTCGTCTGTAAATCCTAGGCTTTTAACAAATCCATCTGCCATTTTTCTTGCATTCTTTTTGATTTCCGGTTGCTTTTGTTCCATAAACACTTTGAGAGATAATTCTTGAAATTTTCCAAATCTTTCATCCTTAGGGTCTTTTGGTTTACTCAACATTAGATCTGCCTAACCAGTTAAGACATCCTATGTGACTTCATATCCCATGGTTGGGACCCATACAGTTATAGGTTCTATAACCTCCATAAGGTATTTATCCTTGTCCACCATGAATACAATGTCCTTTTCATATTTATTCACTATCTTTTTAGGGATCCTAGCCCTAGCCTACATTTTCTTTTTAAAATTCTTAAAATATCCCCATAAGGCTACATTTTGTTTATCAGCATTTCCCAAACTCTACAAATGATTTCTAATTTGAACTGCTACATGTGAGTGACCAAGCCAACCAACATTATCCATACCTAGTAACTCCTTCAAAAAGTAGAAGAATAGGCATATGATCAGAGTACCATACTTGAAGGGATATTTTGTGTCTTTTGTCCTTTTTAGGTTTTCCATTAGTTGTTGCTGGAGCAACTCACATAGGTCATAATCTGTGTTGTTCTTAACCATATCATATGCTGTATATATGGTTGTTACAGAGACCGAGTTCTCTCTGTTGGAGAAATAGACCTTGTACTCAATAACCATTGATGCAATTTTCACCATTGGATCCACAATATCATTTATAGTTAATGCTCTATTATCAAAATTTGCACCTGTCAACTGCATTATTGTATTGTTCTTCATAGACTTCAATGTTAGAACCCTTCCGGTGGAACACATACCAGTAACTGCTTTGATCACATCTTTTGTTATCATATAAGGCACATCAAGCCAAAAGAACTCATTGTGAATCCTACTCAAGACATACCTAACCCAAGCATCATCTAGGACCATTGGAAAATCCAACCAAGTATCCAAATTCTTCTCACATAGGGCACTATATTCTTCTTTTAGCTTAAATTTGTCATCAGTCAGTTCCTTCAGGTAAATTTCCCCTAATTTTCCATGATCATATTCATCTAGGTTTGTGTGTATATATGCCCTAACATCCTTCATATGCATAACACCATGCAGAATCTCAGAAAATGTGCCATTCAGATCAGTCTCAACTACTTGAGGAGTATATATCTTTTCATACTCAACATAGAAAATTTTCAAGAGAGAGAATGGTAAATATCTTTTGCTTCCGCTAGGGTTTCTTCATAGGATGCTTGAATTTACCTTAGCTCGCTTCTTAGATCTCTTTGGTTACTTGAGAGTTTGAATGCAAAGTGATTTTTCTTTCAAATGAATTCCTTATATTCTCTTTTCATCAAGACTCAATCATCATAAATTCTTATTTCAGAAAGTTGTCAAAAACTTTCTCTGCCATTTACAGTTGATCCAAATTGCTCCACAATCCACCACTTTAGGTTCTTTTCTACTGGAATCTTCTCCAGAGGAAATCTCATTTTATCTTACAACTCATATCTTCATGCTAGATATCATCACCACACTTCTAGCAAGGGGAATAGGATTTTCATTGAGGCTTCCCCTAAGCCAAAGCTTCCAATTTACTTCTCAGAGGAAGTACTAGCACCAGAGTCCAGTGCAGACTCATCATTGACTTCATGTACTTCCTTCTTAACCCAAATCAAGTTCATCTCCTTATTGATCTCTACTAGATCTGTCTTTTGTATAGATTTCCTCATCTCTTCCTGATTATCCTTCTTCATATTCTTGCTTCTACAGAATCTTGCAATATGTCCAGGCCTATTACAATTGAAGCATACAGTATTTTTCTGTCCATTGTTCCTTTCATTCATCCTTGATTTGCATTGGTTATCCTTATGTCCAAATCTATTGCATGCAAAACAATTCCCATTGAAAGATTGAGCATTCCTTCCATTATTATAGTTGTTCCTTATCTGACTTCTACATTCACTAGCTCTATGACCAAACCTTTTGCATATAAAGCAGTTACCTTTAAAGGTTTGAGCATTCCTTCCATTGTTGTAACCATTTCTTATCTGACTTCTACATTCATTAGCGTTTTGACCTACTTTATTGCAAGTGAAACATTGACTAGAGAATGATGGAGCATTTTGATTCACTTTGCTCCTATATTGAGTAGCCTTATGACCAAACTTATTGCATGCATTACAATAACCATTGAAAGAAGGATACCTTTGAGCATTTGGTTGTCTGACTGGTGTTCTTCTAGGCCTGTTCCTTCGATTCTGGATCTGTTTGCCTTTGTCCTTCTTGATCTCAACATTATTTTCTTGTCCTACTATAGAGCTTTCACCTTTCTCAAATCCCAAGCCTTCTTTGTCATCAGGACTCTTGTGAATTACAAGTGTTCTATCAAGTTTGGAAGCACTTACTCTAAATTTATCTTCCTAAATCTATGCCTATTTCAGATTAGCTATTAGATTCACAACTTCTTGTTCAAGCTTTATGCAGTCTTCAAATTTGCTTTTCACCAACTGATTTGGGTCTTATTTTTCTTTTGCTCCTTTTACAACTTCTACTTTCATATCATTCAAGGTTTCATTTGCAGATATCAATTGTTCACTAACCTCCTTATATTTTTCTTTGAACTTCTTGACTTGCTCCCTCAATTTTTTGATGCACGCATCTACTTCCTTGACATTATCTTTCATATCCCTATTTTCTAATTCAACCTTTTCAATATCTTCAAGGGAAACCTTAAGTTCTTCTTCATTGACAAGAGTGCATTCTTCTTCTTCAGTTTCAGTTGGATCAATTTCTTCAAGAGGAATAGCATACCTTTTACCTGCCATGTGTTCAATCTCTAAGATCTTCCTCAAGCTATTAGACTTCTTCCAAGGAACTAAGCTCTAATACCAATTTTTGAACACCTAGAATACTGAGAGGGGGGGTGAATTAGTATTCTATTAAACCTTTTACTTATTAAATCATTAATCCATTTGCCACATTTGATAACAACAAAGCAAATTAAGCACAGAAGAAATAACCACAAAGCATCACACATAAACACCAAGATTTTTCCATGGAAAACCCTAAACAGGGAAAAACCATGGTGAGTGTTAGCTCACAATAATTATGTAATAACAATACCAGATTACAAGAAAGCTCACAACCTTAGGGCTCACTACCCAAAGAAATGCTCACTTCAAGAAAGGTTCACTACCAAAATAGAATCACTTCCATGAGAAAGAAAGAAGGAAGAAAGGATGGCTCACTGCCAAGTTGAACTACTCAGATTGCATCTACACATGCATGGTTACAATTCTAATGAAGCTTAGAAGACTGACTCAAAACTTTTCATCTTAACTGCTCTGCTATACTGTTATGTTCTTACATGAGAACAAGATCTCTCTTCTTCTGCTCTTATTGCATGCATTGTACTTCACACACCATGCACACATTCACATTCATATCTCACTCATCAAACACCAAATTTGATCTCATATATATATATATATCTGCAATACTTAGAATCTTCATATTAGGTTAGCCTAATAAGGTGTAGTGTGTAGTCATGCTTTAAGTAGCTTGTCGACCAAATTCATTCACCAAAATTCATAGTGGACCTAAACAACACTTGAATTACCTTCTCACATGTTAGCTTCAACTGTACCACCACTTGGGATTAAGTTCTAAACAATAGAGCTTACCACATACAAATTAAACTTGTTATATTAGTCTCAATCACAGACTGCCACTAGTTCACTTCATCTGTCAGACTACATCTTTTACTACAGACCATAATACTTGCTCAAAGACATATCAAAGATTCTTCATACATCATAGATCATACCTTCAGAACTGCAAAGCAAAATATCCTCTTGCGGCAAAATGCGGACCCCAAGAACACATGCCCTATCATAGTCAAGTTCTGCCAAAGTAAGTAGCAATACTTGTCCATACTCACAACTATCTTTCCAGTGGATTTTAGAACCTGTAACTCTGAATTTAGACACTTCATACAAGTGTTTACAACACCTCAAAACTACATAATAAAATATCTAACACCAGAGGAATGCGGACCAAAACAATTGAGTGTTTTGCTCTGGTTAGCACTAGACTTAAGCTCTTTGAAGATGTACTTTCGGTACTTATCAAGGGTTAAAATCTCAGATATAATATCTTATAAGGACTACAAACAACATACTAGAACCACATGATCTGAACTCCAACTGTGGACCAATGCTAGTCATTACACTGTCTCTCTGTCATTGTCTCTTGTATACTGCCAACACTTAGTCAAAATGACAGTCTTTTTCACCGTACCAAACTCTTTGTCATAACCTTATTCCTTTTCTTGTTTCCATCAATGACAACACCTTGAAACATCATGCACTATCATTCACCATCATACTAGCAGTGTCTCTCTCTTAATTATGTTTGCCAAGTTGCCAATAGAGAAAACCATTCGGTGGCTTGACCACCTAGGCTTCTAGTCCAAAGAGTCTCATCAAGTATGTGTCATCATATGAGACCTCCAGGAAAGCAATGTAAAACTCCCTAAGGTGTTCCTTAGGGTCTCCTTTTCATTTGTATTTGTCAAATTTTAGCATTTCAAAATTTTTAGGGAAGGGTGGCACGAGAATAGTTCTATCAAATGGATGTGGGGAAATATCTTTGAAGGAATGTTGTTTTCTCTTGTGCCCATGTTGCATGTCATCAACCTTTTGGATCAAGGTTTGCATAATGCTAGACAAATCTTGGGATGGCGGAGGTTGTGGTACGTGTGATTGTTGTTGATGGATTAATTGTTGGAGGAAATGGGGGATTTGTTGATTTTGAGGTGGGTTTTGGCTTTGATTTTGTTGGGTTTGATGTTGTTGATAAGAAAGGAGTTGTTGTATGACATGTGGTGGAATTTGTTGTTGGTTAGGATTTTGAATGGAAGATGACACAATGGGCGGTTGGGAGATAGGTGGATGAGAGATAGGAGTTGTGTGTATGTGGAGTTAGATAAGGGGTTGTTGCATGGATTGGTATTTGATGTGTTATAGGGTGGTTGGGAAAATAATTGTGTTATGAAAGATATGGTGTTGGCATCAATTTGGGGCACACTCATGGAAGAATTCGTGTACGTGGCATTGTTAGGGATGTTGAGGGTAATTTGGGAAGTGGATGTGGTTACATTTGACATTGTTGTGGATGAGGAAGTGGGGTTTGTGTTAGTGTTGGAGGTTTGAGATGTGTTAGGGTTGTGTTAGATGAGGATGGTTGTAAAGAGGTGGGTATGGTGGCACCATTTTGGATGAGGAATTCAAGATATCTATTTGGACCCAACTTTAGGACTCTATAAATTATGTACATGGAATCAACGTCTTGCATGATGTATAAGACATCTTGATCCACATTATTGATGTTGGTTGGGGGACCTCGTGATTGGATTCCAAAAGGATTTATCATGGCATTGGCATCAATGGATGATTGTTGTTGGATTGTAGGTATATTATTTTGGTCGGTTTGAGGCATCCCAAAAGTATTCTTAAAGGACTCCATTTCTTTTTTTTCTTAGCTTGGGACCTTGTCAAGGGCATGCAATGGATTGGGTATGGATTGAAAAGTGGATGATGATTATGACCTTAGAGAATTGATTTCAAGATTTTGGACCCAACGATGAGGTATGGATGAGGGTTTATCCTTAGAGAATGAATCTCAAAGTATTAGACCCAAGGATGGGATGATTTTGGATGAGGAACCTTAGAGGTTAGATTTCAAAGGATCAAAGGTAAATGGATGGGTGGATGATTAAAGGTTAATGAGTTTGGGAGTGATGATAAGATTTGAGGATGATGGGTGATTAGAAAGGGTATTTAGGACAAGTTTAAGGACAAATGGTTTTGGGTGTGGATGATTAAAGTATACTTGGGACAATTGAAAATTTGCCAAGGATACCTTAGATGAAGAGGATGTTGGGTAAATTTGATGATGTTAAAATGATGGTTAAGTCAAGAGATAGCTCAAATAAGTCTAGATCTTTGGATTCCAAAAGGATGTTCTCTTCATACTTAAGGTAGACTAATGAGCTTAAGCAAAAGGAGAGAGATTATTTCACTTGAGGGTAGACTAATGACCTCCAAGTAAAATGGGATGCCTTAGAATCTATCAACTTAGGAGTTGTCAAGGCTTCTAAATCAATTTATCTAAGGGTTGATAAAAGGGCTAATTTACAAGAGAACTTAAGGTAGACAAAGTCTTAAGTGCCTTATAAATTAGAGGATGATGAGATCTAGACTTAATTTTTCACAAATTTGATTTGAGGGATATTTTGGATGTTGTTTTGATTTTTGGATTGATTGTTGATGATAGGTTTGGATAGATTTGATTTTGGATGTTGATGTTGGATTTTGGGATAAGGTTGATAAGGTTTGGATAATGTTGGTGGATGAAGGTGAGGATAATTTGAACTAGGACTAGAGTTGGACTAAGACTAAGGTTGGATAGGGGATGATGAATTTGAATTAGGGTTTACAAAAAACCTTTATAGAAATGGAGGGAAAGATTTGGGATATGACAATGGATTTAGTAATGAAATATGGTCAAGGGTCCAATATCAAAGTGATGTTTCTCCAAGGTCTAAATGAAATGATGTGGATAGACTTGGACAAAGGTTGTGGATGGAAATGTAATCAATGGTTGGACTTGAAAATGGAGGATTTGATTTTTGGTAATTTAGACAAGGTACCCGGATGCTAAGGTTAAATAAAGCTCAAGTATTTAGACACAAATCAGAGGATGTGTTTTGGATATGGTCTAAAAATAGCTCTAATACAGAGCAATATAGTGCTAAAATAGTGATGAATGGCATTAACACAGATGGAAATGGTGCAGATTGGCTTATGGATGGTGCTGACAGGTGAATTTATAATGCTAAACAGAGAGTGTATAACACTAAACGGTTGGCAATGTTAGGGCTTGACTAGGTTTTTGACCAATTTAGATTTTTTTGGATGATTGGCTCAAACTTTGGATCTCAAAGGCTAAAAGACCTAATTTCAAGAGGTCCAAATGTTTGATTTTCAAAGGTTCAAATGATTTTGGATAAATTTGATAAGGTTCCTTGGCAAGTACATACAAATCAAACAAGAGAACATAATGGCCTTTGACTCAAGGTGGACTTTGGATAAATTGGCTTGTACAAGTTTCGACAAGAAGACACACCAAGCACATGAACAATCCTAACATTAGTCAAGTCGGAGTATCATACCTTGTAGATCTCACAAAGTGGCCGTGGGTCAATCTCAACTCAAAGTGAACTGAGATTCCCACCCCCACTAATACCTTTGGTGCTATAGCTTGGATTGATAGGGAAAGCAAGGTCATGGACCACCTTATCCCCCTTACCAAAGAGACTTTTGTCTTTCCCAAGGTAATTCCTATCTCAAGTATATAACGGTATGGTGAGCATCTTCCCCTCCTCTGCAGTAGTGCACTATAAGATATAACGGTCGAAAGGTCTTAAGCTAGGATAGTATGAGATTCTAGGGGATGTCCAAATATACATGAGGTATAGGGGATGAGTCCATGAATGGGGGTCTCCCAATCAACTGATGCTCAACCACACAAGCCATGGCAGACCAAGTATCCTAGAGGTCTTTTGCTTGGAGGTGAAAGGGTCATTCCTTTAAAGCGAGTCTTTCGATTCTCGCAATATTTCTATCCCACACTAGAACACGCAATTGAGGTCATCCCTTGGGGTGATGAAATCCCCAAGAAGGCCTCCTAAGAAGAAATTGTCCCTTTCTTTTGATCACCCAAGATCACACTAGGCACAAGGGGATAGCATATGCAATAAAGACAACCCCTTCAAGAAAACACTTAAAAATATGTAAATGTTTGAATGTAGACTTTTGATTCCCAAGATTACCCTAAGGTGTGAGGAGAGAGCATGTGCTTACAATTTGTTGTACCAAATCAAAAAATTTGCTTCATTAAGGCATTTTGTGAAAGTCTAGAAAATTTTTCGTCAAAAAAAGTCAAAAGTTCAAAATTTCTAAAAATAGAAATTTTTATTTTTAGAAAGTTTCTAAAAATAAACGTCAAATTAGGTTTTCTGGGTTTCTTGAGATACGGATGCTAGCAAAATTTTCTAAAAATAGAAAGTTTCTAAAATTAGAATCTCTGATTCAGGGGTCATGTTTGGTTCCGATTGGTTGTTTTTGCTTCATGCCCAAGGTGGTCCAGACTGTAAAAGATCAAGTTTTCTCTACTGGGTCAATTCTACTTTTTCAGAAGGCTCAGGATTCATCTCAAACATGCTCAAGCTATCCAGTCTAATCTTGAAATTGACTAAGTCTGATGTCCTAAAGTCCTGAAAATTTGATTAAGTCTGAAATCTGGTGGATCCTCAAAAATCTAGAATCTGCATGTCAAATCCCATGGATCTGAGACCTATCTCAAACATCCTGAAAGTATATTTCAAAATATTTAAAGTATAGGAAACCTATACTTAAATATATTTTGAAATATACGTCAGGCAGGACCTTTGAAATCTGGTAGAATTCAAGATTTGCGGCAGAAGTTGAAAAATTCTAAAAAAATTTCAAGGCACAAAATTCTAGGTGCCCCTAGAGGAAAAGGGCGCCCATCTTTTCATGCCTTAGATTTTTTTCACATCTTTCCAGAAAACGTCAAAAAGCCTCCGTTAGCCCACTTCTAGGTGGTCAAAATCAGTCAAAATTGAGTTGAAATGCCGGTAAAAGATGGAAATTCATCTCAGGCAGGTTTAGGCTACTCAGATCACCTCCCATCTTGCTCCAATAGTCAACTGGGCAACCTAACACGAAGATCGAATGGGACCTACGGCATGCAAAATGGAGAAATGGAAAGAAAATTTGAAAATCTCAAAAATATTCTAAGGCACAATTTTCTAGGAGCCCCGGAGGGTAGCAGCTCCCATCTTTTCATGCCTTAGAATATTTTCCATGTTTTTTCTAAAAAAATAACAAATCTTCTTCCGTCAGCCTGGTCATATTCATAGATAATTAGTTTGGCTCAATTTTTGAGGTAGGCACAAGGTACAATCAGCTCAATTTTCATCAAGCTTGCCTGTATACAAGATCATCAGACTCAATTTTGTTCCAACAGGCAGAAATTGACAGCCAAACAGGGGTTTACAGTCACCACGCGCGCAGAAGATAAGAAATTGAAAAAGTTGAAATTTTCCAAAAAATGGCTAAGGCGTGAAAATCTAGGAGCCCCTGGAGGTTGGGGGCTCCCAAAATTTCATGCCTTAGAATTTTTCATGTTTGATAGTGTTTTTTCAACAACCACTTCCAAAACGTCATCCGGCGACAGGTTCCAGAGGTCAAATTTGCGGTCAAACGTCATCAGGTCGTCAGTTCGAGGCTGGGGATGAAATCAAGATTGATAAGTCTTCAAGGTGCCATGATCAGTTAGCTTTTTCAGTCAACGGTGACAGTTTTCCATCTTGTTGAAGTCAGGGGCAGGCCATACTGGAGTTAGAACAAGTGCAAAAGTTTCAAAACGAAGAAAAAATTGGCTAACACTTTTGCAAACTCGTGTGTTTGATGACATCATCAAAGAAGCTATTTTTCATCATCTCACACATGAAGCCATAGGCAACTATAAAATAGGGATTCTTCCTATTTGAAGATATCTACTTGGATTTGTGCTTTAAAAGTTGCTTTCTTCATGGATAAGATTGAAGCTTTATTCTTTCACAAAGAAAGCTATTTTTTTCCCTAAAGTTCTATAAAGACAAGCTTTTGGCCTCTCTTATTTCATTACTTTTGCAGGTTGCATCTAGAGAGAAGACATATTTTTCTTTCCATGAAGATTCGAAGGCTCAAACGAAGTGTTTTTTAGCGTTCTTCATAGTTTCGAGATGAGGAAGCAAGGAGGCACGCTTTTTCAGGGTCCTTTTTTCTAGGGGATCATTTTTCAGAAATTAGACCAAAGCTTTTTAAGTTTTCATCGAGATGGGTCCATCTAGAATTTCATCCTCTTAAAGATTGAGAATTTTGCTTTTTTTGGGGAATCTATTTTTTTGCTATTTTTTTGGGAAACCCTCTACTTTTTCAAAATCTGACGATCTGGGTTGCTTCAAAATGGAATTGCCTACAAAACCCATGTGCCAGTTTTTTTGCTCACCATCTACTTTTTAGAAGAAATCAACAAGTAATTTTCAGCCTTTTGTCTAAGATTTTTCTGACATAGGCATGTTCACAATTATTTTTCAAATCTTTCAGTATGCAGTACACTCTAGTTGAGATTAAGCCTAAAATGACGTTGGTTCACGATTACCTCAGAACTTTTAAGACAGACTTGCATAAAGTTCTTCTAGTGTTCAATTTACATCCTTTGGAAGATGCAGGAAATAGTACTATCAGGAATCTAGGTCACTCTGGGTTGCTTGCAGCAGCTTCATTCTCCATTTCAGTGCAAAGTATTGAATTCGTAATTGCTTGTTTAAAACATTACAATTCAGTCACAAGAGAAATCCAATCAGCAAATGGAAATGTGCTCTACAGCCTCAGGCCAAACGACATTGAGAAGTGTTTTTCAATACCAATATGGAGGGAGAACTTGGTTGTTTCAATTAAAGAATGCAAGAGGGTGTGGCACAATGATAAAGAAAAATATCAGAAAAGGTTGCTCAAAAGTGGTTGAAAGAAAAGTAGAATGTTTTGCCAAAGAACATTGGACGTGGATGTCTTCAAGGTTTTTAGAGCCAATCTTGGTAGAAGTACCCGACACACAGATGTGAATCTCTTGAAGTTGCAACAGATGATTTGAAGGAGAGAGTGTTGAAGGATGGAGAAGATAAAGCAGTCCTCAAAGGTTGAAAATAGGCAACTGCGGCAATATATCAATGGATGACATCACCATAAAGCAAGAATGTAGATGAGGACGTGACTCAAAAGAAAGCAGCTTTAAATTAGATGCTTTTTGTTTTAAAGCATTTGCTTTCATCCTAAGCTCATCCATTCTTTATTTAGAAAGAAATCACTTTGTATTAGTTGGAGTTTTCTTTGCTTTAAAGCAAATTGTTTTAAAGCATTTGTTAGTTGTAATCTTTGTCTTAGAATAGAAATAAAGCTTACGAGTCGGCAAGTTAGTTAGGGCAAATCAAGGAGATTTTAGGGTTCCCTACTCCTTTGATTTTAGTATAAATAAGTGTAGCCTTACCCATTCTAATAGAGCTACTTTTGTGATAGAAAATTTGTTGTGCCTATTCTAGCCTACAGATCTTGTTATTCCAAGTGTTTGTTCACTTTGTGTAATCTGTTTCCAATGTTTGATTGCATACTGTATGCCTTCCTTTTGCTACAGTATTGTTGTCCTAGAGTTGTATCAACTTTATGATATTGGAATAGAAGTCTCATGCTTATCTTTTGCTCTGATATTCTGTCTCACTAATCATCAAGTTTTGTCGTCATATGTGTGACTTGTTTAAATTTTATTTCAGCTTTCATCATTAAAGTACAATGTGTCTTGTGATGTAAATCTGGGAGAAACTTATTCAAGTTTTGTGTTAAAAACAAATCATTCCTCATCCACTTTTGATCTCTGTGCTCTGTGTTTACTCAGATAATCAAAAGTGTCATTAGTTTAGGCCTAGCTGTAGTTAGAAGTTTTAAAAAGGAAAAACATCTGCTACAGTGAAAAGAGTTTTATAACCTTGTGCTCGTAGCTAAGAATCAAAAAGAAGATAGGCAAATTTAATTATCTTTTCAATGAACATCAACAAAAAGGGAACTCCCCCTCACAATAGGAGAGCAGTTTATCTGTGCATAGCTGTTCGTTTCCAACTCGCACTCCAGAGGTGCAAATTGAAATGCCAACACAATCAAACCAAACATGGCATACAAATGTTAATTCCCAACTATACTAATTTAGTGCTACTAAACTGGTATAACAAACAAGGTCTTTGGCTATCAAAAACCTGCAACAAATGTGTCAGTAGTTTGGAAATTGTCTTGGACAAATGTTTGGGTACTTGCAAACAATGTGTTAAATCCCTGCATAAGTCTCAAGATTCTATCAACAAAATGGTGCTAAGATAGAGTAGAATAGCACTAAACCACAAATTAATGGTGCTAAAACAAACTTAAATAGCACTAAGAAATAGTGAAATGGTGCTAAGATAGCATAAGATTGCACTAAAACAGTTTGTTTCAATATTCAAACACAAACAAACAACAAAGATACCAATAAAAATAGTGTTAAATAGTAACGAAATGGCACTAAAATAACGCATAGCACTAAACTGGTGGAAAATGGTGCTAATCCATAAATTACCTTGTTTACCTGCCTATCTATGAACCTGATGGTGCTATTCTGGGTAGATATAGCATTGAATCGGGGAGAAAACCCAAACTTGCACAAAATAGTTTAAAAACTTGCACCAAGAGTGGTTAAAGTGTGTTAGGGAGCCTCAAAACCTGTCTAAGATCAAAATATGCCAAATTGCAAGTAGAAAAAATAGGTTAGTTTGAAAGATAGAAAGAAACAAGACTACACTAGTTTCTCCTAAAATACATTTCTACCAAAAGTTTGGCATTAGGATCCCTTGGCTTTGTTGCACCCTATCAAAAATTAGAGAAGTAAAAGATGCAAAAGGTGCTAAAATGTTCAAATCAAAGATAAAAAATTTTCAACCCAAAGTGCTAGTGACAACTCACGCTGAAATAACACTAAAATAGTAGGTAATAGCACTATTTCATGAGGAAATAGTAATAAAACAGTCGGGGATAGTGCTAAACCGTGAGGTTATAGTGCTACCATGTGAGGTTTTAGCACTAGAATGTCATGCCCGCCAAAAAGATTCACAAAACACTTGAAAAAAGATTAGTTTGGATCATGGGGTCCCATCGGGCATGCCAAATGAAGATGAGAGAAATGTGTTGGATTTCTTCCAAACTGGATGCTTCCCAATTATCCCTACAAGGTAGCCATCATTGATCAACAGGATTTCTAGGCCAGGGGCCAACAGTACAGGAGATAGACTCTATAAATATCTCCTCTTC
The DNA here is from genome assembly GCA_027924645.1 of Cunninghamia lanceolata. Lineage (NCBI taxonomy): Eukaryota > Viridiplantae > Streptophyta > Pinopsida > Cupressales > Cupressaceae > Cunninghamia > Cunninghamia lanceolata. The sequence goes on from BSBN01000633.1 coordinate 11,267,571, forward strand.
TTCTTTAGGCTCTGCAGAACCAAGGGGGGTATTCCCTATTCAACATCTATAAAATATGCATGTGAACTTACTAGGATGTTGATACAAAGCAAATAAATCCTCTCTTATGCAGACCAAAACTGTAAAATAAGTGCAAAGGGGCTAGATTTGGGCTTATGCTCAGTTGTGTGATAGAGGATTTTGGTCATAAAACTACTTCTAATGTCCTAAAGGTTTATATTTGAAGCTTGAATTTTGTATTTTGTTTTTTGGATGCAAGACAAGGGGTTTTGGATCATAACAACTATACAAGACTAGACTGGTGCCTATCTCAAGGCTCAGAGTCAATAGACATACACATGCAAATAATCACCATAGACTTGAATCAATAATCGAGTTTTAAGGGGAGATTTTCTAGTATCTGCCTTACAGATACTTCCCAAGACTGAGTATTTAGTCATTCATACTTGATGATATCCCTGTTGCAGCATACCTTTCCCAATGCTTAACCTAAAACATTTAATTTGTTCCTTGAACAAAGGTAAGAGATTAGACATTCAACACAGAAAATCTATGTCCCTGAATCCTAGATAACCCTTAGCTATTTAGATTCAAAAGAAAAGATGCCCACAACCTGGAGACAAACAACTAAACATATGCAACTATGCATTTTTCATATAAAACAACATGAAACCAGTAAAACTATGCATAAAACATTCAACATATGATTCATAAACTCACAAGACACCCAAAACAGAGCCACTTGCAAAGTTGTATCTTATTACTCCACCCAAAAAAATTTGCCCAAGTCTTCAACCACATAAAATGAGTAACATAATTCTAATATACCCAGAATGTGTACTCAGCAAATGAAGTATAGGGTCATTTCAAAACTCTGCTAGATACAATGCACCATCAGAATGGCACCTAAAACATTCAATGTAGTAGGCAGAAGAAGAAGGAAGAGCAGGAGGAAATGGGAAAACGTGCCGCCACTTGGAGATTTTCTCATCAAATATGGTAGTTGGCCCGTCCATTCGACCCATACCTCTTGCAAACCTCACCATTAATGGCCAACCTACCCGCAGCCTTAAGATGAAACAATGGTTCATGTGCCTCTGAAGTTTCTTTCCATTTGAAAAGCAACTGCGAACACATACAAATCTCTTCTTTCATAATTTTGAATGATGATCGTCAATCAAATTTCTTCCGCCGAGATCTGCGGCCTCAAAACATGCTGAAAAGTCATCGGCCAATGAGATCAGGCCACTCAGGCAGCCTTTCTCTCCTTTGACTTTTCCCATCATGACATACATATGCTTTACCTTTTTGCCCATTTTGCCTTTTCCACCTTCAAATCCTTTGTATATGCAGAAGCACATACATATAATTGCCTTTGGACATGTGGTAGCCTGCCATTGGATCTCTGTCGCTGTGTATTTGCATTGTCATTGGCCATCGGGATGAGCATGGATAGAGCCGCCAATAAGTGAAGTCTCGCCGACAAGCCATTGTGTCCATTCCTGCATTTGTGGTTGTATATGAGATTTGTATATACATACAATCACCTACATACAAAGGTATGGACCTCAAATCTTTATAAAACAAACTACAATCACTATCGGATCCAGGTCTTGTATCTTCCCCTTGCATATCTCCTTGTATATTGCATATACAAATGCAATATACAACTCGTGGACCCCAGCCACCTATGAATCAGACTGGAACAAGTTTCAAATCCGGCATTTGTATCTAGTTCATTGTATCTCACGTTGCATATCGCATATAAAATGTGCTATATACAACCCACAGAACATACAACTGAGCGGGCCGCACCGAGTTTTTTGAACATTATTGACTTTGACCACAACTTGCTTGCATATTTCTTTGTATCCATTGCTTGTATGTTTGATTGTATATTGGGAACATACAATCCCAATATACAATGGTGGACTTCACCCATTTCACAAATGCAATTAACTTTCTGGCCACGTCCGCTCCTTGCACATGCCTACTTGTATATGCGGTTGTATGTTGACTTGTATATTGACTTGTATATTGCATGCATGCAATATACAAACAGAACTGCATACATATCCCTTTGCATATCAGCCTTGCATAATGCTTTTCCACCTTTTCTCCTTTGGATATTGCCTTGTATGTGCACTTTGTATATTTGACATACATTCACCTTTGCATCTGCATCGGCTGTTGGGAAGACCCTAGACTGAGCCGCCGATGGATGCTGTCATGCCGAAAAAACCTTTGTATGTCCCCCTTGTATGTGCATCAGGTCTTTGTATCTTTCATCTTATATGTTACCGCCAAGCCTGATTTGAATCCTTTTGAGATCCGCCATTGTATCTTACCCATTGTATATCAAATATACGACGACACATACATGCAAAGCTATACATACAAGTACAGAATTTGCGATGGAATCTTCAATGTACATCCACTTTTTTACCTTTAGAAATGCACCCGAATATCACATACAAGCCCGATATGCATACAAAGATGCATACAACAGATTTTTACCATTTCTGAACCGATTGAACATTTTTTCGGGTCCGCCAATGTACAACTACACTTGTACATACAAAGACACATACAAGCGGCCATATACAAAGATACATGTATAAAAATGTGAAGGCCAAGGGACTTAGAAATTTTATGGGTTTGAAATGAAAAGACCAATAGATTTTTAAGCTCAAAACCCTAACCCTAGGTGTAGGCACTAACATTGGATCTGTCTGGGGATGCATGCCTCTTGTAGGCATGGCGAGAACTTTAGAACTCTGGGATGTAGACCGGGCCTTATCCATTGGGCATAGAGTCAAAGCTACACTAACCTACATCACAAATCACACTTTTTTAAAATTTACTTGGTGGCCAAGGGCCACCAAAAAGGAAAAACCAGTAGCCTCCTATGTCAAATACCCTATTTTCATCTAATTTCACTGGATCAAGCCTGAAGATACTGCCATGATCTGCCCACAAACAAACCTTGTCGTTTGCATATTCAAACATCTCATTGAGCTTGCCCTTGTGAACACTACCTTTGTCAATCTACACTTTAAAATCAAGCATTGATTTACATACATTGTCATACCCTTCAGCATCAGGCAATGTGTGAATGTTATATTCATTAAACAATGCACACTTATACGAAATATAACACATATTATCATCTGTATTAGCAATATGCATTGTAAAATGATCTCCCAGCTGGACTAAAAACTGAAAGCACTCAAAGTCCACCATATAGCTAGGATCATCAGGTCTCATTTTATCATAAGCTGGCATATCAAAGAAGAAGCTTTCATATTCATATTTGTGCACATCATGCAAACAATCATCAGTTGCACCAAACTGGAAAGGATCAAACTTAGGCACATCTCTGCAATTACCTTCATGATATATGTTGGTCTCTCTTTCATTAGGGTGAAATTCAGAATCCTTATCAATAACAATGCCTTGATTTTCACCATACTCAACCAGATCCTCATCATTATATGTATCATTTGCATGGAAGAGGGTTGATTCAAATGTCTCAATTTCATTACAGTATACTGCTAGTTCATAGGCAGCCAAACATGCATTTTCATTACCAATGAAATCTTTGTGTGGAGGAGTATTAGCCTGTGTGTCATAAACAAAACAATAATCAAATAAAGAACTTGATCATGCTCAGCACTACTATTTGTTTCAATCTCTGATTGCTCTTCATCATCTCTATGTGTCTGAATAAAAGACAATGATTCAAACTTGGAATTGCCCCTTTGTTTGCTTATTTCTTCTCTATCTTGCGCATAATACTCACAATCATCTCCACAAACCCACTCAAACAAGCACTCATTGCTGCCCATAACCCCATCATTGTTTTCAGAACCAAATACCTCAACCTTGAATTGGGAGTCATCATTGATCCTCTTGTTGGCATGCTTCACTGGTGAACAATCCAATTGAGCATTGTTGCCATCACTATGTTCAAACACAACATTCTCAACTTCTATATTTTCATTTTCCCATTTGTCTTCAAATGATGCCATGATCACTTGGTCATTTGTAGCCACACAACTGTTATTCACACCCAAGCCTGTGGACAAGGAATTCTACATGTGCTCATCCTTTATTTTTTCTGTATTTTCTAAAAACTTGAATGCCATCTGCACACTTGTTATCTTGAATTCCCTCAACACTACACTAGAGCCTCTTTCAAAAGCTTCAAAATACATGCTGGAGTATCAGGTATGAAGTCTTCAGGGATTTGTGAAAGGGTAACTGCAAATCTATGACTGAAATCAATACTGGACTCTTCATCTTGTCTTCTAGTTTCCATTAACCTTACAATAAGATCAACAGGTTCTCTTGCAAATTCCTTTCTAAAACAGTCAACAAGTTCATCCCAACAGGCAAAGGATCTCTTTGGAAAGCTCAAATACCAATCTCTAGCTCTTGCACCAAAGGATCTAACAAAAAACCTCATCTACATATCCTCATCTCTAGATAAGTGTTTTTCCATGACGCTGTGAAAGTTTTGGATATGTACACCCCTATCACACACACTGTGTCCACTAAATCTAGGCATCTGATTGTAAATCTAAGCAGGCATACTTTCAACTTCATAGTCAACCCATGACAATTCTAGTTGGTCATATAAGGGATCAAAAGGGCTGACAAGAGGTATAGCATTCTGACTGGAAGACACAATAGGGTTATTATTTAACTGAGCCTGCCTAGCCTCTAAGGATATCAACCTATTCTTTATCTCTTCAATTTTTTTACATAACATTTCATCCCTCTCTTGGCTGAGTATGGGTGAATACATACTTGGATTCATATAAATTTCACTTTCAGAGATTTTATGTCTACCTAAGACCTAAGGCTTCCCCTTGGCATCTAACTTATGCAATAAAACAACAAATATAAGTGGGAAGAAACCGTGTACCTTTCTCATCCAGATGCTGAAGTCTTGAACAAAATATTTTTAGATCACAACAACATACATCAGCCTTTCATGTGCACTGAGAACTTTTTTGCAGAGTCGCCACCTCTCCAAAGAGGATAAAATTTTCAAACAACTGAAAGCTCATCATAGAACAAATATTTTTCTGAGTTCATTCCACTAGCAAAGCACCATTATTCACATGAAAGATCCAGATATGCTGCAATGATTTCACACTATTTAACTCTTCCCCAGTAGAGTCACCAAATCTGTTGGGTTTCTCCCAAACTGGATGCTTCCCAGTTATCCCTACAAGGTAGCCATAATTGATCAACAGGATTTTCAGGCCAGAGGCCAACAGTATAGGAGATAGACTCTATAAATATCTCCTCTTCTTCTTTAAGCTCTGCAGAACCAAGGGGGATATTCCCTAAAGGGGGATATTCCCTATTCAACATCTGTAAAATATGCATGTGAACTTACTAGGATGTTGATACAAAGCAGATAAATCCTCTCTTATGCAAACCAAATCTATAAAATAAGTGCAAAGGGGCTAGCTTTGGGCTTATGCTCAGTTGTGTGATAGAGGATTTTGGTCGTAAAACTACTTCTAATGTCCTAAAGGTTTATATTTGAAGCTTGAATTTTGTATTTTGTTTTTTGGATGCAAGACAAGGGGTTTTGGGTCATAACAACTATACAAGACTAGATTGGTGCCTATCTCAGGGCTCAGAGTCAATAGACATACATATGCAAATAATCACCATAGACTTGAATTAATAACTAAGTTTCAAGGGGAGATTTTCTAGTATCTACCTTACAGATACTTCCCAAGACTGAGTATTTAGTCATTCATACTTGATGATATCCTTGTTGCAGCATACCTTTCTCAATGCTTAACCTAAAACATTTAATTTGTTCCTTGAACAAAGGTAAGAGATTAGACATTCAACATAGAAAATCTGTCCCTGAATCCTAGATAACCCTTAGCTATTTAGATTCAAAAGAAAAGATGCTCACAACCTGGAGACAAACAACTAAACATATGCAACTATGCATTTTTCATATAAAACAACATGAAACCAGTAAAACTATGCATAAAACATTCAACATATGATTCATAAACTCACAAGACACCCAAAACAAAGCCACCTGCAAAGCTGTATCTTATTACTCCACCCAAAAAAATTTGCCCAAGTCTTCAACCACATAAAATGAGTAACACAATTCTGATATACCCAGAATGTGTACTCAGCAAATGAAGTACAGGGTCATTTCAAAACTCTACCAGATACAATGCACCATCAGAATGGCACCTAAAACATTCAATGCAGTAGGCAGAAGAAGAAGGAAGAGCAGGAGGAAATGGGGAAACGTGCCACCGCTTGGAGATTTTCTCATCAAATATGGTAGTTGGCTTGTCCATTCCACCCATACCTCTTGCAAACCTCACCATTAATGGCCAACCTACCCGCAGCCTTAAGATGAAACAATGGTTCGCGTTCCTCTGAAGTTTCTTTCCATTTGAAAAGCAACTGTGAACACATACAAATCTCTTCTTTCATAATTTTGAATGATGACCATCAATCAAATTTCTCCTGCTGAGATATGCGGCCTCAAAACATGTTGAAAAGTCGTTGGCCAATGAGATCGCACCACGCAGGTAGCCTTTCTCTCCTTTGACTTTTCCCATTGCGACATACATATGCTTTACCTTTTTGCCCATTTTGCTTTTTCCGCCTTCAAATCCTTTGTATATGCAGAAGCGCATACATATAATTGCCTTTGGACATGTGGCAGCCTGCCATTGGATCTCCGTCGCTGTGTATTTGCATTGTCATTGGCTGTCGGGATGAGCATGGATAGAGCCGCCGATAAGCGAAGTCTCACCGACAAGCCATTGTATCCATTCATGCATTTGTGGTTGCATATGAGATTGTATATACATACAATCACCTGCATACAAAGGTGCGGACCTCAAATCTTTATAAAACAAATTGCAATCGCTATCGGGTCCAGGGCTTGTATCTTCCCCTTGCATATCTCCTTGTATATTGCATATACAAATGCAATATACAACCCATGGACCCCAGCCACCTATGAATCAGATTGGAACAATTTTCAAATCCGGCATTTGTATCTAGTTCATTGTATCTCACGTTGCATATCGCATATACAATGCGCTATTTACAACCCACAGAACATACAATTGAGCAGGCCCCACAGTTATTTGGAACATTGTTGACTTTGACTACAACTTGCTTGCATATTTCTTTGTATCCATTGATTGTATGTTCGATTGTATATTGGGAACATACAATCCCAATATACAATGGTAGACTTCACCCATTTCACAAATACAATTAACTTTTTGGCCGCATCCGCTCCTTCACATGCCTACTTGTATATGCGGTTGTATGTTGACTTGTATATTGACTTGTATATTGCACGCATGCAATATACAAACAGAACCGCATACATATCCCTTTGCATATCGGCCTTGCATAATGCCTTTGCGCCTTTTCTCCTTTACACATTGCCTTGTATGCGCGCTTTGTATATCTGACATACATTCACCTTTGTGTCTGCATCGGCTGTTGGGAAGACCCTAGACTGAGCTGCCGATGGATGCTATCATGCCAAAAAAACCTTTGTATGTCCCCCTTGTATGTGCATCAGGTATTTGTATCTTTCATCTTATATGTTACCGCCAAGCCCGATTTGAATCCTTTTGAGGTCCTCCATTGTATCTTACCCATTGTATATCAAATATGCAATGACACATACATGCAAAGCTATACATACAAGCACGAAATCTGCGATGGAATCTTCAATGTACATCCACTGTTTTACCTTCAGAAATGCACCCGAATATCACATACAAGCCCGATATGCATATAAAGATGCATACAACTAATTTTTACCATTTATGAAGCTGATTGAACATTTTTTCGGGTCCGCCAATGTACAACTACACTTGTACATACAAAGACACATACAAGAGGCCATATACAAAGATACATGTATAAAAATGTGAAGGCCGAGAGACTTAGAAATTTTATGGGTTTGAAATGAAAAGACCAATAGATTTTCAAGCTTGAAACCCTAACCCTAGGTGCAGGCACCAACAAAATGAACAAGGTATAATAATAAAACCAAATGCATAAAATCAAATGATTATACCTTGCAATGAGATCTCCCTAACTCCTTGATAAGGTTGAGGAGAAGTGTGCCCATGAATCTCCTAGCTTTACCCAAATTGAAATGTGGAATGCTTCTCAAACATAACACAAAACTAGGCTAAATTGAGAGGAATTGAGGCTATTTTGGCATAACTTTGCTTGAAAATGAGATGTGAAAATGGCTTATGGAGGCTTGTATTTATAGGCAAATTTGGGGGGGGATTGATCCAACAGTGGAGATTAAAAGTTGAGATCAATGGATGAGATTGGATGAGAGATGGAGGGTTGAGATTTGATCAACAAATTTGGAGGGTGGAGAATAAAAATGAATCTTTTATTCATTTTTGGGGAAGGCTTTACATTTAATGAGGATTAAGACAAGTGATGAATTTAAAATTTATTTTTGGGAGGATGTGGAATTAAAAATTCCATTTTATGTGGGAGTGTGAAGGTCATGTGACACATGGGCAATTTTAGAACTCACATGTTTGAGCTCATGACATAGAGAAGAGCTTAGCATGGGTATAGTAAGGTGAGGTGGAAGGGTCATGTGACCCATGGGATGATTTAGAAATTTTTAATTTGTGGGTTGTGGGAGAATGGGTTAATGACGCTTTGACCAAGTTAATCAGGGTGATTAACTTAATTAATGTGTCTGGAAAAAAATAGTGAATGGGCTAAACAAGGTTTAGGATTAATTAAATAATTATTTATTTAATTAATCTAGGTCTAGGGGCTAGGTAGGTTAGGGTAGCTAATTAAATATTGGCTATTTAATCAACTAGGCTAGGTGTAGACTGATTAGTAGGGTAGATTAATTAAATAAGTGTCATTTATCTAATTAATCAGGTTTAGGAAAGTGGACAAATTAATCAAATAAATATTTAGCATATTTATTTAATTAATTGGGATAGTGTTGGTAAGGTATGGTGCTGAATTAATTCATGACTATGAAAAATGGATGAATGATTAGGGATGAGGTAGGTTAATTAATTAAATAAAAATTTAATTAATTAATTAATTGGATGGAAAATTAGTGATATGGATGGTGTCAAGAGGTGGTTGAAGGGTTAAGACATTTTTAGGTGTCTACAAAGGACAAATAAATGAATTACATGATTAAGGGATGACAAAGAAACTACTTCTAAGCAATTTTAAAAAAAAACTACCAAACAAGTTTCTAAGATGAGGTACAAAGTTTAAACACATGGATGATTAGGTCTAACAACTTTAGCAAGGTGGTTTCTCATCAATAAGGTCATCTCAACTACATCCTTTAAGGCATAATCTTATTTAGAATAAGTTATCATTTAAAGGGTATGTGGTTAAATACATTGCATTCATCAATAGAATCATTAATCCATTAATCAATACATGAGGGATAATGATTCAATGAGAGCGGGTGATGTGGAATCATTAATCCATTCACCCTAAGAATATGGAAGCAACCTATCAATATGTGGCATCACTCCACTTGATGCCTCAAGGGAGAAACTTCTTGAGTTAACCCCCTTTTCGTTCCTATATGAAAGTGATAATGTTATGCTTCCATGTTGTGATTTAGAATAATATATTGTTTTCATAATTAAAAATCTAAATTATATAAATTACACAAAAAGAATACCAAACATTTGATTCACCAAATACAATCATTTTCTATTTTTACAATTAATGTCTCAAATGATTATCACACACACTCTATATTATGATAAAAATTAAATTGAAAAATTAATGAACTTTTTTTTTTAAATTAATTGAATATTTTTTGCTAATGTACATTTTAACAACAAATTTGTACTCTTAAATAATTACTTAATCTATTTTATTAAAAAAATAAAACAATTATTATTTATCAATTAATAAGATTCATGACAAAAAAAATTAATCGTAAGAGGTGAGTTTTATATTAAAGCAGAAATTTTAACCCGGCCTGCACCAAGTGAGGTCACAAAAGAGGGATCTCATCCCCATGGTTACAAGATTACATCTAATTTTTACAGCCATGTACATATTGACCCATACAATATTTTGTGTACTTATTGATGGTGTTATAACTTCAAACCAACTCTGCCAAAGATGCAAGATTACAAAAAAACACACTACAATTACAAATGTGCACTACTATTATTGGTTTTGACTTGGGCACACAATTTATTTTTGATCTCCATTAACTTAAGGATAGCTTCCTCTTTTTTTGAGCTTTGAGTCGATCAAGGTCCCCCCAACCTCTTGTTCCTCGGAACCAGATTTGGAGTGAGACAAATGTTAAATTTCGTAGCCTCCATCCCTCTTTTGATTGCTATTTTGCTTCTTTTTCCTTATTGTTTGCCATTCATTTACATCATCCCCATCGATAGAGGCTTCTGTGGTTTGAGAACCCTCATCCCCATCAATTGATTTTGAACATTGAATGATCAGTGTAGCAGAAGCATCCTTGGGGGAGGGGTTTTGAGTGGTAACATCGCTGCCAACAACATCATCAGGCCGGTAAGAAGAATTCATATGAGGCAATTTTTGATCTTAATTTGCTTCTGGAGAGTGCTTACCAAACTTCCCCATATTCTTGCTGCAGAAAACTTCTTTTGGAGAATCACAATTCTTGGGTGAGTTCAAAATAGAATAGTGGTTGGGGGAGGCATCTTTCCACCATGAGGCTTCCCATTTTGCTTGAGATTTCATAGTTGGGCATGCTACAATAATGTGTTTGATTTTGTAACATCTTCTACACCTGAATAATAAACCTTTGTAGTCCAATGATTGCAACTAGATGTTACCGTTCACATTCAAGATGATTTTAGCAGGGAGAGCTTTGGAGGTGTCCAACTCAACCAGAATCTTGGCAAAGGTTGTGTGAATAAAATCACTTGAGTTCACGTCTACGCATATGAAATTACCAAGAGTGTTACCAATAGCTACAAAACTAGATTCAAACTAGTAATGAAGGGGAGATTTGGGAGGCGAACCTAGATCGACATAATAGCAAATGATTATGTGGCTGGTTTAAAGTTTGGATGCCATGATTTTAGGAGTAGTGTACTTTCACCCCACATCCATGTTTGATTGAGGATGACATTTTTGTATTTCTTGTTGTCAAAGACCATTGTGAAAAACCCTTTCGCACTAGGATAAATTTCTAGATTCTTTTCCATTAGAGGACCCCCAAGATTTTGAAATCCTTTCATGCAATGCAGGAAGGCTAGGCCAAATTTGACTAAACCTACCAATTAACTCATTCTCATAAAAAAATTTCCTCATTCTCACACAGTTCTTTCAACAAAAGGGTATCAAAATTCAACTCTAGTGGTTTTTCCAAGCAACGAACTGACCTCCTATTGATAATACCTAAGTGTCTTGCCTTTAGAGTGATCCCATGTGACACAGATCCAGATTTAGGGTTTCCTGGAATGGTGCCATACTTGGAATCGTCCTCAGTTCGCTCAGCATTGCCCAACCCACACTTTGCCACATCCGTAAAGGTGGTTTATGTGGCAAGTTTGTCACTAGGGGGTGAGGATAAGGAGGATATTGGGGGTGAGCTACCCGTGCACAAGCCATTCCTGTAGTCCCACACACCAGTGTTTTCCCTAACCAGTGTTGGAGAAGTGGAAGTCTGTCAAGCATCCTCATGCACAGATGCACCCCCAGATCTGCCAGCGGCCAAACACTATGTAGCAGAGATATTTCCAATGCCTAGCAAGCCAACATTGAGTCCCATAACCCTAACCTCGCCATTCGCAGAAGCCCTCAAGATCGACAATTTTGGTATTTTCAGCAGCAACACCATCCTATAATGATATATTTAAGGATTCATGACAAAATTTAACTAACCTCCTATCCAATAATTTTTTCCATCTAAACACCACATTAAATTTAAATAATTAAATTAAATTATAACCTTACACTCTCAATTAAATTAATTTAAATCAATAATAATCTTAATTAGAAAAATAATCTAATTATATAATATTTAGTTAGCCCCTAATATTTAACTTAATAAACTTGAATTCAAATTAATAAATTAGGGTGGCTCTCATTAATATTTTAATTTAATTAATTTCTAAACATTTTATTTCAACCAAAACACCTCACTTAGTTTAAATTAAAATAATCTAAAATTAAATTAAATTATCAAAAAATGATTTAATTTAGCCTCTCAAATAACAAAATTAAAGTCTGAATTAACATTAATTAGTTTAAGTCACTCATCTAATTTGATTAAGTTATAAATTAAATATTATAAATTAAGCAACAACAAGAAAACCCTAAATATAATATTATAGAGATACTTCACCTCATTTTCTCATTTTGTATGCTTATTTTACTTTTTTTTTTCTTCTTCCTTTTTGCAAGGTTAAAAATAAAATTGAAAACAAAATGAAAAAATTTCTTTTGGGGAAACCATGAGATCTCATAGCAAGATCTCTCCCATTCCTCTATATTTTTTCTACATTCCTAGGGTCTGATTACTAGAAAATTTGAATTTAATCTATGTTGAAACCCTAACCCATGCCTTTGTCTTTGTTTAGTTTTGTAGATCTATAAAATTCCAAATATTGCATGCTTTCCTTTGCAAATTCAAACCTCAACAACTACTTATAAAAATTTCCTTATTTTAGTTACATGTAGAATTCCAACAAGGAGAAGAAGAAACTTATTTAAATTTTTTTACCATTGTTTAAAATAGATAATAACTATAGATCAAATTGTCAACTTTTTGGGGTTTTAAATCATTTACCCTTCAATGTATTCTTTCTATCTATCGAGAGATCAAATAAATGAATTAATATGTATATCAGTTTGTCTTCTCTTTGCAGTGGCTCTATATATTTTATTCTATTTTATTATATATATACATACATACATATTTTATTGTATTTGCTCAACTAATATCTCCATTGAATAATAATATATAAATATATATTATATATTTTTTAATAATTTATTTTGGGCTTTTATATTGTAGAAAACCCTAACATTCAAAATGGCATCGCTATATTTCTAAATAGAGTTATAAAACAAACTTCTCTTTTTATTTAATAAATATTTTAATATTTTTTTAATTGTACAACACATAGCAATGAATCTCCTTCATGATTTTTCAACTAAATAAAAAAATAACAAAACAAAGAAAACATTAAGAAAATAATTTAAAAGCTAGGGTTTTGAAGTGTGCAACCTTTTTTTAACTTAAAAAAAATTAACATATTTTTATATATATAAAAAACACTATGTTATTTATTTATAACATGGACTTCAAACATTTTTTTAAAAGGAAACAAAACTTTTTTTTAATAAAAGGTAATAAATACCTGTACTTGTATTAAATCAAAAAAAGTTGCATATAGAGTTTGAAGACCACAATCAGGTCGATAACCAAAGTTATAGATATAGAGTTTAGAGGCCATTGACAGGAAGATAAACAAGATTATAGATGTAGTGAACAAAAATTATAGTCACAATTTATCGATACAAACAAAGGCCTATGAGCCAAAAAACATACATAAACCATTATCTATATGCTTGTAGGAGACCTGGAATCATTTCCTTCTAGGAGGATTGGAGCAAATGCTAGAGGTGGATGAGGTGCCAAGTCTAGAGCATGGAGATGAAGGAACTAAATGGCACCAAAAATATCCTTCACCTTGATGTCCATTGAAGGTGGTAACTAAAACTAGTGAGCTTCGAGGTCATTGTTCAAGGCATTTGCACATCCATTGCAAAGTCTCTTTTGTATAGCATGAAAGATGCAGGTGGTCGTAGGTGAATTCCTAAGCATTGATGGATTGAAGAGACCCCGAATCGAAGCCTTGCCCATAAACATGTCATATTCCTTTAGGGCATTCTTTAATTTGTTTAATGAGACTAGATATTCATGGACAAACCTAAAGCCAAGCACTTTTATAAAATCTGCATTCTATACTAGGTCCATTATATTTGATAGGAAAATGGACGCCACCTTTGAGAATAATAGGATCCATTAGAAATCATGCAACAAGGTTTCACCTACAATAGCTTTGATAGCAAACTCAACATGGGACAGTTAATATCAAAGACATGGGCAAGTTTTGTAGAATCATATGGACCAATCCCTGTAGATTCCCATTTTTGGGGCCACAAGTAAATGCATTTATTTTTAACAACTTCCTTCATTGTCCAAGTGGGTAGGGAGAAGTAGGTTGAAGGAGAAGGGTGATAGAGGCTAAGAAAATCTAAAACTTATCTTACATGCATATACAAATATATATAATATTTGTAATACTTAAAAGTCATATAAATTTATATATTTATTTCCAACAAATAAACACAAATCTCAAAAATAACTATAGTTGAACAAAACCATAGAAGATGCATTTTCCAATTCTCTAAAAGAGTGTATTTATATATAAAATAATGATAAATGTAGCAGCAATAATACAATATTATTTTCTTTTTACAATAGCAATGCATACTTAAATCTTATTTCCAAGATCATATTAAACTAATATTCACTACTACAACAAGCAAATCTTTCATTAGAATCCAAATTTCTTTTCTTTTTTATAGTAATAGTAGTAACAATATTTAAGTATTCAATCATTACAACAATAGTTTTCATTTCCTAAACAAGATCTAAGGTTCCCCCATCATTTTCCAATCATATGCCCTAAACTCATTAATACCCATTCTAAAGAATTAATGGCTCATATTGACATGTTCTATAATGATAGAGATCTAGAGGCATTCTTGCACATAAATTCTTTGACACCACACTACCAAGGAAAACTAACTTCTTTACTCAATCCTTATGCACGTCTTAGGAAAAGCATTATGCAAGCCTTGCATGTGGCCTTGATCAATGATCTAGATATACATTTTCCCACTAATCCTTTCATCAAAGATTGAAACACACTAATTATAGATGACACCTACGATGTCTCTATAGACCTAACCAGTCCTAAGAAAATCATGAAAATAGAAAAGTGTCTCTTAGCTATTTAACAAGCCATGCATGTGCAAGTTTTCCATGATTTTATAGATGTTTTGCATGGAATTATGAGGACAAGTGTGAAATCAATTCTAATATAGTGGTTCATAACAACATCTACACATTAGATGGGAAACTAGTCAAAAAAAGATCTAAAAAAATACACTCCAAAATAGCTCTTATGGTCAAAGAAGAGATTAAAAACTACTCAAAGTGGGATTTATCCATCCTATTGATTACTCACCATGGATCTCTAACATTTTCCTCATCGAAGAACTAGATGGTCATATTATAATTATAATAGATCTTAGAGGCTTGAATAAAGCCTCTCTAAAAGACAATTTCCCTTTGCCCAACACTAACATGAACATGGATTCCACAGTAGGACATGAACTAGTCTCCTTCATGGATGGATTTTGAAGATATAACCAACTTCTCATCAACCCCTAGGATCAACATAAAACAACTTTCACTACATCATAGGGCACATTTTTCTATGTTGTCAATTGTCATGCCTTTTGGTCTTAAAAATATAGGAGCCACATACCAACAAGCCATGACCCTCATTTTTCATGATCTCATATATTCAATCCTCAAATATTACATAGATGACATACTTGTAAAATCTTGTAAGAGTCACCAATAGACTCAAGCTCTTAGGATCACCTCCCAAACTAGAAATAACCTTCCACAAGAGAGTACCAAGAGGATGAATTGTTTGATTACAGTGAAAAATGAAATTATGATACAAAAAGTACATGAGGGACCTTGCTTACATATGCAAGGTAATGAGATAGGAAAACATAGGGTTATAACAAGTGTCTTAATCATATTACATGAAACACAAAAATATAACTATCGTAAGTGTGCCCTAAGAAAACTTAAGTAAAGTAGTGTGAATAGGACCTAATAAGGAAAGTAGTTAGGTAATATACCTCGTTCACACCAACACCCCCCTTAAGTCCAACTAAGGGAGAATGAGAAAATACGAAAATGATGCAAAGATGCAATGATGGATGGGTCCCAACTACACAGCCATGTTAGGCACCCATGTACAAACAATCTCTCACAAATAGAGTAAAGGAGAAAAACCCATTGGAAAAAGCCCATCTCCAAAAGAGAGAAAACAAGGAGGACTCAATATGATCCCCAAAGGACTACATCCAACACAAATACACACACAATCAATGAACCCCCTTCATAAGAGGGAAAGAGTGAGATGATAGACCCCTCCCACAAATAAGTATCTCCTATGCCAATGGTGAATGCCTTAAGATAGAAAATAATCCATTGCTTACAAATAACATTTCTCCCCTTGGGAAGAAAAAAATTCAATGGTGATTGTAGAAGCCATTTCCATAACTTGGATTAAAAGGGAATCCAAATCCAAATGTGTGTCTTATAATACAACTCAAGGGCCCTGATTCTAGAAAAAGATGTCTTTTCCAAATCAAGAACTAAATGTCAAATCAAAGAAGTAGGACTAGGAGAGGAAATATATTGAACTACATCTAAAAACATTGAAGATGTTATGACATCACTATCATCAAAGAGGAGAGATAAACCCTCAAATGTGTCCTCCACATTAGATAACTAAAAATCTACAAACAATAATGAAATTTTTCATAAATAGGAATCCAAATGAGGTAAATATAGAAGAGGAAAATGGTCATATTGCAAAGAATCATTGGAAGATCTCAAAGAAGAAACATTAAACTCTAAAATAATAACAGGTGATGGAGATGTGATATTGATAGGAGTAAAATGAGAAGTCTCTGTCATCTAAACTAGAAAGACCTACCAAATATTCATGCTCCTCTAAGGAATCATCATCAAAGGGTATATTATCTGATTCATCAAGGAGTATGAGGTAATTCATATTAGGATCATTAGGGAATGGAGAGAGATGCGTGTCTCCATAAATCTCCCAAATTTTGATCCAAAGTGTGAAATAACATATAGTGTCAAAATCAATGCTAGAACAAATCAATCCTAGGACATGATCAATCCTATTTCCCCATATAGACTTTCTCTTAGGAGTATTTGGTTTAGCTATGAGTCCATAAAGATAAGGCAAAAGATTAAGCCACTTGCAATGTGTTAGGATTCTTGTTGTGCCCTGCACACGCCCCATTTTATCAAATAAGGACCCCCTATTTTGTGTTTGTCTTTTAGCTAGAGTCTTGATCTCTTGTTCTTTTTGCCCTGAAAGGAGTTGGCAAGTTTTGAATTTTGACACTTTGGGCATTGGGTAAGTTTGCTTTAAGTTGTCCTTGGGGTGCTTTGCATGTGAAATCTTTCATCCCCATCTTGGCCCATGAATTTATAGTCTTTTTTTCCATTTGCACATGTGGATGCCTTTTGAATGTTTAGGTCTTGGTATTTTACATGAATTTCTGGTCTTACTGCATATTGCAAGTATTTTTTACTCAACCGGATAAGTCCAGTGACACCATTTGAACTTGCTTTCCTTTGAAAAACTTGCAATATTTACTAAAACCTTTGAAAGAGGAAGTTTCACTATCTACCAGACATTGTGGGGAATTTGCCACCTACAGGATATATCTTGTGACATTCATAGTACCGGCATTGTGCAATCCTTTGATGAAAAGAAGAACATTCATCACCAACTAGATATTGCGGGTCTTTCAATAGATGGTGGATTTTATCCACTTACCCTCCACTTCCCCGCTTATCTGGTTACCATCCAAACTCCCACATCTCTTTGTTTAGCAGTGATCAACACACTATCTAAGGTATTGTGCATTTATGGTAGGTTTTCAGGAATACTTAAGTGAAATCTTTGAGATTTTATTGTCATCCAAGCAGTTATACCTTCAATTTCATGAGCTCTTGAGCATTTCCTCAACCTCTGACGATCATGCATATGGATTTTATGAGGATTTCATGTTGGCCCCATGTGATCATTGGTAGTTTTAAAACAATTAGGTAAGCTCTATTTGAAGATTCATTTCTTCACATGTTTGCATACGTATTTATACATGAAAGATTGTGTTCCCATATGCAGAAGGGTTTATGATTTCTTGTTTGAATGATTTCCCATGTTTGCCAAGATGTCTGGTAGGTTTGATCAATCATAGCATGTATCTATTGTTAAGCTTCCTTCGAAACTAGGGTTTGTTTGTTTCAATTTATGATGAGGTTTTGTATGTTTAAATCTAGTATTTTGAAGAGGGACGTCTAGGTCTAAATTAAAATCATTAGTGGGGTCGTAGATTCGTGACAATGACATCTAGGTCGATGACATTTTTGTCCTTTGAAAAGACCAAAGTCACATTAAACCCTATTTTGGGGAATCTGAAAGGTGAGGGATGATATCCCATTAGCTCAAATTGTCCTGCCTTACCTTTTTTAAGAGATTAAATTTCACTTGGATAAGTAGTGGTGCAGGGCACCATGACAGCCAAGTCAGTCCAATCATGTAAAAAAAAAGGGTCTTTTGTCAAGTTTGCATGTGTCAAGTATTTTGATCATTCAATAAGGTCATAATAGACCATTATTAGTGTAATTTGAGTCATAGAAGGGTCATTTTGTGAGAGTTGTTGATGATTTCAATGTTGTCATGTTCAAAATATAAAATTACAAAAGTACAAAATTGGGAAGTTGAAGAGTCAAGTTAGTTTTTTCATTGGGAATTGGTTGGAAACTGAATGGTCATGTTTGGAAGTGTTTAAAAAGCTTTTTGAACATTGTAAAGTGCAGGGGAATAAAGAACATCAAAACTGAATATTAAACTATTGCATTTCCCATGTTTTGGGACTGTATTTTCAATGTTACATAGGTCAGTACGGTTCTGTACTACAGATTCATGAAGTAAAATGGATTGGAATTGTTATAATAAGGAATCTAATTTGATTTGAGTCTAATTTCATTGAATTTCATTAAGGTTAGAAGTAGTTTGAAGGATTTTTCTGTTGATTGCCTGAAACCCTATTTTTAAAGGTTTGAAACTGCAAAATGGTGGGTTTGAGTGGTAGAATGATGAAATGGCATGAAATGGCTTTGGGAAATGAATTATTGAGCATGATTAGGGTATAATTGAAGTGTTTGAGTGATTGGTTGATCAGATAGGGGTCTGGGATATGGATTTTCAATAAACCCCTCCTAAAACTAGTCAAAATGAGGGTTTGTTGTTTTGGTAACTTTGTGATTGTTTCTCCTCATGGAAAATGGTCATTTTGTGGTTTTGAAACCTATTGAGGATGTTTGTGATGAGTTTGGAAGTTTGGAAGAAGTATTTTTCATAGTTCCTTTGTAAAAGTGGCCTAATTAGGCCTATCGACAAATTGAAATAGTCATTTTTTTGAGCCTTTTGTTTCAAAGAAACCTATACTAGATTTTTGATATGTTTTAAAAATTGATAATGGGTACCCAAAAATGTCCTCACAGTCTTAAATGGAGGTCTGTAACAAAAGTTATGCTCTGTCAGTCCTTTTTAGAGGGCTACTAGCATTAGGACAGTCAAAGAGAGAAGTGGTCAAAAAGTGAAGGGGCTGATCTCAAAGAGAATTGGATTGGGTTGTGTTAGGGTATAAGAAGTGGGAGAATGCCATTGGAATCCTTGTTGGGCTTGAGAAGTCCAAAAACACAAATTGAGCCTTGTAGAAGGGAGTTTGCCTTGTAAAGAGGATAGGTGAAACCGGGTGAAATTGCTCAATTGAACCCATTGTTGTGAAATATGCCTCCATATGTGTGAAGTGATCCCCTTGCATTGCATCAAGTAGTCACCCTATTTTGTGGAGATTTTCAGTTCATGTGGATTTATCCACTAGGACCCAACTTCCCCGCTTATCCTATGAGGACTTAAAAACCTGTAGTCATCAAACTTTAAACCTTTACAAGTGTTTTGCAAGCATTTTTGGTGCATGTAGATTTTATCCACTTGAGCTCTAAAACCCCACTTATCCAATTGATCTCAATTCCTTTGCATATCCATTGAAGTGCATGTAACACCCACTTTCGCAGGAAGACTCATTAGTGAAGGTTTTAGTGGATGCTGCATATATCCGATTGAATCCCGAGAACCCGCTTATCCTTTTGGCTCACTTTTCCCCACAAAGTATGATATGTCTTTCTGTGGAGTTTCACCCAATGCCATATACATCCACTTGACCCCGGATTCCCAAAAATCTAATAGAGTCCTAAAACCCGCCTATCAGTTATGGTCCCTGGACCCTCTTTTTCATTGGATTATCTTTGCATCCAATTGGGATCCACATGCCCGTCCTTGACCAAACCACTGCATATTTGGACAAGTACGAAAATCCCACTGTTCCTTCAAGATGATAAAATTAGTTGAGCACATCTAAGTTTCATTGCATGAAGTGTTTTTATCCTATTGGGGCACTTAGGCCTATTTTTTCAGTGAAATTGCCCTTATATCCTGTTGAATCCCATATGCCTACTTGTGATGAATAAACTCATTGATCTAGATGGATTCAAACCCCTGCTCTTTCATCATGATTGATAAATTATTTTAAAAACCTAAGATTGGTGAGAGGTGCTCCATGAGTTATAATGTGATGTCAAATTGCATGTGATGCTTATATCCTGTAAGGTTGAAAACACCTACACTTTGTTGATACTATTAGGCATTGACATTTTAGGTGAAATCAATTGCTTGAATCTAATGAATGCATCTTGTTTAACTGATTTCAAAGTGATTTCTAAGCATTTGAAATTGATATATTGACATATTGAAGATTATTAGATGAACTACTGCATGTTATTCATTAAGGTGTTTATGCAGGGTAAATGTCTTCTCAAGCTGCAAACATAATCACTTCTAGCTACAACAACATTGTCGATACAGACTTGGGACATATTGATCTAGATGATTTCAAGATGAGGGTGTTTGGTGCAAACCCTATAGACTTGGCTAGAAGGATGGAAGAAAATGGTATTGCCCAAGCAGTTGGATTCCCTACTGTAGTACAATGTTTAGAACTTATCATAGCCTGCGGAGAGAGGTATCATCCACCTTCTAGGATTGTAGTAACTCAAGATGGAAAGGTGACTTCCAACTTCACCATACCTACTATCTCAAAGGATTTTGAGATCCCCATCCACCCAAGAATGACTTTGATAACCAGAGATGAGAACCAATGCATGTATGACCAAGACCCTGAGAGGTGAAAAAGGATAATCGATTATACATGGATGAAAGTAAGGACTTCCATGGCTAAGTTATCTCATGTGTTATATAGGAATGACTTCAAACCAAATGTAGGAGATATGATAACACTTTTAAATAGAATCATGGGACTCCCAACTACATCAACCTTTGAGCCCTGGATGTTTGGGTATGTTGAGGAGGTATTGAAAGGAGATAGGAAAATATATTGGGCTCAGTTAATTAGTGATAACATCCATAGTGACTTCTTGGCCCAAGGAGAGACTGGAACCTTCCACATACCCTCCTATGTCATGTATATGTTGGTAAGGAACTTTGTTTATCCTAGGCTAACTAGATTGGGAAGTGTGGGAAATGCCACTAGAGAATTTAATGTATATGATTTCTATCCCCAATTGCAACATGTCAATTCATTGGTTCACTACAAGAGGGTGAATGATGCTTTCACTGTGCACATAACCCAAATGTTGTAAGGGGATCTATCTAGAAGGATCTCAGTTGAAGCAGCCAATGTGGTACAAAAATATGGCTATTGGTTCATACAACTCCCCAAATTTACTTATCTCAAAGTACAAGGATTCAAAGGGGCTCCTTATAGACTGCCTATGTATCCAACTGACAAGGTAGTGTTGTTTGAATTAACAAGGCAATTATGCACATGTCATAATTTGTTGAAGGATCTACATAGGGCTGCAATAAAATTCCCAATTGTCTTGGGCAAAGGGTTATTTACTTGCATTATGATCAATGCTACTAAGTCATCAGCTACAGAGCTACAGCAACTTCACTTGATCTTTTACAAAGCCCAGTCTCACTTTGACCATTTCAGCACTGTTGAGAAACATGTTAGTAAGAAGTATTTTCATGTGGAAGAACTTGAAGATTTTTGGGCAAATTGTGTTGATGAGCACAAGATAAAAAGGAGGAAATGCTCTAGATTGTCTTAGACTTTATTAAAAAGTTCTATATAATCCCAGTACCAGATTAGGTTGTCGAAGATGGGGTAATTGTTCAAGAAGAAGAATGGAGAAGGGTGTTTAGTCACCCAATCCCCCCTCCAAATTGGGATGAAGCTGAGGATTGTTCTCTTGAAGAGATAATGAGAAATTTTGTTAGATATAGTAGGACCTGGGTAAATGCTCAAATTGCACAATTGAATGTTACAGGAGTATCCTTGACATACGTAGACCCTCCGAAAGAAAGAGATAGTGATGATGAGGAGGATGGGTCTATCGAAGTAGGTAACCTAGATCCTAAGGGAAAAGAAAAGGCCTTGGATAGTGAAGATATTAAAGAGGAGGTTCCTTTGGCAAACAAGAAAGGAAAAGGGAAGGCAGTAAAATAACTTAAGAAGAAGACAATGAGGGGAAGCATCTCTCCAATTAGGACAAGAGCATATAAAAGAAAAATAGTCCAAATTGGAGAAGCTAAGGGTTTCAAGCCCCAAAAGACTAAAGTTGTTAAGAGGACCCAGGCTCACTCTGTCTCACAATCTCCTCCTCCTACTGCAGCTATCTTTTATGCTCCTCTCCCTATTGCTAGTGTACCTATTGTATCTAGCATACCAGTTGTTCCCAGTGCTCGCATATCTATTGCACCCATTGTCTCTACTACACCAACTGCTCCTATTGTCTCCATATCTCACATTACATCTAATGTGTCTGATAGTGTGGTTGTATCTATTGTGTCTTTCATTCTTGCATCCCTTCCTAAAACATCATTTACTTCCATAGCCTTGTCTCCCCCTACCACTTCCATCACCATTGACCTTTCCTCCTCTTCCAGTCCAATTACCATCTCTTCTCTCATTTATTCACCATCTTCTCCCATGCTTTCATCCATTAACATTTCCACCACTTCACTCCCTTCAATACCCTCCATCACTTCACTTCAAGTTTCCTATATTCCTTTTCTTACTCCTTGCCATCTCCATCCTCTTCATTACCATCCATTTATTCTATTCTTTCACCTTCATCTTTCTCTCTACCACAACATAGTATGTCCACTCCTATCATCATCCTTTCCATTTCCTCTTATCTGTCCATCCCACTTTCTCTAGGATTTGTTGCATTTTCTAATCTTGCTAGGATCCAACTGCCTATCACTATTGTAAATACATTTTTGTAATAAATAACAATTTTTCTTGGCCATTCTAAACCTCTATTATGTCTTCTGACCCATATTCCCCAAAGCTTCCATTGTTAGAAGGAATTGAAAAGGTGTGTGTTGAGTTGATCATTGATGGTGAAGAAGTGCATATCCAAGATGCACCGGATAGCCTACCTGTTGACATGGAGATGGCTAAAATTGTAGATATTGAAGACAACCCTCCTAAGTGCCAACCAAAACAATAAAACTTATTTGATAAGGCTGAACAATATGCTAGGGATGAGGTAGTGCAGACTGAAGCACATGAAGATGAACTGCATATCAAGCTTCCCCAAGAGAATATTGTAGATGAATCTGATGGTGATAATCTAGGAAAAGAAAATGTGGCTTTGGATGATAATTTGTAGAATAAAGGAGGTCAATTAGAGCCACTTGTTAATACAATTTCTTTAGTAACTCTTGATTGGTTGCAGGAAATATTGCAAGGAAAGCAACATAAAATTGAGATAGTTGATCTAGACCTGGACAACTTCTTTGCTCACCTGGATAAGCCCAAGAAGCAAAAGAGGGCAAAGGTTCAGTCTAGAATATATAAGGATGCTTCAGGGTCAAGAATTATAGAAGTTGCAATCCTTCTAACTCAAGAGGACAAAGATGAGGTAAGACTTAAGGATTACAACGTATCAACAATAAATATTGGTCCTACCTCTAAAGTCTAGGAAATTGAGGAGTTCAAGGACTCTGTTTCTACTATTATCCATAGGATGGATAAAGATGAGATGACTAAGAGGTAGTAAAATGAAGATTTGTGTGCCTGTATAAAGTATTTATTAAAGCCCATGCATAGGGAGGATGGAACTGCAGTAGCTCCTTCCATTCTTTCTAACCAGGAATTGGAAGATTTTGACAAAATAAGGCAAATAGTCTTGGTTACGAAGGATTGGCTGATAAAAATTTATACCGAAGGATGTGAGGCCATCAATGAAATAAGTGAAATGCACAAAGATTTTGTTCTTTAAAAGAAGAATGGGATGATATTTCTGAGGATTGTGAAGAATATGATGATTATCATTCCCACATCTATCACCGAGTACAAATGATGTGCAAGTTATCTCCTAATATCCTCATAAAGGAGAATATTTTGGGTAAGGATAAGATGAATATGCCCTCTAATTGATAGGAGATGCTCAAGCTATGAAGAGAAATATTTGATAGAGATGGAACTGAAGGAACAACAATTAAGGCACAACTCTTGGAAGCCATTTATGAGTTCACTAATTTGATACGTACTTTGAAAGGGCTATACTTGGATGATACTGTTAGATCTAGGGCACACAACTGAGAGGGGGGGTGAATCAATTGTGCAAAAACTTGCTTCTACTTCAAACACTTGATTCTTCTTTGTTAGTTAATAGCATATCAGTTAACCATTCATGAAAGCATAATGCATGAACACAAGAGCAGATAAACATCAACACATTGGACACCAAGATTTTGACGTGGAAAACCCGATTAAGGGAAAAACCACGGGGTGATTAACCCAAGGATTATTCTCTGTTAGAAGAATAAGAAAAATGAATGGCACATGCCAATTAGGGCTCACTGCTCGAGCACACTACTCACAAAGAGGCACACTGCCTATAAGAGACACACTGTCTACAAAGTGATAAGAATCACAAACTTGAACTGGAGATTGACATCTTTACCATGTCTGGATCAGTTCCATTTAAACCTGAGATACTTCTACTCTGCTTTTCACTCTTTTGCTATACCACACTCATCCGCTCCATGACACTTTTTGAAATGAACTCACAAACCTTTATTTATACAAGGCATCAACTTAGGAACAATCATCTAAGTTAGAAATCATCCACAAGAACATTCGCAAGTCGGCAATCATCCATAAGAACATTCGCAAGATGGATAACTCATCTAGTCGACCAGTCTGAACAAGAATATCTTCATCCAGAAGAATATCTTCAATTTCAGGCTCTAATACTGATGCGGATCGACAACATAACCTCAACATGATCCAAGAACCTTCACAAGCTTGCCTGAATGACCAGGTACATCCGCACTTCCTCTACTCACTAGAATCTCTTCTCCTCTTCATCCGGAACTTCAAGAACACAATCTGTCGCAACTGTCAAACTGAAATAGGTTCTTTCGGACCTCCAAACTTTGTACAATCTGAGATGACACATCACAAGGACATCCCAACACTCCTTCCAATCCGCAAAGTCTGACAATGCACCTTTGGATCTCACCAGACCTTTTTGTAACACTCTGTCACTCTGGAGCATCTCCCGGAACCGGTTCTACTTGACTGATCACAACTTTTCAATATCTTCATGCGGACCTCTGAAATCTTAACTAGATCATCTCAAGACTCATATCTACAAACCCTTTAATCTGCATCCTTTGATCCTCAACCTATTGAGTACATTTGCCTTCTTCTCATCATTGTTCTTCACTGTTCCTGATTGAGACTAATTTTCTCAATATCCTCAGCACATAGTTCATCCAATCCTTCTTATCAATGCAATATGAGTATGTTGACATCAATGACAACACTGGTTAACCTCATACTTGCAACAATCTCCCCCTTTGTCATTGATGGCAACATATGATGTGAAAAACCATCAAGACAAGAACTTCTCTTTTTTGTCACAGCTCCCCTATCAGCAACAACTCTTCACATGTCTTCTCTTCCTTTACTACTCCCCCTTTGATCATCAACCACTTGTTTTTCACATGTCTTCTCTCCCCCTTTGACATCAATGGCAAAGGGCTCATACTTGCACTTAAAACATATCAGAATCATACTAGCTACTCCCCCTTAGTAGCATCTCCCCATCATCAATCTGGATCACAAGATAAGACTGTGATATCCACCAGACTGATGCACATCAGTGCATCCTAGTTCATCACCGGAGGGGCCATGACCCCTAACTTCTCCCTAAGATACTCAAAAGAGTCTTTGGGAAGAGGTTTAGTAAAAATATTTGCAAGCTGATCCTTGGAGGGCACATACTCCAATTTGACTTCACCCTTGTTCACTTGTTCTCTCAGAAAGTGAAACTTGATAGATATGTGCTTGGTCTTAGAATGCAACACCAGATTCTTGGAAATATTTATTGCACTTGAATTATCACAGAAAATTGTGATAGGCTCCTCATATTCTACTTTCATGTCTCTTAACATCTGCTTCATCCATAAGATTTGAGTGCAACTACCTGCTGCTACAATATATTCTACTTTAGTTGTAGACAGAGATATTGCCTCTTGTTTCTTGCTTAGCCAAGAAACCAATCTCTTTCCCAAGAAGAATGCTCCACCACTAGTGCTCTTCCGGTCATTCACATCTCCTACCCAATCTGCATCTGTATATGCATGAAGAGAGAAATCCTGATCTCTAGGATACCATAGGCCATACTCAACTATCCCCTTTAAATATCTAAAAATCTTCTTGATTGCCATAACATGAGATTCTCTAGGGTCAGCCTGAAATCTTGCCACAAGACCAACAACCTGCATTATATCTGGTCTAGTCTGAGTGAGATACAATAATCCTCCAATCATTGATCTGTACTTGGTCTGATCTATCTTAGGAGAGTTATCATCTTTGCTCAACTTACATCCAGTTGCCATAGGAGTGTTCATTGGCTTTGAATCTTCCATTCCAAATTTCCTCAACAATTCTTTCACACATTTGGTCTAAGAGATAAAGATACCTTTCTTTGTCTGAGTAATTTGCAGACCCAAGAAGAAATTCATTTCACCAAGCATTGACATTTCAAACTCACTTTTCATTTGATTTGCAAAGGTTTTACACAAACTATCTCTTCCCCCAAAAATGATATCATCAACAAATACTTCAACAATCAGGATGTTTTCATTATCTATTTGGAAATATAGATTACTGATGGCAGTACCTTTGTTGAAACCAATCTGCACAAGATGCTTATCCAACCTTTCATACCATGCTCTTGGGGCTTGCTTCAATCCATACAGTGCTTTCTTCAACTTGCAGACCATATCATCATGATCAGATAATTGAAATCCATCCGGTTGTTCAATGTATACTTCTTCTTCCAAATCACCATTTAGGAAGGCAGACTTGACATCCATCTAATATACCTTGAAGTCTTTGAAGGTAGCATATGCAAGAAATAATTTGACTGCTTCAATTCTTGCTACCGGAGAAAAGGTTTCTTCAAAATCAATTCCTTCTATTTGAGAGTAGCCTTTGCAGACCAATCTGGCTTTGTTTCTAATTACTTCACCAACCTCATTTAGTTTGTTCTGGAAGACCCATTTGGTTCCAATCACATTCTTGTTTCTAGGTCTAGGAACAAGATCCCAAGTGTGATTTTTCTCAATTTGCATCAACTCTTCCTCCATTGCTTTGGTCCAGTTTTCATCATTGCAAGATTCATTTATTGTCTTAGGTTCAATCTTGGAAATCAGACAGTATTCATTTGAATTTTGAGCAATTCTCCTCCTTGTTTGTACCCCTTTACTTTTGTCACCTATGATCTCATCTTCAGAATGATTTAGAGTTACATACCTTGGAACTTTGGGAGTCTCTTGCACTACTATTTCTTGATCAAGTTCATTCAGACAAACCTCTTCTTCCTGATTTACCGGATCAATCTGAACCTGACTTTCAGGAAGGGATTGAGTTCCTTGAACTACAACACCATCTTGATCATCTTCATCATATTCATAAAACCTTGAGGGCTTCTCAATTCCTTCATCAACCTTCACATTTGTACTTTCTATCATCTTTCTCAATCTCTTATTGTAACACCGGTATGCTTTGCTTTGAGTGGAGTAACCCAAGAAAATTCCTTCATCACTTCTAGCATCAAACTTTCCTAGATCTTCATCTCTTTTGATGTAACACTTGCTACCAAATACTCTAAAATATCTCATAGTAGGAGTTATACCAAACCAAAGTTCATAAGGAGTCTTACCGGTATTGCTTCTGATTTGAACTTGGTTGAGAGTGTAGACTGCAGTGCTGACAGCTTCTCTCCAAAACATCTGTGGAACATTTGCTTCCATCATCATTGTCCTGGAAGCTTCCTGGATGGTCCAGTTCTTTCTCTCAACTACTCCATTCTGCTGTGGAGTCCTAGGAGCAGACAACTGTCTCTTTATGCCATGCTTCTCACAAAAGTCTATGAATTCACCGGATGTGAATTCACCACCTCTATCAGACCTTAGACACTTCAGTTTCAATCCGGTTTGATTCTCTACCATAGCCTTGAAGATTTTGAACTTCTCAAAGGCTTCTGATTTCTCTTTCAGAAAGGTAACCCACATCATTCGGGAATGATCATCAATCAGTAACATGAAATATCTATCACCTTGCATACTCTTGATTCTTGTCGGACCACATAGATCAATATGAACTAATTCCAATAATCCAGTAGAGGACTAATCTTTGCTTTTGATTGAGACTCTGCTCTATTTTCCTAGCTGACATTCTTTGCATAAACTATTTGTAGGTTTCACCAATTTTGGAAGATCTCTTACAGCCTAAATATTGCTTATCTTGATGATGTTATCAAAATTTACATGACACATCCTTCTATGCCATAGCCAACTCTGATCAACTTGAGCAAACAGACAACTTTTGTTTGAACCAACCAGATGGAAGATGTCACTTTTTGTTTGAGTACCGAATGCAATCTCAGTTCTGGAGCTTTCAAAGATCCTGCATCTTCCATTTTTGATCCGGAGATCATAACCTTTGTCCACTAACTGTCCAACACTGAGAAGATTGTGCTTCAATCCTTCAACATTTAGTACATTACCAGTTTTGCTCTTTCCATCAAAAGAAATAGTTCCCCTACCTCTGGTTCTACCTGCAGAATTGTCACCAAACTTTACCATTCCTCCTTCATACCTTTCCAAATCTAAGAACTTGTTCTTGTCACCTGTCATGTGGTGGGAGCATCCACTGTCAATAACCCAATCATCCTTTTCTTCAACTTGGGCAGCCAAAGCTCTTTCTACAACCTTATGATTGACAGATTCAGAGGGTATTGGTTCTTCTTCCTTGATGGCAATAAACACACATTCATTTTCGGATTTGCTTCCTAGTTATGATTCATCATCTGTTACTCCTTCATTATCATCTTCTTCATGAACATAATAACAGTTCTTTTGGAACCTTTGTCTGTTAGTCTTTGACCTTGCAGATCTTTCCAGACATCTTGAAGCAAAATGACCAATCTTATTGCAATTGAAGCACTTAAAGGGTAATTTTCCTTCATACTTATCAGATCCTCTTGGCAATCTCTTTGCAATGAGGGCTTCAAGATGAGCTGTTTCTGCTTCTTCCTCTTCCATGTCTTTCCTTGCTTGATCATACCATGACAGCTTCCTTGAAGATTTTTCTCCCGGATCAAATCTTTGTTTGCCTTTCACATAGGCACTGGCTTTGAATGCAGATTCAGTCTTGGGGGGATCATCTCCAAACTCAGTCATTTCAAATGCAGCCAGTTTGCCAACCAATTGTTCTCTTGTGACAGTTGCATGGGCTCTGAATTCATCAATGGCAGCAACCTTGATCTTGTAGGCAGCAGGAAGGGATCTGAGAATTTTGCAAACAATCTCATTTTCATCCAGAACTCCACCAGCATTCCTGATTCCACACACCAGCTCATTTACTCTTGGCATAAAAGTAGTGATATTTTCATCTTCTCTCATCTTCAATCTTTCAAATTTTCCTTTGAGACTTTGCAACCTTGCACTCTTAACAAACTCATCTCCTTCATGCAGAAGTTCCAGTTTAACCCAAATTTCATATGTAGTTGGTAGGTCAATGACACTTGAGAACTCTGAATTATTCAATGCGCTTAGAAGAACTTCTTTGGTCCGCAAATTGTTTTCAGCATCTATGATTTCATTTAGAGTTGTCAGACCACCTTGTGGAGGTACATATGGTTTTGAGACCATGGCCAAGTATGCTTTTCCCATACACTCCAAGTGACATTTCATGTGACCTTTCCAGAGAGTGAAGTTGGTTCCATCAAACTTCGGACTATCCTTCTTGTATGACGACATCCTGGATCTCCTCAAGTGGTTAAGCTCCTTTTAGAGGAACTTGGCTCTGATACCAATTGTTAGATCTAGGGCACACAACTGAGGGGGGGGTGAATCAGTTGTGCAAAAACTTGC
Organism: Cunninghamia lanceolata; assembly: GCA_027924645.1. Taxonomy (NCBI): domain Eukaryota; kingdom Viridiplantae; phylum Streptophyta; class Pinopsida; order Cupressales; family Cupressaceae; genus Cunninghamia; species Cunninghamia lanceolata. The sequence goes on from BSBN01000633.1 coordinate 11,298,101, forward strand.
TTCTACTTCAAACACTTGATTCTTCTTTGTTAGTTAATAGCATATCAGTTAACCATTCATGAAAGCATAATGCATAAACACAAGAGCAGATAAACATCAACACATTGGACACCAAGATTTTGATGTGGAAAACCCGGTTAAGGGAAAAACCACGGGGTGATTAACCCAAGGATTATTCTCTGTTAGAAGAATAAGAAAAATGAATGGCACATACCAATTAGGGCTCACTGCCTGAGCACACTGCTCACAAAGAGGCACACTGCCTACAAGAGACACATTGTCTACAAAGTGATAAGAATCACAAACTTGAACTGGAGATTGACATCTTTACCGTGTCTGGATCAATTCCATTTAAACCTGAGATACTTCTGCTCTGCCCTTCGCTCTTTTGCTATACCACACTCATCCACTCCATGACACTTTTTGAAATGAACTCACAAACCTTTATTTATACAAGGCATCGACTTAGGAACAATCATCTAAGTCGGCAATCATCCACAAGAACATTCGCAAGTCGGCAATCATCCATAAGAACATTCACAAGATGGATAACTCATCTGGTCAGCTAGTCTGAACAAGAATATCTTCAATTCCAGGCTCTAATACTGATGCAGACCAACAACATAACCTCAACATGATCCAAGAACCTTCACAAGCTTGCCTGAATGACCAGGTACATCCGCACTTCCTCTACTCACTGGAATCTCTTCTCCTCTTCATCTGAAACTTCAAGAACACAGTCTGTCGTGACTATCAAACTAAAATAGGTTCTTCTGAACCTCCAAACTTTGTACAATCCGAGATGACACATCACAAGGACATCCCAAACACTCCTTCCAATCCACAGAGTCTGACAATGCACCTCCGGATCTCACCGGACCTTTTTGTAACACTCTGTCGCTCCGGAGCATCTCCCAAAACCGGTTCTACTTGACCGATCACAACTTTTTCATATCTTCATGCGGACCTCTGAAATCTTAACTGGATCATCTCAAGACTCATATCTACAATCCCTTTAATCCGCATCCTTTGATCCTCAACCTATTGAGTACATTTGCCTTCTTCTCATCACTATTCTTCACTGTTCCTGATTGAGACTAATTTTCTCAATATCCTCAGCACACAGCTCATCCAATCCTTCTTATCAATGCAATATGAGTATGTTGACATCAATGACAACACTGGTTAACCTCATACTTGCAACAGATACAACCATGGTAAATGCAAAAGAATTTAAGAAGAATTGAAATCAGTCATTGCAAGGAAACCCAACAGATGATTCTTACACTTTCAGTGTAGCAGACATGAACAAAGCCAGCAAACTCAAGGTGCAGATCAAAGAATTTAAGAGGAATGTGAGGACCAAGTCTGTAAGTTATCATAATTTGTCTAAATCAATAGACACTCTTAAATTTAGAATCAGTTTTATAAAAAACCCTCCTTAAAAAGGGAAGGACTATGACAAAATTAATGTTGAAGATGATGCCCCTGCAACATAAAGGTCTATTTCTTTAGCCATCAGGATGTCAAACACCAAATCTAGATGACGTATTCTAGCTAAAACGTGCCACACAACCTCTTTTTATTTTGTCAACTCATTATAATTTTGATTTGTCTTATTAGACTTGTCAAAAAGCTACTATTTTGTCTTATTCTTTTGAGTTGAAAAGTTGTATTTTTGTCTTTTTTCTAAAGGACAAAGCTAAAATCAAGTTTGTAACAACCTGCCACAAGAATTAAATGATGGATAAATTTGGTCCCTTGGTGATGTTTTAATAATCACCCTTCATTGTAAAATCAATAAGCTGGCCTCTCCTATATAAAGGCAGACATTTTCTTCATTTTGTAAGTGTTGGAGCAATGAATTGTTGAGACTTTGCCAAAATTTTGATCAATACAAAATATATTTACAAGTGTTGCTGTAATTTGTGTTATTATGTGATTGGATTTTAGATTTCATGGTTCATTTCCACATGATTTAGATGAAGTTTAGTTATAGTTTAATGGATGTTTTAGATATTTGATGGATTTCTTGTGCATACCATTTGTACCTTGTTGACTGTAAGTTACTTTGCATGGTTAGTTTGAACACATTTGTTTGAGCTAAATTTGATTGTATAGATTTGTTAAACTACACCAACAATTCAGTGTTTAATGAATTCATATGATTTGAAGATCTTAATTTCCTTTGAAGATTGCATTATTTTTGCAACATTGTGAGTAACGTGGTTAAATAGAAATTAGTTTTATTTGGGAATCTATCTATCTAAAGTGCTACATTCTTCTATAATTTGTCCTTTAGATTTCTATCCTCGTCCTTTAAGATATCTTTTTAAAATTGTTAGATTAGGTCAAAAGCATCACATCGTTGACAAATCTAACGAAGTTTTCAAATTTTAGATCTAAAACCATCTAGGGTTTCAGCAAATTAGTGACTGATATTATTTCAAAAACCCTAATTAATCTTATTTCGTATGTAAGGCCCCTTGCTTGGAACAACAGAATACATATCTAAGTTATCCTACAAGTCAAGCCCTGACATTATAAACCTTGGGGTAGTCTTTTCTAGGTTACTAGGATCAGATTCTTTTTAAGAGAGGTGGAATGTCTATGATTTCATCTAAGTTGTTGCATGCAAAAACATGTTGGAATGCACAAGACAACTAAGAGGAGGGGGATGAATTAGTTGTATCAAAAACTTCAAACCCTCAAAAACATAATCTCGTCCACATTAGTTCACTTAAACCTTTATTCTATTATGAAGATTAAACATGAAAAACAAATAACAGAAATTAATCACATCAATACCATGCACAAGAGAACACAAGATTTTTATGTGGAAAACCCTAAAAGGGAAAAACCACGGTGAGGATTAGCTCACAATATAAAGTAATATCAATACCGAATTACAAAGAGGCTCACTACCAAAAGGGCTCACTGCCCAAGGATTCACTACCCAAGGACTCACTATCCAATGAAATGCTCACTGCAATAGGATCATTGCCAAAAGAGGTGGCTCACTACCAAAATAGGTGGCTCATTGTCATTAACTGATATAATAGCATCTACCACATGCATGAGTTCAATTCTAATGAAGCACAATACATATCAACTTTGCAGCTTTACAACATAAACATCCTCATATTCACACACACACCATACACTGGAATCATTTACACTTATTTATATCAATCATCAACCTTGAAACATTCACCAAGGTTGGAAACACAATCTACAACCTTTGAAGCAATCTCCAAGGTCGACAAACATACATAATTTAAATTAGGTTTGGACCTAAACATTCCTGCGGTGGAAAGGGATGAAGGTGAAACATTTTACAGCTTAGCTTGGACCTAAATACATCTTCACACACTTCAACATGCTTCCTCAATCCATGAAGTACATTCATAATTAATGTTAGCACCCAAGTCATCTAAACTTGTGCAAACACCAAGAACACTTAGGCACAGGCTTCCAAGAACACAACCATAGCTTGCAGATCAGGAACAATCCTTTAACATGATTTGGAGATATCCATGAACAACCTTAAGTCACTTGAGAACCAACAAAATCATCCGCAACACCTTTCACCTGAAGAAGGTTCATTGTCTGCTCACAAACAGTGATGATACCATAAAGTGTCTCATCTTTAGTCAAATAAAAGCATATGTTTTCTCTTCATTAAATCAGTTTTTGTAGTGGACTTGAGTATGGGTTTGAAGATTTTTAGCTAAATATCAAATAAACTTGTCTAAATGCAACAATCAATGCCATGCATGAGTTTATCTTGATATTACATGTTCACCTTGAGATCGGTAATTATTTTATCAATAAAGTGAAGAGAAAGTCTATTTTATGTCAAGTTACAGAGCGCCGAGCATCGGAGATGCACAGAGCACCGGAGATGCAGAAGTCAAAAATGTAGTTTCATTAAAAATGCAATATCTCACTCATTTCTTAATGAAATTCAGAAATTCAAAATGATCTGGAAAACTAAAAGTTAGGGGAACAAAACCCAAAAAGCATTTTAGGAGATCTAGTAAAATAAATGAACAGTTTATGACAGAAGTTGACTATTCTACAAGCTCCGGAGATGTTCTAGAAATACTTATGAAGTTGTTGCGGATTCTTCCAATCTACCAACACACACTGAGATTTTCTGAAGGATAGATTGACTATAATTACTCTTAAATTAATGGATCTAACTAAAGAGTAATTATTCCATGCAAAGAATACACATTTAGAGTTGCATGTCTTTCTAAAAGATATTGCATGTCTTCCTTGTAATCAGCAATTGTATAATCAGTTAACTAAATGAATAAGTTTAGTTAACTAGATAAATAAGTTTAGTTAGCTGCATGAATAAGTTCTCTACTCTAGAGAGACTCTCAATTAGAATTTAATAACCATAGTTATATATAGAGAACTATGGCGTAGAATAGAAAAGAAATAAGTTGTAAAAGAATTAATTGAAGGAAAGAAGAACTCTATTATTTTATAGCAGCATGTACTCTTGGATCTTAAATCTTTTTGAATAAAGAAAGTTGTTCTACCTATTTGTTGATTGCTGGAATTGATTAGTCTCTCTAGAGGAAGGAGCAAGGGCCCACTCCAATCGAAGGACAGAGACTACATTTCTTAGTTTCATTAGTTGTTTTCTGCAGTTTCTTTATTCAAAATTATTTTTGTTGTTCCTACTTTCCTTAGATTAGTTCCTTTTTTGTTATGCAATTCCTTTATTCTAGAATTAGATCAACTGCTCAAATTATTGCTTTCTTTAGATTAAGTTATCTTTTTCAGCAGAGTTTAAACCCTAGTTTGTTTCATTGAATTGTTGTCAATTCCCTTTTGTAGAAAAGACTACCATGCAAGTTATTTCTCTTCCCTTTTGCATGTAGCCATGGACACCGCCTTGGACTGATATTTATTAAAATTAAATGATGAGGACTGCAACAACCCTTGTCAAACAACACTGTCAAACTCTGCTACACAAGAACTTGCTTTCTGAAACATCAAATCACAAATCCTTTGGAATGAAGATAGCTAAGGACCTTATAAACATATGTTTACAACCACATCACCTGAAACTACTCTATGGAGAAATACGGAGCAAAATACTTTCTCCCAGACACCTCTTCACAACCCAGAAACTTTGTCAATTACAGTCTTCAAACTGGTGAACATAACTTCCACTACACAGTGATCTAGACCATCAAATTTTGGATTTAGCATCTTCAAACACTTCTCTAAAACATATCCAAATCTCACACTCTGGTCTTCAACATAGAAGAAATGCGGAGCAAAAACTCAAACAATATCCTGCAAGCCATAATACTCTGCAACACATTGTTTCTTCTAGAGAGCAAATTTTCTCAAAAGCACTTGGAAATCCAGCAATAGGAATAATATGCTAACATCATCAACACCTCTATAATGCATTAAAATCACTTTAACATGACAACTCAATCAAGCAACAATCAACAATATCAGAAGACACAGTTGACACCAATGACAACACAAGCATGTTGACACCAATGACAACACAAGCATGTTGACATCAATGACAACACCAGTTAGCACATACTTGCAACAAAACACCCATCAACAATGTCCTTTTTCCAAGACTCATAATTATCCTTTTTCAAGGTTACAATAGAAGGATGAGTAGAAAAACCCATGATACCTCCTTAGATGATAAAATCAGAGATCAAGACATTCAATATATATCAATGCTAATAAATTAAGCTCACCCAAGAAAATAGAACCTTTTCCAAGTACCAAAATGTCCAAGATATCAACTAAAATGCAAATAACTGACAAACTAAATAAAAGATACTTGGGGTTGAATCTAGAAAAATACATGGATGGATGTGAAGATCTCATCAATACATTTCTAGTGCCTATTCATTTTCAAAAAATAGAGATTTTGGGCAAACGGTATGAACTTGAGAGCCAAAAAGGTGATTTAGATTTCAAATAGCAATAAAATTCACTAGCAGAAAAATCTGTAAAAATTACCTATACCACTACAAAGTGCTTGAAACCAACTTTTTGACACCTATTTGTTTGTGAATTTTTGATACCATATGCCCAAGTTATGCCAAAAATAAAAAATTAGGTACCTAATGGCATGCAAAGGGCCTAGTGGCCCTAGCTAGGTGGTCGGATGGTGGCATTGCTAGCTGAGGTGGTTCAATTGGGAAAAACTAGTTCCTTGATGGTGGATCTAGGTGGCCCACCAATGGCATAGCCAATTGAGTGATGGATCTAGATGTGGAGAGCTATAGTGGTAGGTCCTCGATATGACTAAGGGCTAGTCTGAAGGGGTTGTTGGCTAGGGTGTTGAGGTGATTGGTCACTGCATAAGACCGTGTCTCAAAACTAAAGTAGCTAGGTGAGTTAGTGTTGGCCATAGGTCCTTGATGTGATTAAGGGCCAATTCAAATTCTTCCCGCCCATTTATTTAAAAATCATCAGTTATAAAATTAAAACCCCAACACTTACAAAAAACCAATGGATTTTCAAGAAAACCATCCATTGGATAAAATCTACTAACTGATGGATGATGCAGGAAAATATTCTACCATAGATCTATGAGTGTCCCTATTATTTGTGACCTATACAATCTATACAGTATGAACCCATATGGATTCCATACAAAGGTATGGATTTTTTACCCATGATTTTTTGGCAAACCCTGGCAAAATAGCCAAAAAATTTTATGCCAAAATATAGAGTGTTTTATATGAAAATTTGTCTCCTGGGCCTTCTAGACTCGATGGTGGGGTCCTTTTTGCTTAGAAATGCACCCAAAAGAATCTCTTGGTTAATTCACTCCTAGATTTGAGAAGGGGCTTGTAGATTTGAAGCTCTAATACCATGAAGAGTCACCAATGGACTCAAGCTCCTAGGATCACCTACAAAAATAGAAATAACCTTCCACAAGAGAGTAGAAAGAGGATGAATTTCTCAATTATTGTGAAAAATAAAATTATGTTATACAAGTACATGAGGGACCTTGCTTATATAGGCAAGGTAATGAGATAGGACAACATAGGATTATGACAAGTTTTTTAATCCTATTACATGAGACACAAAGAGATAACTATCCTAAGAGTTCCCTAAGTAAACTTAAGTAAATTAGTGTGAAAATTACCTAATAGGAAAATCGATTAGGTAATATACCCCATTCAGACCAATAGGTCTTACGCCCAAGAGGCTCATCCATATAATTTGTGAAAAATATTGAAATGATTAAGAGAATACAACATGAGACTTAATCATATGAAATGTGATTTTGGAGTGGATACAAGAAAATTGTTCTATTTTCTGTCTCTTGACAAGGCATTGAGCTGGATACCAAGAAATTAAAAAAAATCATAAATATACCCCTACCTAAAAATATTTCTCAACTAAGAAGTCTTCAAGGCCAACTACAAGATAATTGTTACTTTATATCACAATTGGTTGACTACACTTCCCTTTACACATCTACATAAGGACATCAAACTTGAGTGGAACTAAGAATGCCAACAAGATTTGGAAGCTATAAAAGAATACTTAGCTAATCCCTTATTCTCATGCTGATAACCCATGAACAACCACTTTTTCTATATACTTCAATCACTAATTAGGCTATTGGTGCATTACTTGCACAACATGATGATGAAGGATGAGAGAGAGTCAACATTTTTTTAGTGGTGATTCTTTTCCAACTGGTGAATAGTTCATATTTGCCAATTCAAATTTGGTGAACATATTACAATTAGTAGGGGGCCAAATCACCTAGATTTTATGAATGGTTAGTTAAATGCATGTTAATTTTCCACAAATTTATTTATGAGGCATTTATAATTAGTATTTTCACCACAATAACCTACACGTCTCTAATCTTGGAATTTTAGAGCCATGTTTTAATTTACCAACATATTCACTAATACCATTATAATTCCATGCTAATCATAGGGCCATAATCACCTTGAATATTACAACATATGTTTTTGATCCTGGTTTGATTCACCCAACATTTATATAACTCTTTTACAATCATGCTAGATTCACCAAATTTTTACTCTACCATTTTACAATCTCATGAGATTCACCAAATATGGATTCATATAAATACAATTGAAATTTTGAATTAATCTTTTGCACATTTTTTTTCTAATCTCTCATCCATATCATAGACAAGTTACAACTATAGGTATTAGTGAGTTGGTGAAAGGAAAGTGATAATTTTTTTATTGTTTTATAATATATAAGATTCCTCATATTTATTTATATCTTTACTAGTTTGGTTTCATTATTATAGATGATATTGAGTAGGGAGACATCTAGGCCCTATGGATCTATATTCTATGATTCCTTCTTATTGATTTTATCTATTTATTGTTTAGTTTCATTGTTTTTTATTAGTTCAACAGGAAAAAAGGGTCCTAAACCCTATACAAAGAAGCCCCCAAGGAAAAAAGGCCTCAAACGTGCTAGAAACAGTCCATTAATAGCATAGGAACAACAAACAAAAATGAGACTAATCAAAAAAACAAAAGCCAATAGAAGAACTAAGGAATATCAGTCATCCCATACTTGGCCAAGAAATTGATCATGTCGTTGTAATCACCGAGGCTATCTGCCCCAACATCTCTGACCTTGTCATCGAAGTCCTTAATAGTAGCAAACATAGAGGTCGTGCGATGAAGAGCCTTGGCAGAAAACTCAGTCATGGCTCGCCACTTCTTCTACATCTTGTCCATCCTATCCTTGAGCACCACCAGGTCATCAATAGTCCTGACACATAATGAGTAGCTTCCCTTCTTCTTCTGACCCTGGGCTTCCTCAACAGCCTCCTTTATCTCCTCCACACTAGGCTTGTTCAGCTTGGCAAAGTGACTTGCACCTTCTTCCTCATGCATGGACTCAGTGGATGTTTCATCTTCACCCTCCCCCATGGTGTCTTCTATAAATTTAGAATCATTAGAAATTTCCATGCCCTAGGGATTAGAGGACAGGATTCCAGCAATACAGCTAGACCTACGTACACTAAGAGCTCCCTGTTTACCAGTACCTCCCCCATCATCACTCCTTCTTGCTTAGTTCCTGAATCCAAGTCAATAACTTTCACAGGATCCTCAACCATATCAAGGTCCTCCTTCCCAATTTTTGCTTTCTTAGACTACACATTGCCCTCGTCCTCCACAATCTTCCGGTCCCTTTTAGCTGACACCCCCGATTCCTTTTCAATCACCCAGCTAGGGGTCTCAAGTTTACCTTTCTTAGGTGACTTAGTTTTGGATTCAGGAGTAGGGGACCCAACAGGGGTACTACATTCTTCAATTATGGGGGCCCCCTTCAGGTTTTTAGTAGGGAAGATTTTAGAGGTCCCAATGGTTTTCTTGGCTTTACCTTTAGCAACAAGAGATAGTGTCGATGGGGTATTCTCAACCAGACTAACCTTAATTTTTTTTTAGGAGCACAAGGCCAAATGGAAGTGGTACAACCTCAAGATCAGGCCTGGGTGGATGGGAATGAGAGGGTAGTTAGGGTTTTTCACATGAATATCCTTAGTAGATTTAATAGAGTTCTCTAGAGAAGACAACAGGAAAAAGGGGAAACTAATCTCCATCCTATTCCTAAAGTGATTAAGCAACGCAAAGTGATAGTGGTAGAATACCTTGAATCTGCCCTCCAGAGTGAAATATTTCATGATCATCAAATAAATTTGTCCCTATGGCTCTAGTAGCTTCTCCCTTTCGAACCCCCCATGAAGTTTCACGGTAGCCTCACCTTCACAGAATAAAATCCCCAAATTTTTAGGGTTTGACACCTTGTTGTAATGACTGTGTTTTTTACCTTTGGTGGCTTGCCCTATCACCTCTTCAAAGACTTCAAAACCAATTCCCCCCAAGTGGAATTGTCTAGAATCCTCATCCCATGACTCTGCAAAATGGCAAGATAAATTCTCATCGTGACCAATCATTGCATCAAGGAATGGAGCCACCTTCACCTCCTATATCATATGCTAGACCATAGGGTCTTGTCAGAATTCTTTGGCAGAGGTCGGTTCAATCTTCACAATCTCTCCACCCATCTTCAAGTTCAGTAATCTACACAACCAAAGAGAAAGGAAATGCTTAAGGTAGAGAGTGTAGAAATGCTTAGAAGAATACTCAAAAGAGTAATTAAGCCCTTCTATGCACATCCATCTAATCAAAAGCCACAGGATGAAAGATTCATTATAGTTCTATTGATTTGCAATACCTTTGCCACCCTGGATTTCTCCCTTGGGAAAGGCCCACGCCCGCCACCTCGTGTGAAAAATAACATCGCTGGAAGCGCGGACTAAAGGGAAATAATTTTCCTCAAGCCATTTGGTCTATTGATTGTCCTGCCCTCTCATCATATGCCACCTCAATAATCTCCCAATCTAGCCTATCAAATCCTCCTGTTTGCCCTTCACATGCCTCCTCAACTTCTTTCCATGCTAGTCTATCATCCAATTAGTCCACCTCCCAGTGTCTTGCCACCTCAGCATACTACCAAGCCGATTAGTCCTCCAAACCTTCCTCTCACTTTTTGCATGCCACCTTGGCATCTTCATATATCTCTTAGTCATCTCATTTTGCCACTTTTCCTTGCCACTTCGAAAAGTTTGGAAAGCACCAACTCTTTTCCCGCCGCCCTAAGTTTGAAACCCAATGATAACAAGTTTGAAACCCAATGTCTCATTAGAATGCTTATTTCCCTTCAATAAAAAATAGCCATCTCCACACATCCAGAGAATGCAGATGGCAAAGAGCCCATAATGTCTAATCTATGTACCTGCTTCCATCTTGCTTAATGAGAGTTTGAATCCCACTAGGTAGCCTAGACACAAGCCTCTAACACCGCCAACCATCATTGTTACTACCTAGGTTCACCATAGCATCTACTACAACATTACCCTCCTTAGGAAACCTTGTACTCCTCCATGGAATTGAGGAGCAACTGGATATCACCAATAATGTCCTCCAACTTCCAACCTATACCTGTTGAACCAAGAGCAGCATTCACAACTAACTGCAAGTCCCCTTCGACATGCAGATGTCTAATGTTCAGGGAGATAGCCAGTTTGATACCCCACAACATGGCTAAAGATTCAGCCTCATTGTTACTTTTAATACCTAATCCCCCAGTGTAAGCAGCCACAAACATCCCCAAATCAGATCTAATTATGCCTCCTTCACTAGCAATCCCTAGGTTCCCTTTGGCAGCCCTGTCAAAATTGAGCTTGAACCAGCCTTTTTGGGGCAAGGTCCAATTAGTTTTAGCTCTGGCTATCTGTTTAGAATTGTTAATCTGGCAAATATTTGGGCTAATAGTCCATTGTTTCAATAAACTATACTCTTCCTTTCCTGGAGGGTTCTCCACAACCTTAAATTTGTAGGAATTGATATTCTCTGCCAACAATTTGGAGAAGGTTTGGAAAACCTCTGAGGGGGTTCTCAACCTTTCCCTAAAAACTCTATTATTTCACTCTTTCCACAAATTCCAGGCTAGGTGAGAGGGAATTTATAGCCACAGCTCCTTAACAATAGGAAATGTAGATATAAATGGGGACCTCCAAGCCCTAACCAGGGCCACCACATTTTCATTGAAAACCCAGCACAAGTTCAACCTCTACATAACAATACTCCAAACCTCCTGAGAAAAGTTATAGTGCAGAAAGAGGTGAGTGACTGTCTCCTCTTCTTCACCACAAAGAACACACCTATTTGGCATTTGAAATCATCTCTTCTTCAGATTGTCAAGACTTAGGATTTTGTTATGCATTAGGGTCCACCAAAAGAAGTTGATTTTAGGTAAAAGTTTGGAGAGCCAAACTTTCCTCCACAACCTATCCTCCCCAGGGTCCAACATCAAATTGTAGGCAATCTTAATAATAAACTAGCCCTTGTTGTTTTTATCCCAAATCATCTAATCTTGCTTAGGGAGAATGGAGAGTCTAAAATCAACCAATTCCTTTTGAAGATGAAGAGCCACCTCTTTATCCTCATCTTGATCAGTGACATAGTCCATGATATCCTTCCAACTTCTAATGCCCCCATAACTTCTGATGTAATTGGCCACTTTACTTTTGAAGAACCTGTAGGCTTTATCAACAATTCTACCATAGTGCAACTCTTGGAGAGAGAGGTCTTTCAACCATCTATCTTCCCAAAAATTGGCGTTCATGCCATCCCCTATCTTCCATCTGATGCCTCTACAAAGGAGACCACAAGTTTTGAGGGTCCCATTCCAGATGACAAATCCTTTTGGAAGTCCAAGATCATCCAATAGCTTACAACCTCCCTCTCCATTAAGATACTTAGCAGTCATTATGTCACCCCAATCCTTATTAACCTAAATTAGGTTCCAGCCTATCTTTGACATCGGGGTCTTATTCATGAGATGGATTCTCCTTAGACCCAAACCCCCCAAACATCTAGGAGTATAGACCTTTTCCCAGCTCACCAACACAATTCTCCTTTTTTCCTCCACCTCAGACCAGAGGAATTTCTTTTGAATTTGTTCAATCTTCTCAACCACATATCTCAAGATTTTGAATAGACTTAGGAAATAGTTAGGTATGTCTTGTAGGGAGGCTTTGAGGAGTTGAAATTTCCTAGCTTGGCTCAGTAAAGCTCCTTTCCACCTAGCCAGTTTCCTTTGCATTCTTTCCATAATCATGTTCCAATAATCTAGGGTGACTTTGGTGATCATTAGCGGTAGACCAAGGTAGGTAGTAGGCAACCTTGCATTAGAGCAGCCCAAGGCTCTGGTAAGTTTTTGCTGTAAGTCCTCCTAGGTATTTAGAAAGTAGATGTGACTTTTCTCAAAGTTGATGCTCTGCCCAAAGGCCCCTTTGTAAGAATTAAGAAGATTTTTCCACCTTCTAGACTCAACCACAGAGGCAATTCCAAACAATACAGTGTCATCCATAAATTGTTGAATGACCGACGCCTAAGTTATGGAGGTAGGCTTAATGCCTTGAAGACTCCCTTGCACCAGCAAATTACAAGCATTCCTACCAAGAACTTCAGCCAGTAAGATGAAGAGATAAGGGGAAAGAAGGTCACCCTGTCTAAGACCTGAGGGAAAAAACCTCTAGGGGAACCATTGACTAACACAAAAAATCTAACAATGGAGATGGACTCCTTCACCAGGTTGATCACCCAATCTTGAACACCAAATTTCCTGAGAACCCTAATGATGATTATCCCAGTTGACTTTATCATAGGATTTAGAAATATCCAATTTAAATATCATACCTGGGGTGTTGCTTTTGAATATTGAATGAATGATCTCATGTGTGGTGATGTCTGCATCAAGAATTTGCTTGCCCGGAACAAAACCTTTCTGAATGGAGCTATGAGTTTGTCCAGAAGAGGTTGAAGTCTAAAGACTAGGATCTTGGTGAAGATTTTGTATATTGTATTGCAAATGCTAATTGGTCTAAAGTCTATCATAGAAATAGAGTCAGTCTTCTTCAGAATCAAAGTAATAAATGTACTATTTAATTATCGCAGGAGTCTTCCAGTTTGAAAGAAGTCTTTGGCCGCACTAGTAACGTCCTTCCAAGTAATATCCCAAAAGGTTTAGAAAAGTGTTGGGGGAACCCATCTGAACCTGGAGCTTTGAATGCTCCCATTAAGAAGACAACCCTAACCTCCTCCATAATGGGCTTAGTCAGAAGGGAGTTGTCTTCATCAGAAAATAAAGTGGGAATGGAGTTCAGAACGGACTCATTTTCCTCCCCGGGGACATTGACATGGAGAATACCGAGGAGAGACTCAAAGTAGTTAGAAGCCAACCTCCTAATTTCAACATCATCCACCACCACATTACCATTCTCATCCTTAAGTTTACTAATGGAGTTTCTATTTCTATGCCTTAGAGTTGATTGATGGAAGAAAGATGAGTTTCTGTCCCCCTCTTTCAGCCATTGGACCCTAGAGTTTTGTTTCCAATAGACCTCCTCCCTCAGCGCCAACATCCATTCTTTAGAGAGAGAGAGAGTTGTCCAAAGCCTATAACTCCTCAGATAAGTCTCCATGCTCCATTCTGGAATGAACCTCCATAAGTTCACCCATGATGTTCTTTTTTCTAACCAAAACATTCCCAAAAGTGTACTTGTTCCATCCCTTAACTTTTCTCCTAGCATTAGCTAGTTTTTGGGCTAACCTATATATAGCCGGCCCCTAGATAGGAATGTTCCACCACCTAGCCAAACAATTTTTGAAACCTAGATGAAGCGCCCACATCATTTCAAATCTAAAAGGGAAGGGGACTTTAACACACCTCTCTTGTCAATTGAGCATTAAAGGGTTGTGGTCAAAACCCACCTAGGGAAGGGCCACCAAATTAACAAGATTGGCTGTGGTCCATTTGGAGGATATTAAAACCCTGTCAAGTTTAAATTGTATGAGATTATGTCCTTGTCTTCTATTAGACCAAGTAAAAGAATGGTCCTCCAGATCAATATCCATAAGGCATGCATTACCTAAAAACTTTGCCAAGTCTACCATGATGTCAAAATAGTCTGTCATCCCCCCTGTTGGTGCCTGCATAAACATTTAGGTTTCAAGTATTTAAATTTACAAGCACCTTCCCAAAAAATCTAAAAATTTCTCAGTCTTTTGGCCTTTACAGTTGAAAAGTGCAAAAATTCTATTGTATGCATGTCACTTTGTATATACAAGGCTGTTTGTATATACATGCAGGTCAAATGTGCATTGGCGGGTCAGAGATCTCAATCAGCGTTCAAAAAATGAAAAATTTGGTTGTATGCATTTCACAATGCATATCGAGCTTAAAAAAGGTGCGTATACATTGAGGAATCTATCATAGATTCTAGGAATATTCCCTACATGTATATCGGGTTTGCATGTATATTTGTGATGTATGTTTAGACATGCAACGGGTAGATACAATGACAACATGCATTTGCTACAGTGAAAGGTATATTGGCGGAAATGTACAAGAAGAAATATACATTGGCAACATGCAAAAGAAAATGTGCAAGGGGCTGATATACAAGTGGTGGGGCTCGCAGATATGCAAGGCGGAATGTACATTGGGTAATGTATGAGGGAGCCGATATAAAGGATACATACAAGGGCAATTGTATGTTATAAGATACAAAACCAATTGTATATTGGAAATATAAAAGAGGCACATACAAAGAAAAGGTTACATACAAAGTAGGAACCAAGGGGTGGGATCCACCAATTGCATTCAAAGGCGATTGTATGTTGGCGCATACAACCAAATATGCAAGGCTCTGGTAAATAAAAGGTACAGGTCCGGATTGTATTTTTTGTTTTGTATATCCGCGTTGTATGTTTGTGATGTACAAGCACGCATATACAAGGCCCAGACATGAAGGGGGAATGTAATATAGCTCATGAGGTGTTGAACTCTGCAGCTTGCATATATGTATGCATTGTATATCACGGATATACAATGAAAAGTACAAAGGTTCGGATACAAAGGCTAGATTTCAAAGTTGTTCTAATATGCTTCGTGGAGGTTTGGAATCTGTAGATTGCATATATATTGTGTTTGTATGTGCAACATAGAAGCCGATATACAAAGGAAAGACATACAACCCAGACGTGAAGGAGGAATCAAATGCAGCGAATGAAATTTGAGTTCCGTAGGTTGTATAAAGTGTGTTGTATATGCCGATGTGCAAAGGGAGATACATACAAGGCCCGGACCCGAATGCAGGTTCAACTTTGTTTCATAATGTCCTGGGGTCCGCCTTGTATGTGAGTGATTATATGCATATACAATCTCATTTTCAACTATATATACAAGAATTTCGAAGGTGAAATTAGAAGGGGAAAAGTCAGCAATGGAAGCCCAAGGTGCCTACATGGCACATTCCGATTGGTTGGTAAATTTTCAACGTGTTTTGGCACCATTGATTTTGGCGATAGGGAGAAGATCGACGGTCGATTTTAAAACTCTCAGTAGCGGAGGTTTTCTTTGTATCTGCAGTCATTTTCAGGCGGGAAAACTTTAGAATTACGCAGTTAGCTGCGTTTCCAGAGACCACAGTAGCTGAGCCATTAATGGTGAAATCACAGAGGAATGGGTCAATGATTGACAGCAACCTACCAGATTTGTAAGGAAAATTTTCAAACAGATGCACACGTCCTGAGTTCACCTGTTCTTCCCTCTTTGTCTCCATTTTGCATTGATTGATTTGGGCACCATTCTTGGTGCATTGTATTATGGCGGAAATTTTGAAGTGCCATGTAATTAATTGAGTACAGGTTCATGCTTTATAAGCAAACTGTGTTACTCATTTTTAGGTTGTTGAAAACTAGATAAATTTTGGTGTTATGATAAGATACAACTTCATTGGTGGCCCTGTTTTGGTTGTCTTGTGAGTTTATGAATCATATGTTGAATGTTTCATGCATAATCTTACTAGTTTCATGTTGATTTAAATGAGTAATGCTTCATTACATGTATTCTATTATTTGTCTCCAAATTGAATATGTTCTTCTTCTGAATTTGAACAGCTAAGGGGTGTTTAAGATTCTATGATATGGGTTTACTGTGTTGAATGCTTGATCTTTTACTTCTGCTCAAGCAGTAGATTAAATGTTTAGGGTTAAGTGTTAGGAAAAATATATTGCAGTGAGGATGTCTATAAGTAGAGATAACTGAATACTAAATTTTGGGAAGTATCTGTAAGGCAGACACTACAAAACCCCCTTGAAACCTAGTCATTGATTTGAGTTGATGGTGATCATTCACATATGTATGTCTATTGACTCTGAGCCCTAAGATAGGCACCAGTCCAATCTTGTATTGAGGTTACAACCAAAGTCCCAGTTTTGCATCCAAATACAAAACATAAATTCATATTTCAAATGCAAACCTTTAGGACATTTAGAAATAGTTTTAGGACCAAAATCCTCTATCTCACAACTGAACATAAGCCCAAAGTTAGCCCCTCTGCACTTATTTTATAGTTTTGGTCTGCATATATGAGGATTTATCTGCTTTGTCTCAACATCCCACCAAGTTAATAAGCACATTTCATGGATGTTGAATAGGGAATACCCCCTTGGTTCTGCAGAGCCTAAAGAAGAAGAGGAGATATTTATAGAGTCTATCTCCTGTACTGTTGGCCCCTAGCCCGGAAATCCTATTGATCAATGATGGCTACCTTGTAGGGATGACTAGGAAACATCCAGTCAGATTGAGCACTAACAAATTTGGTGACTCCGCTGGGGACTGCTTTGTATAAGAACCCTGGTTTAAAAGAAATTAATTCCTAGTTGTAGGTGGCAACTCCGAACAAATCTCCCAACCGGTAAAGTAAAAATTTGTATGCAAGGGAGAAGATCCCTGCATAATCCTATGTCTGAAGAATTACCTAGAAAAATGATGTACAGGAAAAAAGGGACTGTTCAAGCCAGTCAAGAGGGTTCTCCCATAAGTAATGATAATATTCAAGACAATCCAAGGTCTTTAAAGCGGACAATACCTTATTTTTCAAACACTGAGGCTAGAATCCAGAATGTATATGAAAGACAACAAGGTGTTAATTTGAGAGTGAGATCAGACGTGTTTCAGGAATGCCCTTTCTTAGATCCCTCTGGCAGATTTGAAGAGACTGAGTCCCCAAGGGATGATGATGATGACCAATATGTAAAGGGACCATCCTCTTCTATGCCCAAAGATGAACAATTAGCTAAAGAAATCAGAAGATTAAGAGCTGAATTAGAATATTTACAAGCTGTGAAGATTAGAGATGATATGAGACAAAAAGTGCAAGCTTTGAGAACTGCTCAACATGATGCAGTCCCCACCCTTGATAATGCAAATGTCTTGGGAAACCAGCATAGAAATGAAATCCAGTATCAACAGAATGATCAGAGATACAATGTAAACAATGTTAGGTTACCATTAAATAATGTGAGAAATCAGAATGCAAATAGGAATGCCGATGTTAATCAGTTTGGTAGACAGCCTATGCAGCTGGACAGATTCAGCTAGCTTATTTTTCATGGTATTCCTGCCTACCCTAATCCCATTGACAAACATGTGAGGCCGCAGGTGCCAAAGTTTTCAGGAAACAATACTGTGTCAGGTGAGGATCATTTAAAGGCTTTTCAGAATGTTATGGACAACTTTGAGGTTGAGCATGAAGATGTTTTTATGAAGTTGTTTATGCAATCCTTAGTTGATGAAGCTAGAGAATGGTATAAGGGTCTGCCTAACGAAGTATCTCATCATGGGATGATTTCAGAAGGATTTTTAAGGATCAGTATGGTGACAAGACTGACCTAAGCTTTTTTGTAAATGAAATTCACCAGTATCACTAAGGGGTCAAATGAGCAGGTTGCAGATTTTAATGCTAGATTCACTAAAGTGTTGAACAAATTGCCACCTCACATAAGACCTAGTGAACCAATGTGCATGGTGTTGTACATAAATGCTTTTGATGCCAAAACAGCCTATGGATTAAGAGATAAGGGTCCTACTAGCCTCAGGGATGCTTTCAGGATTGCTACAAATATTGAAAATAATAGGAAAGCATCGGTAAGACAAACAGAAGGGATGATGTGAAGATTCTACAAAATCCAAAAAAGCCTCAAAGTACTCAAGGTAATGCATCTACTTCTGAGGATAAATTAGATAAATTGACAACTGTTGTTAAGGACTTAAGTTATAGACTTGCTAAAAATGAAAAGGGAATAGGTCCTGATAGGCAAGTTTACCAGAGACAAGAAAAGAGACCATCATTGCATGATATGCCATATAACACTAATTGGCATAATGGTAAACCCATTCTCCCACATAACAACAACACCAATCAAAGAGCCCATAATTTAAGGGAAACTCCTGATCCTTTGAAGAAGGCTATTAATATTGTTGATGACACCCCATGGTGCATAATATGTCAAATGCCTCATTCGCAATCGTAATGTATGATCGCTCAGTCTCTATATAATAATGTTGTTGCCTATGATGAATGCAATGAGCCACATTGTATGGTGGATGATAATGTAAATATGTTGTCCACAAATAGGGAGTGTTCTTCCTATGATGCAGATGAAAATACAAGTTATGGGACTCAGGTTTGCCAACAATTTCCTTGTGATGAAGATGATGAAGACAACTATGCTTATGCTCAGGACTCACACATTTTTCTGAATAATTTGAGAAGGCCTTCTGATGAAGAAATTAGAGCTCTCATAGTTGCTGCAATAGCTTAGGTCAAAAGCAATTATAATCTTAGAGGTAAAGCTTAGGTAGGTGACCCACGTCAACTAGAAAGCACCTTTGTAAATCAACCAGTGCATAATCATAAGAAGGATGAACCACAAAAGACGCAGTGGAACAGTAATAAGAAGAACTCTAAGAAAAAAATAGGTCATGATTCTTAAGGACCAGAAAATAAAATTCCCCAAAGTGAGGATCAAAATAAGGATTCTTAGGTCCTGGATAACAGTCAGAGGGCCGCTAAGATTGAAGCTGGATTAGCTCAGGATAAGAGTAAAACCACGGCTCAGGCTACAACTGTTAAACAAAATTATGCTCCCTTTGACATAACTCAAGTTTTATCCCAGGTGAAGATCTTTGTTCCGTTGATGGAAATGATGAAAGTTGAAGAAATTAGGAATAGGGCATTATCCTTAATTTCAGGAGTAGCTTGCCAGGCTGAGCAAAATGTTGAGGGTCAAGGTAAGAAACATGCCTTGTGTATTGAAGAGGATGAGGTTCCTGAAGTTTATCTGGGGGTGACCATGACAAAATCCCCTTCACAGGTTGAGTTGTTTTATGTCTCCCTTGTTATTAATGGAAAAACAATCAGGAATTGTATGCTTGATTCTGGAGCATCAACAAATATTATGCCTCTGGCTATCATGCAACAAGCTGGATTGAAGATAGATAAGGTGTGTGGAAAATGCTATGCAATGGATGCTAGGGAGGTACCAGTTATTGGAATCATGAAGGATGTCAATTTTAGATTAGCAGCATATCCAGAAAAAACATACAGAATGAACATAACAGTGGTTGACATAAAGCCACAATATGGTATGCTGTTGTCAAGAAGGTGGGCATCATTGATTGGAGGAAGTATGTGGTTAGATCTATCATATGCCATGATTCCAATGAATGGTAAAGATGTCAAACTGGTCAGAGAAGAAAGGTCATCAGAAACAGTTGAAGATCAAGATTCAGAGGAACATGTCTGTTTTGTGGATACTGACTGTGAGAACTTCAAAGTTGTCTCAGGTGATCAAGGAGGTAAAAGGAAAGATATTTGCATTCAAGAGCTAGACCAACAAGGTCTATGGACTATGTATTTCGATGGAGCTTGTTCAAAGGAAGGCTCTGGTGCTGGAGTTGTGTTTTTATCTCCAACTGGTGAGCTTCTAAAGTTCTCTTTCCTGTTAAAGTTTGCCTGCACAAATAATATTGCAGAATATGAAGCACTGTTGCTAGGATTGAATGTTGCTCTGAAGCAAGGAATTAAGATGATAAAAGTATTTGGAGATTTAGAATTAATTATTTCCCAGGTTAGAGATAGATATGCTTCGAAGAATAAAAGGTTAAAACAGTATAAGCGTGTTGTGTGTGATACAATTGAATTGTTTGATGCATTTTCAATAAACTGGATAGAGAGATCAAAAAATGTCATGGCATATTTTTTAGCTAATGTGGCCATAAGGCCAGATGATATTACTCTATTTGATGTTACAAATGTTGAGGTTAAAATTAGACCTGCAATACCAAAAAATATATGCAGTTGGCAAGTATTTGATGATGATAAAGATTTGTTGAGGTTCCTACACTGCATAGATGAATATGAGAATCAAGAAATTGATTTTCAAAATTTTGTAGAAGTTGTGGATGGAAAAGAAACTCTTTTAGGGAAAGAAGTAATTCAGCTCAAAACAAATAAAATCCCCAGAGGACTGGTTGCTTTAGAGAGAGAATTTGACAATAGAGACTAGTTTATCTCAAAGGCATCTCCTACAAATAAAAATGATTCGGAGGAGATAAACTTGGGGATATCTCATGCCCCCAAAAGGGTATACATTGGCAAACAACTCAAGCCACACATCAGGAACATGTTGATAGCATTATTGAAGAAATATAGCATGTCTTTGCTTGGTCATATGAGGACCTAAAAGCTTATAGAGAGGATTTATTCTAGCATGAGATCCCATTGAAGCCTGGAGCTAAGCCATTTAGACAAACAAAGACCTATCAATCCAACTCTGGCTCCAAAAATCCAAGAAGAGCTTATTAAGCTTAGGGAGGCTAGAATAATCGTGCCTATCAGACATTCAACCTGGGTGTCCAATCTTGTCCTAGTCAGAAAGAAAAATGGTGACATAAGACTTTGTGTTGACTTCAGAAATTTGAATATGTCTTCTTTAAAGGATAATTATCCACTGCCCAACATGGAGGCTATGCTGCAGAAAGTAATTGGTTGTGAACTTCTATCCATGATGGATGGATTTTCAGGATACAATCAGGTAAAGGTAAAAGAATCTGAACAATACAAGACTGCCTTTACCACTCCATGGGGAACCTATGTATATGTTAGAATGCCATTTGGACTCATGAATGCAGGTGCTACATTTCAGAGGGCTATGGATGTTTCTTTTACAAGATTGATTGACTCAATCCTAGCTGTGTATCAGGATGATTTAACTGCTTATTCAAAAAAGGAGGAGCGACATTGCATGCATCTTGAACAAATTTTTTTTAGAGCATTGGAATATGGTATTTCACTTAACCCAAAGAAATGTGCTTTTGGGGTAGTGGAAGGAAAATTATTGGGACACATTGTTTCCAAAGATGGAGTTAGGATTGATCCTAAACGGGTTGCTGCAATTGATAGAATTTAGATCCCTAAAACTATGAAAGGCATTTAGTCTTTCTTTGGGAAAATTAATTTTGTCCAAAGATTTGTTCCTAACTTTGCAGAGACTACAAAAGATATCTCTAAAATGTTGAAGAAGGGTGAAACCATCAAATGGGGAGATGAAGCAACCAAATCATTTCAGAACATCAAAGAAGCTATAAAGATGGCTCCTATATTAAGATCTCTTGATTTTTCTAAGCCACTTCAGTTGTTCTCATTTGCTTCTTTTCACACTGTTGCTGCATGTTTATTACAGAAAAATGAAGATGGTTTTGAGCAACCTATTGCTTTCTTTAGCATGTCATTGCAGGTAGCTGAACTGAAATATGATATCATGGAAAAGTAGGCATATGCATTAGTTAGAGCAGCCTAAAGAGGCTCTCAGATAGTTGTATATGTGCCCCATGCAGCAGTTAAAGATATTTTTACTCAACAGGAAGTGACAGGAAAGAGATGCAGGTGGATAAACAAGTTGCAAGAGTTCAACATTGAGATATAAATCACAAAATTGGTAAGGGGACAAGGTTTGGCTAAGATGATGACACAGTCAAATCTAGAAGCATGCCAAGTGAATTTAGTTTAGAATGAAATTGTTAATATGTCAAAATCTAAATGGTACAAGGACATTATATATTACTTGCAGAATTTTAATTGTCCTTCCCATCTCAGTGATAGTCAAAAGAGGACTTTAAAACTACGTGCTATCAAATACATAATTGTTCAAGAAGAATTGTATTGGAAGAAACCTGATGGTGTCCTACTTAGGTGTGTGGATGAAAACCAAGCTACAGATATTTTAAATGGCATGCACAAGGGAGTGTGTGGTGGACATTAGATTGCTAAGACAACAGCCCACAAAATTCTTAGAGCAGTGTATTGGTCGCCTACCCTTTTCTCAGATGCACAAAAGATGGTAAGAAACTGTGATCCCTATCAAAGGTTCTTAGGAAAAATAAAGTATGAAGGTGCATTACCCCTTAGAACTGTAACTGTGGAGGCTCCATTTTAGCAATGGGGAATCAATTTTATAGCGGAAATTTCAGAAAAATCAAGTGGAGGACATAGTTGGATTCTGGTTGCTACTGATTATTTTACCAAATGGGTTGAAGCAATTCCAACTAAAAAGGTGTTACCTTTTGAGTCACCCTTATTCAATTTTTCATGAAATTTTCCTTAAGCAAGAGTCGACTTACCATTTTCCCCTTATTGGTCATATCTTTGTTTCTTAAGTCGGCTCTTTATTCTCAAAGTTCACTCGCCTATTGTCTTTTGTATGTGAAATTACTAAAGGATTGAACCTTTGAATTTGAACCATTCTAAAAGTTCAAGAGTTCAATGGTTCAACGGATTCAATACTTCAATGTTTCTCAAAGTGAACTGTCGGTCCTTTTGTGTAATTCAAATATGTCTTTGAACCTTCCGGTGGAACTTGAACCCTTTTGCAATGGTTCAAAGGTTCAACGGTTCGAGAGTTGAATGCTCAATGCTTCATAAAGAGTCATGTTCACTCAGTTCCCTTGTGTAACTTAATGTATCGTTGAACCTTCCGCTTGAACCTCTTAGCGGAGTTCAATGGTTCAGCGGTTCACTGGTTCAAAGTTCAAAGTTTCTTGAAAAAGCGTGTGACAATTGGTCGAATTGTGTAACTCGTCTTGTGTCATTGAACCTTCGTGTTGAACCACATTTCAATGGTTCAAAGGTTTAATGGTTCAAGGGTTCGGTGACAATAATATCATTTCTCCTGAGGTTTTCTCTAAGTCAAAATTAGCGGGGAATTTAGAGGAAAGTATATCCAAAACTCATTATGAAGTGGAAAGTTCTAATTTTTGGGAGGTTATGGATAATTATTATACATCAAGGTCATGCGTGAAGAATGCTTGCCATTAATGCATATGTCAGAGTTCATGTCTTTTCAAGCATTTTTAGCACATATTATTAATTATTCAACTTGGTTATTGTCTTCATCAAGAGAGAACAAGCTAAATTTAACAAATAAACATACTGGGTGATGCAAACGGAGAACAGCGTGGAGGTATAAGATTTTTGTTGCCCAATTTCACAGTGATTTCAGATACATTTAAGGTGAGTTCTACTCTTCCTATAAGTTGTTTCCATTTCTTAGCTGGAAAGAAAAATCCTTTTGAGTTTCTGACACTATTTAAGAATTTCAAAAGCATTTTTTTTCTCTATATCCTCCAATCTGTAGCTATGAAGTCTACTTCTCTTGGTTATGAGCATGGTTCTAGCCTCATCTATTCTCTTCTTGAATATGGGGATACCTCTCTAGTTCAATATGACTTAGAAGATTTTAGAGAGAGGGCTAAAATTCATGTACCAACTCCTATGATAGAGAAAATTGTGAAAAGTGGTTTGGTTGAAGCTGTAGCCTTTCCCATGGCCATACAGTGCCCTGAACTAGTTCTGGAATGCATAAATAGGTATGACCCCCAAAATAGGTGCATCAGAGTTGCAGATGGCAATGTGTTACTTCATATCAATAGACAAACCCTAATGTCTGTGATGAGAATTCTGCCCAAAGAACCATATTCTGATCTCAATATCACTTCTTCTTATGGGCATTTTTCATTAAAGAAAGCAAATTATAGGAGTGTCATAGCGAGAAATTGGTTATTGAAATTCCAAAAGAGGGGTTCAAGACTACCTAGACCACTGACAAGAGACCACATGATTAAAGAGGTAAAGGATATTGTGGTGCTGCTGCACAGACTGAAGGGTAACTCCAGGCATATTATTGGGAAGATCATATGTATTTCTTCATCCAGGTGATCCTCCAAGGGGAACAATAGTCAGACTGGGCTGAAATTATAGCTGAATGTTTGCATCTGGGTCTAAGTAATTGTTTGGGGAATATAGATTATTATGTCTTTGTACCTCTTTTATTGCCTGGCATCTACAAGACAAGGGGTAGGTCTACCTCATGCGCCCTTGGTTGAGGACAGCAAAATTTATGACTATTATTCACAATTACAAATGCATAATTGCTATGAGAATTACAGGAGAGTTAATGATGTTTTTACCGGGAGAATGACTTATGAATTAGCAAACAACATCAATAAGAGGATGTCTGATGAGGCTATGCAAATGATCAACATTTATGGTAGTTTCTTTATTCAGTTTCCAAAGTTCACTTATATCAGAGTTGGGGGTTTTGACGGTGAACCTTTGAAGTTACCCCGGTATGTTTTTGATCATTTTGTATTGATAGAGGTCTACAAACAGTTAGCCCATGTGAGCAAAAAGTTCCCAATGAAGAAGGAATTTGGTATCTCTTTTCCCATTGAACTTGGACATTATTCTTGTCAGAAAATTTATGACACTTTGAATCTAGAAGTGGATCTCAAAAAATTCAATTTTCAGCACTATACTGCCAGATCCCAGTTTGATAGCAAAGGCTTTGCTAGGGATAACTTGGATTTTGGAACAGGGTTTTCACATATTCCTCAATTGGAGGATTATTGGGAGGATTGTCCAGATGAATTCAAGGTTAGAAGAAGACTATGGTGCAGGTTCTCCCTAGGAAAAATAATTACCCTTAATTTAAATATGGACATTTCTGGAATTTTTTATAATGAAGAACAAGTGATTGATCTGCAATTTGAACAGATAAAACAATCACCTATTCCAAAAGTTGACTGGGATAAAGATGAAGAAAATAGGATTGAGGTTAAGACCCTCCTAGTGATAAGGAGAACTGAGAAATGGTTAAGGGAACAAAGACTGGAGGAAGTTCAAAATAAAGTTTCCCAGCAATATACATCAATGGTTGAATCACCATCCCCAATAAGCTCCTCTAACCAGCTTATTGCTATCTGTGGTGCAGGTACTTCCAAGTCAAAAACTAGAAGAGGTCCTGTCATCAAAGAATCCAAGAAGGCCCTTACAACTATTCTGCCTCCCCGTGCCACCAGGTCAAGGACTAAAAGGAGGAGGAAGAGATAGATTTCTGAGAGAATAGTTGTGGATTTGAATTCTGAAGAAGATTCAAGAGAAGCAGCAGGTGATAAAGAGTCTGATTCACCAATGGCAAAGGAAGTTAGTGCAAAACAACAGACAGAGGTTGCTTCAAATTCTACTAACCTGATGACGATTTCAAATGTGCCTTCTGATCAATCAAATCCTGGTAAAGAAGTCCCGGTCTCTACGCCCAAATGGCTACAAAGTTTGATCAGCGACAAAAGAAAAATAGTCCCATTTTCTTTGCCATTAGAGGACATGGTGAGTAAGTGTTTGAGAAAGACTCCCAAATCCAAGAAACTAAAAACAACATCTAGGGTAGATATTGACCCTAATACTGGGAACTGGAGCGCTGAAATAGCCCGGCCGACAACTAATGAGGAGGTTCAAGACCCTATAGTTCAAGATTTCACAATTGAAAAAATAGATCTTGGAACTGCTTCACGAGCCGCAGATGTGCATAATCTTGAGACATCCACCAAAAAGATAGTCAGTCGAGCCTGTAAAGATGAGAAAGACAAAAGGGAGTTGAAACGGACCTTGTGCTCAATGGTAGAATACATCGATGCCATTCACAACCCAGATCCACAACAGCTTCACAACTTCCCCTGTCTTTCGATCCTAAATCTTTGGCCAATCAGAAAATGTTGGATCAGGTAAATAGGAATAGAATGGTAACCAAAGTATTTGATGATTGGTTGGACTGTATTATATAGATAGGTACAGAATATATTCATGAACTGAAAAATATATATGATCAAACCACAACCACCATTGATGACTTGAAGACACAAAATGCTTCCTGGATAAAAGATGAAGGCAAATGGATGAATGTAATGAACCAAATTGATGAAGTACAGAAGTATGGGATAGCAAAGTTTTTGTCAGAAAAGAATTTGACAGGTCTGAATGAAGATATACTATATGTAAGTAAGAAAAATGTTGAATGGACGAATTCAGTATCCAAACAGGGGTGGATTGAACTTACGAAAATGATCAAAGAAATAGCTAAATTCACTCAATCTTTACAGCATGATTTACAATGTATCTATGTGAGGTATATAAAAGATAACAGAGAACCAGAAAAGGACATTGATACTGTGATTCAATCTTTTAAGGAAAAGATCAGCTTCGTTAAAGAAAATGACAATTTATTAATCGAAGATTTCTCTCAGATTTTAAAGGTGGAGTCGCTCCTTCATCTCTGTGTCGACGCACTCCCAGAGCACGTGGAGAGAGTGGGGAAAATTCTGAGGGAGAAAGATGTCTAGAAAGCTAGGGTGAAACACATTGGTATCCTCAATTTCCCTAAAATCTAGGAATTTGTTGCAGCATTTCAGGAGTGGAAGACTCAACGTGCCTCCCCAACCGAACACAACAAATCTGAAGATTATGATCCGTCACCCCAGTCATGATCCTACTTACATGATTTCTTTATTCAGTTATTCTGTTAAAGTTTTTTTTAAAAACTTGATCTTTAAATGAGTTTGTAAAAACTAAATCCCATATGGGTCAGAGTTACTTTAACTCTGGGTTTGGTTTTAAAGATCGGATAATTAGGGCAACTATATATATGTTTTTAGTTGTTAAAACTAATATAGAACATAGGGAAGAGAAAGAGAAGAAAAATTTTAGAGCTGAACTGCTATTGTTTTACAATATATATGATGTTTGTCTGAAACATTTTTCATCTGTGAATGAAAAGGAGAAACAATTACTGCATACTTAGATCTGTGCGTTTGATTATTTGGAATTGGGTTTTCTGTGTGAAATTTTCTTTCATATGGTAATTGCTCTTTCATTGGACAACTCATTGTATGTATTTTATTGTTTATTGGTTTAGCAATATACATGTTTATATATCTGATTATCATTGAAAATAGAAACTGTGTATTCTATTGCTCACCGATGTTATAGAAAAAGATATCGCATTCATAACATGATTATGTGTGGATGTTAGTAAGCCTTTAAGCACTTTCTGGTTAAAAGTGTATCAGAATGATTAGAATAATTTAAATTCATTGAATATTTTTAAAAGGGAGCTATACCTTAATTCAGAGGGGAACTATTCTTGATAGTTCACCCATTTGTTGTTCAACTTATTTGTTATTGAAAGAAGGGTATAGAGTCAGAATAAAACATTTTTAGATAAGGACAAATATGTTAACCAATAGTTTTTAGTGACTCTGTTGGGGATTATCGAAGTTGTTTGTTGAAAGATTAGTCTCCTTAATATGAAGCAATAATGGTGCTTCCACATGAAAACATAATTCCTGCTCTGTAACCTAATCTTGGTTTTCAAGATGAGCAGGAAGATATAATTGGTCAGTTGAATACCCTTGCTTGGTGCACTTGTCAGAATATTGATGATTATAGGAGAGCAAGAAAAGTATTAGAAAAAGAAGAAGAACTGGCCAATAATTTGAGATTGTTGTTGCTTAGGCAAAGAAGAAGGCAAGCAGAAAACGCAGCAAGAAATCAAGCCCCTGAAGTGCGAAGAGATGAAGAATAGCATAGAAATTAATAGTTGCTCATCCAGTTACGATATCATAAGCTGGATTCCAGAAGATACACAAGGTCTTTGAGAAGAGAGGGTATTGAGGATCCTACTTTTCAGACACTACAAAGCCTAAATTTTCCTTATATTCCTACCCATATTAGAAAAGCTAGAAGTAGACCTCCAAGCCCTCCTAAACCCTTTGCATCCTCTATCTGTCAAGCCCTAACTCTTTCTGGTACTATCATTCCATCTGCTATAAGTTTTCTACCAATGGCCCAACCTTAGGGAGTATCCATAGGGCCTCCAAATTTAGGGGCCAACCTGAATCCTTTACCTAAAAATGTAAGGGAGAATTTACCCAAATTTAATGGAGATGGAAGACAATCACCAGAGGAGCATCTAAGTGCCTTTGCCACAACATGTGGTGTATTAGGTGTGCAACATCAAGATGTAGCCATAAGTCCTTTTGTGCAAACTCTAACTGATACTACAGCACAATGGTTCTATCATCTAGCAGACTCCTCAATCACAAACTAGAATGATATGAAAACTGCGTTTGAAAATAGGTTCAAAAGCACAGAAGATGAACATTCCCTTCTTTCTCAATTGACTCATCTTAAGAAGGAGATACATGAGCCTATGAGGGAATTTATAGCCAAATTCAATAGAATTGTGCATAAAATTCCAACTGCTAAAAGGCCAACTGCCGAGAATCAAAAATGTTTCTTTATTAATTCTATGCCTCCTGATATTAGTTTTCATCTTAGAAGAGGCGCAATTGTCGATTTAGTAGCTCAACAAACCTTGGTAGTCAGGTTAGAGGATGATCTTATTATGGCTAGAAAATGGAAGAAAGAAGTCCAAATACCTAATGCTCATCCCTCATCCTCTACAGATCCTATGGTTCAAAGACTAGTCAATGATATGATTGCCTTAAAAAGACAATTACCTAAGGCTGGTGATTCATTCCAACAACCATATCAAGACATTGGCAGAAGAAATTTTAATCAACAGGCAAATACTGGTAGGACATTGCCACTTATATTAGCACAACCAAGGTTAACTATTGAAGTTGCTCCTGAAAGAGGGAATATGTGTGCCTTTCATTTAACTACTGATCATGATGGAAATTCTTGTCTAGAGATGCTTAGATATGCTCAAATGGCTGCTACTCAAGATGTATTGGGGGAGATTACCATAGAAGAAAGGAACTTTGAGGAACCTGACGACTCTAAAATACACTTCCTAGAATATGAATCAGATTTAGAGAGAGGAGGTGAAATATTGGTTACTCTTGAAGATCCTTCATGTGTTGTACTCACCAGAAATCAGAAGAATCAGAGATTTCCTAATACTCAAGAAGTGTCTGTTAAAGGTAAGGAACCTCTAATTAGAACCTCTGATGCTAATTTGAAAGCCTCAAGAAATTAAATTATTACATAGAAATGATCGTGAAACTTCTTTTGATATTTTAGAATTTTATAAATCTACAAAGATTCAAATATCCCCTACTGAATACCTCAAGTTAAAACCCAAAGAACTTGATAGATTGGTTAAATATGTCAAAGGTGGTCCTACACAAACTGAACCCGAAAGTCAACTAAATGTTAATGCTGAGTCTCCCATTGCCCAATTATTTGCTTCTCCACCTGAGTCACCCACACATACTCCCAAAATGACTCTCAATTCATCTAATGACACCTCTTATATGACTAATATGAAGCCCAACCCATTTTATGTTTCCTTATTTATAAATGGCCATAAACTCAGCAATTGTATCATAGACTCAGGTGCTTCTTATAACATTATGCCTTCTTCTGTAGCCAAAGCCCTAGGCCTATCCCTTACGAAAACATTTGGTAGGTGTTATTCTATGGATGGCAAATAGATTTCTTTGCTTGGACAGATTAAGGATGCATGAGTTGCCCTTGCAGCTTATACTGATAAAAGAGTAAAGTTGACTATCTTGGTGGCGGACATTCCTGCCAGTTATGGGATGTTGTTGAGCAGGACTTTTTGTAAAGATTTGGGTGGGTAGATTAAATTGGACTGGTCAGAAGCTACAATTCTAGTGGGAAAGTAGAAAGTTAAGCTAGAACCTGAACCTAAATGCAAGTTTACTGTATACCCTTCTGATGATCCTTAGTCACAGATTCTATTTGAAGAATGTGAATTTGGTAATTACTTTCTCTCTTCTAGGACATGAAGGAAGAATTTGTCCCAAAGTCTGTTCATTCAGATGATCTATGGACCATGGAATTTGATGGTAGTTGTGCTACCGCTAGTTCAGGAGCTGGAGTTGTGTTGATCTCACCTAAAGGTGAAAATTTTCCTTACTCTTTCAAGCTAGAATTTAAAAACAATAATAACACTGCAGAGTATGAGGCCCTATTGCTTGGATTAAATGAAGCCAAAGGAAAAGGTATAAAGATGCTCAAAGTAAGAGGAGATGCTGAATTAATTGTTAAACAGGTGAGAGGCATTTTTTCAATTAAAAATGAAAGATTGAAACATTACAGGACCAGAGTTTGGGATGAGATAGAATATTTTGATGCCTTTTCTATTAAAGCAATTCCTAGAGACTAGAACACACGGGTGGATTCTCTAGCAGTGCCAGCTTCTCTTCTTCTCCCACACCCTGATTTTAAAAAGGATTCATATAGAATAGAGCTGGTTTACCATCCTAACGTCCCAGATAATGCTAAAAATTGGCAAGTTTTTGAGAATGATAGGCAAATCAGAAAATTCTTGGAGAATGCTAAAATGTTCCCGGGGACTTATTTTGAGGGTTCTAAAATAGAATGTAAAGAGTTCAGTCCTAATCCAAGGATCAATTCCAAGGATGATGTAATTCAGTTGAAGGGAAACAAAATTCCCAAAGGGTTGGTCTCTCTAAAACATTTGTTCACTCGACAAGATGAATATACCAAAGGCAAACTTGTTTAGAGTATTGACAAATTTGGGGATTATGAGAAAATAAATATTGGGAATGAAACTGATCCTAAATGGATTTCTATTGGTAGGTGTTGTTCACCAGAGGAGAAAAACAAATTGATTAATCTATTGATTAACTATAGGATGTCTTTGCTTGGTGCTATGATGACCTAAAAGATTTTAGACATGGGCAGTTTCAGCATCATATTCCTTTGAAAACAAATGCAACCCTATTCAGGTAGAAATTGAGGAACTATAACCCAAAGGTTGCTGAAGCCATCTTTAAGGAGATTGATAAAATGTTGAAGGCTAGGATTATTTATCTGATCCATCACTCCACCTGGGTGGCAAACATTGCCCCAATATGTAAAAAGAACAGAGAAATAAAGATTTGTGTTGATTTTAGGAATTTGAACCATGCCAGTTTGAAAGATAATTATCCCTTGCCTATGATGGATCACATTTTACGAACAATTGTTGGGTCAGAAATGATGTCCATGCTAGATGGGTTCTCAGGTTACAATCAAATAAGTGTGGTTGCATATGATCAACATAAAACTACTTTCACTACACCCTGGGGAACTTTTGCTTATAACCGTATGCCCTTCGGTTTAATTAATGCTGGTGCAACTTTTCAACAGGCAATGGATTCATCTTTTAGATACCTGAAAGATAGAATTATTGTTATTTATCTTGATGATTTAACTATTTTCTCTAGGAAAAGGGAGGATCATCTGAACGATTTGGAGACTATTTTACAAAGGTATCAAAGTCGTGGCATATCTCTTAATCTGAAGAATTCAGTTTTCTGTGTTACAGAGGGTAAATTGTTGGGATACTTAGTTTCAAAGGATCGGATCAAGATTGATCTAGAAAGGGTTAGGGCAATACAACAGTTAAGCCTTCCTTCTAATAGGATTGGAGTTAAGTCTTTCTTTGGTCAGATTAATTTCCTCAGAAGGTTCATTCCTGATTTCGCTGAGATTACAAAGCATATTGTGGGGATGATGAGCGAAAAATGGGCTTTCAAATGGAGCGAGGCTGCTAAGAAAGCATTTGAAGATATTAAAGAGGCAATTGCACAAACACCTACTTTGGTAAACCCTGATTTTCAAAAAGATTTTATTATTTATTGTTATGCTTCAGAATGTACCATGTCTAGTATCTTGCTGCAGAAGAATGAATTGAATGTAGAAGCCCCAATAGCCTTTATGAGTGTTCCTCTTGTTGATAACTGAGAGGGGGGGTGAATCAGTTATCTAAATTACTTCTACTTTCTGTTCTTCTTTAACAATTAGTGCAACATCAAATCATATAAGTAAACATAACCATGAAATCAGAAATAACATCAATACACATAACACAATGATTTTGACATGGAAAACCCTATTAAGGGAAAAACCACGGGGTGACTAACCCAAGATTGTATTCTCTGTTAAAAGAATAAGATAGTATAAAATGGCACTTGCCAATTAGGGCTCACTTCCCGAGCACACTGCTCACAAGAGGCTCACTGCCTACAAGAGACTCACTGTCTACAAGGTATAAGAAAGTAACAAGATACTTGAACTGATGAGAAGCATCCACATATGTTGAAGTTCAGTTCCATTTAGGCTCAATATACTGATCTGCTACACTTCATTTTTCCTCTTCTTTGATGTTGTTGTCCTGTTACATACCGGACCTGTATTGCAGCTTTCACTCTGCTCTCTACTTTTCTTCGCACACAACAACACACCACACTCACCTTCGCATCCAAATCCATCTGGTATATATATCCACACTTAATGATTTCAATACCTTTCTAGTCAACATTTGGAATAGTCAATATTTTCCCAAACTCTGATCTGTCGGTTGAATCCTTGCTTATCAAGTGATGCATATCAAGGAAAGGCTTATAGAAGTCATCAATCATGTCGGCCAATCATGAATGATACCTCAAGAAACTTGATCATCATCAATGTCTCATCCGGATTAAGGTCTAATGCTCTGTCAGTCAGTTCTTCCTCAGTCTACTCTACCAAACAAGAACCCAATACTTAGGTGCTCATATCTCTTCACTCTTTCTTCACCGGAGGCTCAATCCCTGGAATTTATCAGTCAAGATACTCCTCTTGACTTCCCCAAGTCCGTACTTTACTGAGATACTTCCTCTGAGAGAACCAGACTTGACTGTCAGACCTTGCTACATGCTCTGTTCTTGCTTATCAGACCTCAACACTCTTCAATCTGACTTCCGGTATAGGCACACCATGTCCTGCAGATGGGTGGGATGAACTTTATTGCCATCAATGACAACACTCATGAAGCTACACTGTGTCTCTTGCCAACAATCTCCCCCTTTGGCATTGATGGCAACACTTAGTGAAAAATGACTAAGTGTCACACTACACTCCCCCTTGGCTGATGCTCTGTTCTAATGTACACTTTACCGGAGCTCCCCCTTAGCTGGATTCCACATTTTTCACTGCTCCTCACTCCCCCTTTGACATCAATGGTAAAGGGTAGGGTCCGCACACCAAAAATCCTAAAAATCCAACTGTACTTAACCACATAAGAGTATATACATATTATACTTACATATATTGAAGAATGTCTGCAAAAGTTGTCTTCAACTGGACAAATTATGTTGCCCAACTCTGCTTCATTCTATCCAAGATTGAGATGTGACCACTCAATAGGAATGCAAAAGCCTCTGCCCTCTTCAAATCTGTCAGATCAT
This sequence comes from Cunninghamia lanceolata, assembly GCA_027924645.1. Lineage (NCBI taxonomy): Eukaryota > Viridiplantae > Streptophyta > Pinopsida > Cupressales > Cupressaceae > Cunninghamia > Cunninghamia lanceolata. The sequence continues at coordinate 11,332,157 of BSBN01000633.1, forward strand.
TGGTCTAGGCTGCGGTCTAAGCATCAGTTAGAGCCTCATGCATGGCCTCTAACTTAGGGATAATTATCCCTTTGAGTTCACTTAACCTGTTTATTCTATTTTTCTTCTCCTTCTCAAGCTTCTTTATTTCATTTAAGACTACAATAGTCTGGCACTCTTATTTTATTATGGAGGACATGAGAGAATCAAAATTCTAAGATATACTTGACATTTTATCCTCTTGCTCTTTCATTTTCTTCTCAATATCCTTTATTACCTTGGACTAGGTTAGACAAAATTTATACATTTCTCCGCCATCTTTGAGAGCATTTTCTAAGCTCTTTATCCCAATATCCATAACTCTCCTATCATTTGTTATTAATCCTTGTACTTCAGAGAGTCTCTTTTCCAAAAACTCCTTCCGAACCTTTTCTTCTGCTGACTTTTCTAGGGAATCAAAATGTGTATGAACAGAATTTACAAGAGACTTTAGATTACTGGATGTGGAGGCTGAAGGATCCTTTTGAAATGATGGCCTGATCTTCTCCAATACACTGGATGCAGTTTCTATGAGCTCACAGTCTTCCATGTGAGACTTTAGAAGTTTTTCTTTTGCCTTTGCTTGAGTAAAGGATGCTAGCTTCATGGTTGAACCGGGGAGAGGGAATCAAAATTGAATGGACCTTGAAGCAATTTTGGTTCATCAAATTCCATCATCTCTTTGGTAAAGAATTCTTTGACAGTTTCTGCAATGTCTCTTGCCGGAGAATAGTCTTCTTCCCTTCTGCAGTCTCAGAACTGTCTCCTGGAGTCTTCTTTGTTTGGTCTTTTTCTTTTTCCTTTACTTCTTCTTCTTGACTAGTTTTCTCCTCTGATCTTTCTTCTCCTTTAGATCCAGAGTCTACCGCCAGGGCAAACTGGAGGAGAGATGTTTGCTTCTTTATGGACTTCCTCTTCCAGAGCAGAGGAATCCAGGTCCTTAGTTTTCTCCTCACCTATTTCTTTTGAAACTTTTGCATTTTTCTTTGTAGGATCTTCCTTTGATGTACTGAGTCCTTCATCATCCATGACAGAGGGTTCATCACCTAAGTCCTCTATAATAGGAATATTGAATCTTCTATAGGCATTCCGGAAGATCTCTTATGTCTCTTTTGCCACTTTGTTAGTCTCTCCAAGCATACGTTGATTCATTCTAGCTTTTCTCCGGAACTCATCCTTGCAATCTTTGAAGATCATATTCATTTATTTCTGAGTGATTGAAGGATAGAGCTGAATAGCTATCTATTCCTAGATCTCAAGATCCTTTGCCTTAGCATTGTTCTTCCTTATTTCTAGTTCCTTTTCTAGGCTCTTAGGAATTAGAGATATGATTTCAATAAATGCTTTATTATAGATATCCAGATACCTAACTATAGCTTCTTGCAAGATCTTTTGGTCAGCTTCATTATAATCATCATAGAATTCAGTCATTGGTTTTAGGTTTCCATCCACAGTGACTAATTTGACTATGTCATCAATGGACAAAGTGGGCCTTTCAACAAACTCTTCTGCCTCTGCTTCACCAGATTTCTTCTTCTTCTTCTTCATTTTCTTGATCTCCTCATCATATTCTATCTCTTCATCATCCTTCTGACTGATATAAGACCTGGTCACCTTTGTCTTAGTTCTCTTTTCTCCCTTTCTGGATGTCTTGACTTCCAATTTTGATGCTTTCTGGCTCTTAGAGGTGGCAGGTGCAAAGCTCTTAGAGGATCTGGTCCGGGAGGGGGCTTCTACCGGAGCACTTTCTTTTTCTGCTTCTTCCTTTTCTTTCTCTGCCCTTTCCATCTTCTCTCTATTTGCATCGAGTGCATCTTTCGAAATACCATACCTTTTGGCAACATTCTCTACTTCTTTTCTCACTTTCTTCTTCATCTCTGGTTGTCTAAGCTCCACATGAATCTTTACACTCAACTCTTCAAAGGTTCCAAATCTTTCTACCTTAGGGTCCTTGGGCTGACTCAAAAGATGTTGAATGGGCAACTCTAGGATTTTCTCATCAGCCTCATATCCCATTGGCATGATCCATACTATTCTTGGTTCCATTGCCTCCATTAGGCATTCATCAGTATCCACCATGAAGCATAATGTATCTTTGTATTTTTCTATTAGAGATTAGGGGATTCTCTCTGTGGCTTGCATCATATTCTGAAAGTTCTTGAAGTAGCCCCAGAGTGCTATGTTTTATGCCTTGGCATCACCAAGTCCATGCAAATAATCCCTGATTTGTATGGCTACTGGTCTATCATTTTGCCACATCCATCCACTAGATCTAGGTAGCTAATTCATGTAATAGAAGAACAGATAGAGTATCAAGCCACCATATTTGAAGGAGTTCTTCTTGTCCTTCTTTATCTTCTGTAGATTCTCCAAAAGTTGATTTAGAAGAAGTTCACAGAGATCATAGTCAGCATTCTTCCTTAACATTTCATAAGTAGTGTAAATTGTTGTTCCAGAAACAGAATTCTCTCTGCTGGAGTGATAAATCTTGTAGCCAATTATCATGGTGGCAAACTTGATGTCTGGATCTATGATATCCTCAATTGTCATTGCTCTTTTATTAAACTTGGATCCTGTTGCCTCACTCACTATCTGATTCTTGATGGATTTGAGAGCAGGTAACTCATCAGATGAGTGCAATCTAGTAACTGCCTTAATGGCATCCTTGGTTATCTTGAATGGCCTTATCAACCACATAAAGTTATCATGCATTCTACTCAGAATATACCGGACCCATTCATCTTCTGCAAAATAGGGGAAATGAATGCACTGTCCGAAATGCTTGTCCCGAATAGCTTTGTACTGAGGTTTGAGTTCAAAGGAATCATTTATTAATTGTTTGTGATAGATATCCATTAGTTTGGAGTCCCCAAATTCCTCAATGTTTGCATGAATATATGCCCTAACATCTTCTACATGCAAAACCCCATGCGGAATGTTTGAAAAGGTGCCTAGGGGATCAACTTCTAGGTATTTGTATGGATGTTTCTTGAATTTAGGGCGCGGTCTATCAGTGATCTTCACAACATTTGGAGTAGCCATCTTTCAAAAGATTTAGAGAGAGATTTCAAGAACAGAGAATACTTCTTATGCTTTTAGGGTTCACGAATTGAGCCGAAAAGATTGCCGGTTGACTTGAATTCTATGATTGATCCTTGAGAGAGATGAAGCAAACTTGTTTGCAGATCTCTTCTTATCTCTTTCACTAATGCAAATGTGCAAATGACAAACAAACAAACCCTTTTATCTCTGAGCAAACCCTAATTTCATTTTGTAATAAATACACAGCTTAAGTTATTTCGGTTGCCTTATCATGAGAGAGATTTTTCTAGATCACTGAGATTTACTTAGAGCTGATCTTAGTTATTAATTTCAGTGTCTCTACTTTCCTCGAATCATCCCCTTTATCCATAGATCAAGATGTTTCAGTTTGGAATCACACCAGATCAAACTATGAAAATCTTGCTTCTTACCGGATGATGATTAAACCAGATCAATCTTAGATGATTAACCTCTTTAAATCCCTTGTGGATCTTTCATATCTTTCCCATGGGTTATTTAGATGTTTCTCTGAGAACCCTTTTAATCTGCAACCATCCATGTGCCAATTTCAGGCACTAATTGACTGGCTGGGGGAAATTATTATCTTTTATGACTCTCCCTAAGCCAGAACTCATCTATTTAGTTTCTAAAAGGAATATCAGCACCAGATTCTGGTGTGGATCCATCCTCAACATTTTCTGTACTCCTCTTCACCCAAATCTTGTTCATCTCCCTTTGAATTTCATCCGCATTTACTTTTCCTTTTCCTTTGTCTTGGTTTTGATTATGATGTACCGGACCCTTTTTGTCCTGATTCTTACTTCTACAGAATTTTGTAATATGACCAGATCTATTGCAATTGTAGCAAACAACATTTCTTTGCATATTTGACTAATATCCCTTTGATCTACACTGATTAGCCATATGGCCCATTCTATTGCATGCAAAGCATCTACCATTGAATGAATTGTTCATTTGCATATTTCTACACTCATGAGATTTGTGACCATACCTTTTGCAATTAAAACATTGTCCAGAGAAGGATGAATTAGTTTGATTCATTCTTTTTCTGCATTGATTTGCTTTATGACCAAAGTTATTGCAGTTGTGGCAGTATCCATTGAAGGATGGATATCTTTGAGCATTAGGTTGCCTTACCGAAGGTCTTCTAGACCTATTCCTTGGATTTCCTAATCCAGAGTTTTTCTGACCAAATCTAGAGCATTCACCTTTCTCATACGCCAAGCCTTGCTTGTCATCTACCCTCTTTTGGCTTTGAAGAAGAACTTCAAGTTGAGCAGAGCTTATCTTGAATTTCTCTTTGTATTCATTTGTTGTTTGAAGATCCCTCTTAAGAGTGTCAATCTGATTCTCAAGTTGTTCTTCATTATCTCTTGCTTCTTCAAGATCAGATTCTAGATGCCTAATTATTCTATCCATTTTATGGCAGTCTTCTGACTTTTCTTTGAGATTTTGTCTTAGATCATCTTCATTTTTTCTTTTCTCTTCAATTTCTTGGGTGAATTTCATAACCCCTGATTCCATTTCATGTCTTACCATAATGACTTATTTTGATAGCTTCTCACATAACTTGTTTTTCTCTTTCAGATCTTCATCAGTATTATTGGCTTCACTTTGACTTGCTAGTTGTTGAAGAAGTTCCTTTCTCTTTTTCATAGAGATACTCAGTTTCTCTTTTAGTTCATTTATGAAATCATCAGCCCATTTGAGTCTTTCCTTCAAGTTATTGACTTCGGAGTGAGATTGTTCAAGATCATCCAGAGCAGACTGAAGTTGTTCCCTCATACCATACATATCCATTGAGATTCCTAGATCTTCCTCAAGCTGTTAGGCTTTTTATGGAGGAACTTGGCTCTGATACCAATTGTTGATAATTGAGAGGGGGGGTGAATCAGTTATCTAAATTACTTCTACTTTATGTTCTTCTTTAACAATTAGTGCAGCATCAAATCATATAAGTAAACATAACCATGAAAGTAGAAATAACATCAATACACATAACACAATGATTTTGACATGGAAAACCCTGTTAAGGGAAAAACCACAGGGTGACTAACCCAAGATTGTATTCTCTGTTAAAAGAATAAGATAGTACAAAATGGCACTTGCCAATTAGGGCTCACTGCCCGAGCACACTGCTCACAAGAGGCTCACTGCCTACAAGAGACTCACTGTCTACAAGGTATAAGAAAGTAACAAGACACTTGAACTGATGAGAAGCATCCACATATGCTAAAGTTTAGTTCTAGTTAGGCTCAATATATTGATCTATTGCACTTCATTTTTCCTCTTTTTTGATGTTGTTGTCCTGTTACATACTAGACCTGTATTGTAGCTTTCAATCTGCTCTTTGCTTTTCTTCACACACAACAACACACCACACTCACCTTCACATCCAAATCCATCTGGTATATATATTCGCACTTAATGATTTCAATACGTTTCTAGTCATTATCCGGAATAGTCAATATTTTCCCAAACTCTGATCTGTCAGCTGAATCCTTGCTTATCAAGTGATGCATATCAAGGAGATGCTTATAGAAGTCATCAATCATGTTAGCCAATCATGAATGATACCTCAAGAAACTTGATCATCATCAATGTCTCATCCGGATTAAGGTCTAATGCTCTGCCGGTTAGTTCTTCCTCAGTCTACTCTGCCAAACAGGAACCCAATACTTAGGTGCTCATATCTCTTCACTCTTTCTTCAACAGAGGCTTAATCCCTGGAATCTATCATCCAAGATACTCCTCTTGACTTCCCCAAGTCCGTACTTTACTAAGATACTTCCTCTGAGGGATCCGGACCTGACTATCGGACCTTGCTACATGCTCTGTTCTTGCTTACCAGACCTCAACACTCTTCAATCTGACTTCCGGTATAGGCACACCATGTCCTACAGATGGGTGGGATGAACTTTGTTGCCATCAATGACAACACTCATGAAGGTACACTGTGTCTCTTGCCAACACCTCTCAAGAAGCATGAACTTAAATACTCTTTAACTGAGAAACAAGTTTTCGCTGTAGTAAAGGCTGTCAAACAATTCAGATATTATATTCTTCATTCTCATTCAGTTGTATTTGTTCCTAGTTCAGCTATGAAAAGTATTCTGACTCAACAAGATGTTGGGATAAACAATAGAGCAACATGGGTTGCTAAAATTCAAGAATATGACCTGGAGGTTAGGCCAACCAAATTAGTTAGAGGTCAAGGTCTGTGCAAATTGATCGGTGAAAACAAGGAAGAAGAAAAAGAAGAACTTCCCACTGTCTTGTTGGTAAGTTTATGAGACCCATGGTTCCTAGATGTAGTACACTATCTTACTTATGGAGACTGTCCCAGTCACTTATCCCCGAAGGAGAAAAGGAATCTGAAGTTAAAAGAAGCAAAATATGTTATTTGGGGTGATGTCCTTTACAAAAAGGGACTAGATAGAACTTTCCTGAGATGTGTAGACAAGGAGCAACAAGACAAGCTTTTGGAAGTTTTTCATAATGAAGCATGCGGTGGACATTTCTCTTCTTCAGTCACAGCCTTCAAAATCCTTAGAAATTGTTATTATTAGCCAGGTATGTTTAAGAATGCATACAGATGGGTGGCTAACTGTGAAAAATGCAAAATGTTTTTAGGAAGGCCACAACTTGCAGCATTGCCTTTGAGGCCTATCATTATTGAAGAACCTTTCAAACAATGGGGATTATACTTTATTGGGCCTCTCTCACCTCCTTCAAGTGCTGGACATACCGACATTTTGATAGCAACAGACTATTTTACGAAATGGGTTGAAGCAGCCCTGTGAAGAGAACCACTTCAAAAGTGGTATGTAATTTTCTCAAAGAAAATATACTGGTACGTTTTGGTGTTCCTCAAAAGCTTTTAGCAAATAACACTACCAGCTTTTCTTCAGTTGAACTTACTTCTTTTTGCTATGAGCATAGTATATCGCTCTCTCACTCATCAGATTACTACCCTCAAGGGAACGGACAAGCTGAGTCCAGTAATAAAAATCTAATAGCCATCATGAGGAAATTGGTGAGTGACAACCCCAAAGATTGGCATAAAAGATTGTATGAGGCACTCTAGGCTGACAGGATAACCCCAAAAAGGGCAATAGGAATGGCTCCTTTTGAGCTGGTTTATGGGATAGGAGCTTAGTTATCTTTACCTCTAGAATTATCTACAGCCAAATTACAAAATGTGATTGAAGATTAGTACTTTCAAAATTCCTTAGAAAAAAGAGTTATGTACTTAACCAAGATTGAGGAGGAAAGGAATGAACTAGTTGATCGGATCACTTCTCACCAACCCAAAGTTAAAAGGATTTTTGATCAGAAAATAAGACCTAGAAAATTCATGGAGGGAGACGAAGTGCTACTGTGGGATAGAAGAAGAGAACCTAAAGGAGCACATGGCAAATTTGATTCACTTTGGAAAGGGTCTTTCAAAATTCATCAGGTACTGGGTCCTAATTCTTTTAAATTGGAATATCTGGATGGAACTATTTTACCCCTGTCCTATAATGGATAGGATCTTAAGTTGTATCGACTGTAAAACAGGTGTCCCCTGTTTTGTATATAGCCTTTCTTTTGTTGTCGTGTGTTGTTGTTTTCCTTTCCCAATTTTGGTTTGCCATGTTTCTTTTCTTTCATCCCTATGTTTCAGTTTATGCGTAACAAGAGTTTATGAGTTCTCTGCATTTTGCCATAAAATGCAGTCCCCAGTCAGAGCCAGTGTTACCTTTTGAGTCGCCCTTATTCAATTTTTCGTGAAATTTTCCTTAAGCAAGAGTCGACTTACCATTTTCCCCTTATTGGTCATATCTTTGTTTCTTAAGTCGGCTCTTTATTCTGAAAGTTCACCCACCTATTATCTTTTGTATGTGAAATTACTAAAGGATCGAACCTTTGAACTTGAACCATTCTGAAAGTTCAAGAGTTCAATGGTTCAACGGATTCAATACTTCAATGTTTCTCAAAGTGAACTGTCGGTCCTTTTGTGTAATTCAAATATGTCTTTGAACCTTCCGGTTGAACTTGAACCCTTTTTCAATGGTTCAAAGGTTCAACGGTTCGAGAGTTGAATGCTCAATGCTTCATAAAGAGTCGTGTTCACTCAATTCTCTTGTGTAACTTAATGTATCGTTGAACTTTCCGCTTGAACCTCTTAGCGGAGGTCAATGGTTCAACGGTTCATTGGTTCAAAGTTCAAAGTTTCTTGAAAAAGCGTGTGACAGTTGGTTGGATTGTGTAACTCATCTTGTGTCATTGAACCTTCATGTTGAACCACATTTCAATGGTTCAAAGGTTCAATGGTTCAAGTGTTCGGTGACTATAATCTCATTTCTCTCGAGGTTTTCTCTAAGTCAAAATTAGCAGGGATTTTAGAGGAAAGTATATCCAAAACTCATTATGAAGTAGAAAGTTCTAATTTTCTGGAGGTTATGGATAATTATTATACATCAAGGTCGTGCGTGAAGAATGCTTGCCATTAATGCATATGTTAGAGTTCATGTCTTTTCAAGCATTTTTAGCACGTATTGTTTCGGTTAATAATTATTCGACCTAGTTATTGTCTTCATCAAGAGAGAACAAGCCAAATTTAACAAACCAACATACTGGGTGATGCAAACGGAGAACAGCGTGGAGGTATAAGATTTTTGTTACCCAATTTCACAGTGATTTCAAATACATTGAAGGTGAGTTCTACTCTTCCTATAAGTTGTTTCCATTTCCTAGCTGGAAAGAAAAATCCTTTTGAGTTTCTGACATTATTTAAGAAGTTCAAAAGCATTTTTTTTCTCTATATCCTCCAATCTGTAGCTATGAAGTCCGCTTCTCTTGGTTATGAGCATGGTTCTGGCCTCATTTGTTCTCTTCCTGAATTTGGTGATACCTCTCTAGTTCAATATGACTTAGAAGATTTTAGAGAGAGGGCTAAAAATCTTGTACCAACTCCTATGATAGAGAAAATTGTGAAAAGTGGTTTGGTTGAAGCTGTAGCCTTTCCCATGGCCGTACAGTGCCCTGAACTAGTTTTGGAATGCATAAATAATATCACTTATTCTTATGGGCATTTTTCATTAAAGAAAGCAAATTATAGGAGTGTCATAGAGAGAAATTGGTTATTGAAATTCCAAAAGGGGGGTTCAAGACTGCCTAGACCAGACTGTCTAGACCACTGACAAGAGACCACATGATTCAAGAGGTAAAGGATATTGTGGTGTTGTTGCATAGACTGAAGGATAACTCCCAGGCATATTATTGGGAAGATTAGATGTATTTCTTCATCCAGGTGATCCTCCAAGGGGAACAGTATTTGGACTGGACTGAAATTATAGCCGAGTGTTTGCATCTGGGTCAAAGTAATTATTTGGGGAATAAATATTTTTATGTCTTCGTACCTCTTCTATTGCCTGGCATCTACAAGACAATGGGTAGGGCTACCTCATGCGCCCTTGGTTGAGGACAACAAAATTTATGACTATTATTCACAATTACAAATGCATAATTGCTATGAGAATTATAGGAGAGTTAATGATGTTTTTACCAGGAGAATGACTTATGAATTAGCATACAACATCAATAAGAGGATGTCTGATGAGGCTATGCAGCTGATCAGCATTTATGGTAGTTTCTTTATTCAGTTTCCAAAGTTCACTTATATCAGAGTTGGGGGTTTTGACGGTGAACCTTTGAAGTTACCCTGGTATGTTTTTGATCGTTTTGTATTGATAGAGGTCTATAGATAGCTAGCCCATGTGAACAAAAAGTTCCCAATAGAAGGAATCTGGTATCTCTTTTCCCATTGAACTTGGACATTATTCTTGTCAGACAATTTATGACGCTTTGAATTTGGAAGTGGATCTTAAAAAATTCAATTTTCAGCACTATACTACCAGATCCTAGTTTGACAGCAAAGGCTTTGCCAGGGATAACTTGGATTTTGGAACAGGGTTTTCACATATTCCTCAATTGGAGGATTATTGGGAGGATTGTCCAGACGAATTTGAGGTCAAAAGAAGACTGTGGTGCAGGTTCTCCCTAGGACAAATAATTACCCTTAATTTAAATATGTATATTTCTAGAATTTTTGATAATGAAGAACAAGTGATTGATCCGCAATTTGAACAGATAAAACAATCACCTATTCCAGAAATTGACTGGGATAAAGATGAAGAAAATAGGATTGAGGTTAAGACCCTCCCAGTGATAAGGAGAACTGAGAAATGGTTGAGGGAACAAAGACTGGAGGAAGTTCAAAATAAAGTTTCCTAGCAATATACATCAATGGTTGAATCACCATCCCCAATAAGCTCCTCTAACCAGCTTATTGCTATCTATGGTGCAGGTACTTCCAAGTCAAAAACTGGAAGAGGTCCTGTCATCAAAGAATCCAAGAAGGCCCTTACAACTATTCTGCCTCCCCGTGCCACTAGGTCAAGGACTAAAAGCAGGAGGAAGAGATAGATTTCTGAGAGAATAGTTGTGGATTTGAATTTTGAAGAAGATTTAGGAGAAGCAACAGGTGATAAAGAGTCTGATTCACCAATGGCAGAGGAAGTTAGTGTAAAATAACAGACAAAGGTTGCTTCAGATTCTGCTGACCTGATGATGATTTCAAATGTGCCTTCTAATTAATCAAATCTTGGTAAAGAAGTCCCATCCTCTGCGCCCAAATGGCTAGAAAGCTCGATCAGCGACAAAAGAAAAATAGTCCCATTTTCTTTGCCATTGGAGGACATGGTGAGTAAGTGATTGGGAAAGACTCCCAAATTCAAGAAACTAAAAACAACATCTAGAGTAAATATTGACCCTAATACTGGGAACTGGAGTGCTAAAATAGCCCGGCCGACAAATGATGAGGAGGTTCAAGACCCTACAGTTCAAGATTTCACAATTGAAAAAATAGATCTTGGAACTGCTTTATGAGCCGCAGATGTGCATCATCTTGAGACATCCACCAAAAAGATAGTCGACCGAGCCTGGAAAGATGAGAAAGACAAAAGGGAGTTGAAACAGACCTTGAGCTCAATGGAAAAATACATTGATGCCATTCACAACCCAGATCCACAACCAGTTTCACAACTTCCCCTGTCTTTCGATCCTAAATCTTTGGCCAATCAGAAAATGTTGGATCAGGTAAACAGGAACAGAATGGTAACCAAAGTATTTGATGATTGGTTGGAATGTATTATATAGAAAGGTACATAATATATTCATGAACTAAAAAATATATATGATCAAACCACAGCCACCTTTGATTACTTGAAGACACAGAATGCTTCCTGGATAAAAGATGAAGGCAAATGGATGAATGTAATGAACCAAATTGACGAAGTATAGAAGTATGGGATATCAAAGTTTTTGTCAGAAAAGAATTTGACAGGTCTGAATGAAGATATACTATATGTAAGTAAGAAAAATATTGAATGGAGGAATTCAGTATCCAGATAGGGGTGGATTGAACTTACGAAAATGATCAAAGAAATAGTTGAATTCACTCAGTCTTTACATCACGATTTACAATGTATCGATGTGATGTATATAAAAGATAATAGAGAACTAGAAAAGGTCATTGATACTATGATTCAATCTTTTAAGGAAAAGATCAACTTTGTTAAAGAAAATGACAATTTACTAATCGAAGATTTCTCTCAGATTTCAAAGGTGGAGTCGCTCGTTCATCTCCATGTCGACGCACTCCCAGAGCACGCGGAGAGAGTGGGGAAAATTCAAAGGGAAAAAGACGTCTAGAAAGCTAGGGTGAAACACATTGGTATCCCCAATTTCCCTAAAATCCAAAAATTTGTTGCAGCATTTCAGGAGTGGAAGACTCAACGTGCCTCCCCAACCGAATACAACAAATCTGAAGATTCTGATCCGTCATCCCAGTCATGATCCTACTTACATGATTTCTTTATTTAGTTATTCTGTTAAAGTTATTTTCAAAAACTTGATCTTTAAATGAGTTTGTAAAAACTAAATCCCATATGGGTCAGAGTTACTTTAACTCTGGGTTTGGTTTTAAAGATCGGATAATTAGGGCAACTATATATATGTTTTTAGTTGTTAAAACTAATATAGAACATAGGGAAGAGAAAGAGAAGAAAAATTTTAGAGTTGAACTGTTGTTGTTTTCCAATATATATGATGTTTGTCTGAAATATTTTTCATCTGTGAATGAAAAGGAGAAACAATTACTACATACTTAGATTTGTGCATTTGAGTATTTGGAATTGGGTTTTCTATGCGAAATCTTCTTTCATATGGTAATTGCTCTTTCATTGGACAAGTCATTGTATGTATTTTATTGCTTATTGGTTCAACAATATACATGTTTATATATCTGATTATCATTGAAAATAGAAACTGTGTATTCTATTGCTCATTGATGTTATAGAAAAGGATATCGCATTCATAACATGATTATGTGTGGATGTTAGTAAGCCTTTAAGCATTTTCTGGTTAAAAGTGTATCAGAATGATTAGAATAATTTAAATTCATTGAATATTTTTAAAAGGGAGTTGTACCTTAATTTAGAGGGGAACTATTCTTGATAGTTCACCCATTTGTTGTTCAACTTATTTGTTCTTGAAAGAAGGGTATAGAGTTAGAATAAAACATTTTTAGATAAGGACAAATCTGTTAACCAACAAAAGGCTACAAGCAGGGTGGTGATTGATTTTATTTTGGAACACATTATTATCAGATTTGGAGTGCCAGTCAAAATGGTCATAGACAATGCCATGTGCTTCAGATCTAGTGAATTTGTTGATTTTTACAACAAATATGGGATTAATTTGTCATATGCATCACCATATCATCCACAGGGAAATGGTCAAGCAGAGTCAAATAACAAAAGCCTCATGAAAGTCATCAAAAGGATGGTGGATGGGAACAAAAAGGCATGGGATTCAAAGTTAAAGATGGCATTATGGGTTGACCAGATATCAATGAAGATAGCAATTGGAAGGTCACCTTTTGAGCTAGTGTATAGTGCAGCAACTAGGTTACCTGTGAATAATCTCTTGCAAATCTATAGATTCATACAAGAAAATGATGAAGAGATTGAAGACTCAATGAATGGAAGGATAAATCAGCTAATCGAATTGGATGAAACCAGAAGACAAGCATAGAAGACAAATATCAGGATACAACAGAAGGTAAAATATTTGTTTGATAAAAGGGCTGTAGAAAGAAAGTTTCAGATAAGTGACTTGGTACTTGTTTGGAATGCAAAGAGCCAAGATAAGGGTAAGCATAATAAATTTGAGCCATTATGGATGGGCCCATATCAAATCAGCAATATTCATGGAGAAGATTCCTACTTTCTCCAAGCCCTAAATGGTGAATTACTGGAACTGCCTGTGCACGGTCAGTTCCTAAAGCCCTATTTTTCATAAATGAATATCATGTGTGCACATTGTAAATTAGGTGTAAATAGTCTGTGTGCCTTGTATAGTCGCTGGTGTTTTGTGTTTTACTTGGTCTGTCCTAGAGTGGTTTGGTTCTCGCTGCAGCCTTGCACCTGCATGTCCCCAGTAGAAGCTAATGTTGGTGCCTGCATAAACATTCAGGTTCAAGTATTTAAATTTATAGGCACCTTCCCAAAAAATCCAAAAAATTCTAAGTCTTTTGGCATTTGTAGTTGAAAATTGCAAAAATTATGTTGTATGCATGTCACTTTGTATATACACGGCTGTTTGTATATACATGCAGGTCAAATGTGCATTGGCAGGTCAGAGATCTCAATCAGGCCTTCAAAAGATAAAAAATTTGGTTGTATGCATTTCGCAATGCATATCGGGCTTTAAAAAGGTACATATACATTAAGGAATCTATCGCAGATTCTGGGAATATTCCCTACTTGTATATTGGGTTTGCATGTATATTTGTGTTGTATGTTTAAACATGCAACGGGTAGATACAATGACAACATGCATTCGCTACAGTGAAAGGTATATCAGCGGCAATGTACAAGAAGAAATATACATTGGCAACATGCAAAAGAAAATGTGCAAGGGGCCGATATACAAGTGGTGGGGCCCCGCGGATATGCAAGGCAGAATGTACATCGGGTAATGTATGAGGGAGTCAATACAAAGGATACATACAAGGGCAATTGTATGTTATAAGATACAAAACTGATTGTATATCGAAAATATGCAAGAGGCACATACAAAGAAAAGGTTACATACAAAGTAGGAACCAAGGGGTGGGATCCACCAGTTGCATTCAAAAGTGATTGTATGTTGGCGCATACAACCAAATATGCAAGGCCCGGACCCGATGGATATTGCATTCTGGTAAATAAAAGGTACAGGTCCAGATTGTATTTTTTATTTTGTCTATCTACGTTGTATGTTTGTGGTGTACAAGCGTGCATATACAAGGCCCGAACATGAAGGGGGAATGTAATATAGCTAATGAGGTGTTGAACTCCGCAGCTTACATATATGTATGCATTATATATCGCGGATATACAATGAAAAGTGCAAAGGTTCAAATACAAAGGCCGGATTTCAAAGTTGTTCTAATATGCTTCATGGAGGTTTGGAATCCGCGGATTGCATATATATTGCGTTTATATGTGCAACATACAGGCCGATATACAAAGGAAAGACATACAACCTGGACGCGAAGGAGGAATCAAATGCAGCGAATGAAATTTGAGGTCCGTAGGTTGTATAAAGTGTGTTGTATATGCTGATGTACAAAGGGAGATACATACAAGGCCTGGACCCGAATGCAGGTTCAACTTTGTTTCATAATGTCCTGGGGTCTGCCTTGTATGCGAGTGATTGTATGCATATACAAACTCATTTTTAACTACATATACAAGAATTTCGAAGGCAAAATTAGAAGGGGAAAAGTCAGTGATGGAAGCCCAAGGTGCCTACATGGCACATTCCAATTGGTTGGTGACTTTTCAGCGTGTTTTGGTGCCATTGATTTTGGCGATAGGGAGAAGATCGACAGCCAGTTTTAAAACTCTCAGCAGTAGAGGTTTTCTTTGTATCTGCAGCCATTTTCAAGCAAGAAAACTTTAGAAGTACGCAGTTAGCTGCGTTTCCAGAGACTGCGGTAGCTGAGCCATTAATGGTGAAATCACAAAGGAATGGGTCGATGATTGACAACAACCTACCAAATTTGTAAGGAAAATTTTCAAACGGTTGCACACGTCCCGAGTTCACCTGTTCTTCCCTCTTTGTCTCCATTTTGCATTGATTGATTTAGGCGCCATTCTTGGTGCATTGTATTGTGTTAAAAATTTTGAAGTGCCATGTAATTAATTGCTGAGTACAGGTTCATGCTTTATAAGCAAACTGTGTTACTCATTTTTAGGTTGTTGAAAACTAGATAAATTTTGGTGCTGTGATAAGATACAACTTCATTGGTGGCCGTGTTTTGGTTGTCTTGTGAGTTTATGAATCATATGTTAAATGTTTCATGCATAATCTTACTGGTTTCATGTTGATTTAAATGAGTAATGCTCCATTGCATGTATTATGTTATTTGTCTCCAAATTGAATATGTTCTTCTTCTGAATTTGAACAGCTAAGGGGTGTTTAAGATTCTATGATATGGGTTTGCTATGTTGAATGCTTGATCTTTTACTTCTGCTCAAGCAGTAGATTAAATGTTCAGGGTTAAGTGTTAGGAAGAATATATTGCAGTGAGGATGTCTATAAGCAGAGATAACTGAATACTAAATTTTGGGAGGTATCTGTAAGGCAGACACTACAAAACCCCCTTGAAACCCAGTCATTGATTTGAGTTTATGGTGATCATTCACATATGTATGTCTATTAACTCTGAGCCCTGAGATAGACACCAGTCCAATCTTGTATTGAGGTTACAACTAAAGTCCCAGTTTTGCATCCAAATACAAAACATAAATTCATATTTCAAATACAAACCTTTAGGAAATTTAGAAATAGTTTTAGGACCAAAATCCTCTATCTCACAACTGAACATAAGCCCAAAGTTAGCCCCTCTGTACTTATTTTACAGTTTTAGTCTGCATATATGAGGATTTATCTACTTTGTCTCAACATCCCACCAAGTTAATAAGCACATTTCATGGATGTTGAATAGGGAATACCCCCCTTGGTTTTGTAGAGCCTAAAGAAGAAGAGGAGATATTTATAGAGTCTATCTCCTATACTGTTGGCCCCTGGCCTAGAAATCCTATTGATCAATGATGGCTACCTTGTAGGGATGACTGGGAAACATCTAGTCAGATTGAGCACTAACACCCACTATTTTCTCAGACGGATAGAAGGGGGAGTTCAGGTCCCCCGTAACCATCTAGTTAGTTCTCTTAGAGCTTTTAATCTTGTCTGTTAGATCATCCCAGACATCCTTTCTCCCATTGCGTGTATTTGGGGCATAAACATTAACCAAGGTCCACTAAATAAAGCTAATTTGGAAGGCAATTTCAATATAATGCCTGGAACAGGACACCATCCTCCCCTAGAGATTATGATTCCATAAGGTGGAAATACCCCCTGAAGCACCTTGGGCACCACTAATGGCATAGTTAGCAGTGGGCCAGATGTTTTTAACCACCATCCTGAAGTTCTCATCAATCATCTTAACTTCTTGAAGTAAAAGAATATCCACTTTGTTATTAAAAATGCAGTTTCTCACTAGCAACTGCTTGTGGGGGCTTTTGAGCCCCCTCACGTTCCATGAAACTACCTTCATTTTTTAGTCTACCTAGGGGCCACCAATGTGGTCTGGATACCCCTAGCAATTTCCTTCTCCATCTCCCTCCTCCTTGCTTGTATGAGTGAGGGTCTGCCTTTGCTATTTACCCCCCACATCTGCAGTCTTCCTACTATTACCCTTTCCTTTCTTCTTTATAGTGGACCAACCCTCCGAGTCCTCTGTACACCTACTAGTGTATGTGCCTAGGGATGGGGAGAAATGTTTCTCCATGGTGCTTATCCCCAAGTTGAAGCCTCCCAATTTTAACTCTAGGCTACAAACCTCCTGAGCAGAAATTGTTTGAACATTCTCCACCCTTTGAGATCTAAAAATCTAGATGAACTCACCCTCCTCCCTCTCTTCAGTTCTACCACTCAGGTCTTCCAACTGGCTATTAGTACCCACCTTAGCCACTGGCTTCTCCCCACTGGACACCAATCCTTAATCATCCCCTAAGGAAACCCTCACCTCCTTCTCTAGGAGCCCCTGCATTTCCCCTGAGGGCAACTCAACCTCCTTCATCAGGGGCCCCAGGTGAGCTTCTTCCGCCAAAACAACCTCATTAGCACTCTTCGCCAGAGAACCTGGGGGGAAGCAACAAGTTTGAGGATATCCTCCTTAAAAGGATAATCTTTAGAGTTCCCAACCAAATCGACCAAATCTCCTTCTACGGAGGGGGGTCATTTGGGAGCCCTGCACTAAGTGAAAACATGACCTAGTTTCATGCAGTTATGGAAAAAAACCTTGGAATTTTCATAAAGAATACTCCGATTCCACTTCCCATATTTGGATTCTAGAATGATGGAGGTGGGTAGTGTTTTGAGGATGTCGACATTGACACAGAACCAAGCATAGACCAGCCTAGCCTTTGCGTTAGTGACCTTGTCGACAATAACATAATCCCCAAAGGAATTACCTATCCAAGAAAATATTTCCTCATCCCAATATTCCAGTGGGAGCCCTGGGAGCCTATCCTAGACAGGAGCTGATTGGTTAAGTTCTGCTTTAGGGTCAAAGCTTGGTTTCCATTTACATAGAGAGAGTGAGTGCTTCCCGTATAACCACGGGCCTCCAACCAGGATTGACAACAAATCCTCTTGAGAATTAAACTTAAACAGGAACATTCCACCTGCCATAGTGCTAGCTGAGATGCTCCCCTTAAGAGCCCACTTGGTAGCCACCCATCTTCTCACCAGTCGATATTGGGTCTATAGGCAAAGAACTTTCCTGCAAGCATATTTTCCATGGACGGCACCACCCTTAAGATGGTCTGGTTCAAAATTTTGAGGGCCTTAGCACCCTCACACTTAGACAAAATTAGAACACTCATCAGACAAGAACCACCACTATTAGCAGCTCCCACAAGGGCCTCTTTCCATTGGTTAAGTCTGATATCCAAGGACGACATCACATGTTCTACATGACAGCTCGTGCCAGAAACAAAATCCCCAGAAGCAGGGGGAGGGGACTGGATCACAGGCCCCCTTTGGAACTGTCATCATCCATTCCCACCCAAAACCAAATCAAAATCAAGTGGGGAGTTGTAGAGCATAATTTACCTATGAATTGTACATATTACTTCAATCTTTAGTTCCATTGTTATATAATACAAATGATACCAAAAACTTTGTGTTGAGTCTTTGACGGTGATTCATGAGCTTAAACAAAAGGACATTTTTTTGCTCACCTTTAATTCATGAGAGATGCTGAGAAAGAACATGTTTCCTAAAAGTGGTAAACTGAGCTCTTAAAAAAATGTAGAAACCTAATGTTGTACTTTGACAATGTTTGTAGTCCATCAGATCAAGCTACAACATTAGGATTTGTACTATCTATTAATGAATAAGGTAATACCTTAGAGGAATATTAGAATTAGTTGGATGGCAATGCCACATATGATGTTATAGAGGATATTCAGGGTAGTGGGAATGATAATATTAATAAATTGACATCAAAAAGTGATAATGGAAATGTAGATCTTGCATGAAAGGGGAAAAGAAAAGACAAATAAAAAATTAGTGTGAGTGGGATTTGACAATGAATTTTTAGATTGATTAGGTGTCAAATTATCCATTCATTGAACTAGTGGAGAATGTAAACAAATATGAACCTCCCATGGAATGCAGGTGTAAGATTTGTAGTTAGAAATATGGTAGGGATAAGAAGTTGCAACTAAAACTTGACACCATAGAAAAACATATTGGTAAAGTTTATAAAAAATAAATCATAGATGAAAAGAAAAAATCAGTGATAAGATGGAAAACAAAGGAAGAAAGTCTTCATGTTAAGCACGCTCTAGAATATGATGTTCATATGGAAAGAAAGGTGAAGCTTGCTTCATGTGGAGGTTTAATTGAAGCTTTATTTGGAAAGATGATGGGAGAAGCACAAATGGAAAAAATTGTTTAGTTGAGTGTTGTTTTTTATATTTTGAAGTTAGAGAGTGTCCTATGACAAACTACCTAGAATACAATAGTTTATTATATTTTATAGATGTTCTTATCTTTCCTAACACACATTAGTCAATGAACACTGGATGGGAATGGGAAAGTTGTCTTGTTGAGGTGGAAAAACATGGTATACATGAAAAATAAGAGTTAACTCTTATTTACAATAGTAGATAAAAATTCTTAGGTACGTATGCATTTTATAATGTAGAATTTAATCAATTTCACCAACCTCATCTATTCTCTATCCAGAAAATGGAGGAGAATGCAAAATTGCAAAATCTATTTGAACTAGTTAAGAAATCTTTGAATGAAATGGAGGTATGGATGACTACCTAATTGCCAAAAAGTTGGTTTGTGTAGTGGAAGATGGAGCTTTAGTAAATAAAGGTCATAGGAACGATCTTTGTGTAAAGCTAAAAACTTCTTGTTCACCATATATGATTTTCATTCATTGCATGACACATAGAATGAATTCAGTATTTAAAATTATCAGCAAGTTTTCTCTAGTATCAAAACTTGAAGATCTAGTTTGTGAGCTCCATTCATACTTCTACCAAAGTCCCAAATAGTATTTGGAATTTCAACATTTTGTTGAGAGAATAAAAATGAGCTCCTTCAGAATGTTGATACCAGATGGATCTCCTTGCATGGACCATCATAAAAAGCTTTTTCAGAATATCAAGCCTTTATTAGAGTAATGTACGAACATTGCCTCACAGTAGACTAAGCTCTTGACACCTTATATAGGTTAAGTGATATAGAGATACTTCTAAATTTATCTGGTATTCTTTATGTATGCTACAGGAAAAGAACATTCTTTTGAGAAAAATCCCAAAGAAAGAACTATGTACTTCTAAATTTATCTAGTATTCTTTATGCATGCTAGAGGAGAAGAACATTGTTTTGAGAAAAATCCCAAGAAAGAACTATGTATATTTCAAAATATACTAAGCTACATAAAAGTATATACATGACCCTTGATAATCTATATCTATTAGAGTGGTCATTCATAAGTCCAAAATTTAGTAATTGACACTTGATGACAAATGTAAGAAATAATTTTAGTTTTTTATAGTTTAATGCAAGTGAGGAGTTATGTTTCTTTGTACGAGGATATGAGATACCAATGCATTATTGTTTCAAGGGTCGAGTGCACTATCAAATAACCTATTACAAGGGAAGCTTTTGACAAGATTTTCAGTACTAGTTTAAAGGATATTATGAGATCTCTTTCCTTAGATATTAGAGAATGATTCCCTTATGATGAACTTATTGAAGTCATGTCTGTTGTGTATCCTCAATATTATATCAATTGTCAACCAACTAATTTTCATAAGAAGATAAATACCTTGGCCAATCATTTTTCCAAAAGTTTAGAATTCAATGGACAACATATAGAAGGAATTATAAATAAATCTAAGTTTATAGAGTAATCAGCCCATTTTGCAACATCAATGATGGAACAATTTAAATTCATGGAGAGTCCCTTCCAAGATGGATCAATAACAAATCTTTGGGTAACCTTAAGTAAGAGAAAAATATTTCATGATTAAATATTAAAATATTTCAAACTTGTTGATCTATGTCAAACCATAACATTGGGGCCAATGGAGAATGGGAGTGTACTATAGAAAATGGAATTCTTATTAAAAAGAAGTGTACTATAGAAAATGGAAATATTAAAAAAAAAGAACTATACTTTCTAACAGAGAATGTTTTCTAAGGTATTACACTAGGATCTAACTAGCTTCAAGGAAGAGTATTCCACTTTTATCCAAACAGGAAGAGAAAAATAAATCTACCTAAACCCTACTATTGATTTATGCTTAGAAAATAACTATCTTTGGTAAGCTAAATCATAAAGGTACAAAAATTAAACTACAATTTCTAGAAATCTAAATGTTAAACCACATAAATTAATCTAGAATTAAAAGGAGGAATAGAAGAGGCTCCTAGCACTAGAAGGGGAGAGCCTTAGCCCAGGATGCCAACATGTCATGCAGACATCTGTGTGTCGCATTGTCATCTGTATGGTAGTAACATTGAGAAAAACTTCAAAAATTACTTTTGTTCTAGCCTAGAAAGTTACCCAATCTACACAATAAACTAGAAAGAAGACCCAACAACACACCAAATAACAAAATCTATTGATAAACACATTGAAGTAACTAATTGAGAGATTGAAAGTAAGAAATAAAGGAAGAAAATGAAGAGGAAAGATTATCAAATCCTCATGCAATTGAATCTCTAAAATACCTGCAACAACAAAGACCAAAGAAAATTGTTAGGGTTGTTTGGGAGCTTGCCTTCAGATCAAGCCCCTATGTTGGTCTTTTGACCTCCACAGATAGCTAATATTGAAAATTATTAAAAACAAGTGTGTGCTCTTATTCTCTAAGTGCATCTAGGAATAATAGCAGTGACAACAAATAAAATGCTATGAGTATAAACCCTAGTCTATGGGGAAGAATACCCTAGTGTGCGTAAAGGAAAATATGGTGGTGGTCTATACCATAAATTTTCCAAAATAGAGATAATGAAAGATGAAATAAATCAAATAGATAACACTATTTCTTTGCAATGAAACAATGTTACTGAGCTTGAGACAATGAACGTGGTTGCAAACTCCTTGAGAATCAAATCTATGTGTGAACAACCTTAATCCCTTGTGGGAGCCTCCATAATGGTGAAGCTACAAGTATGAAGCCAATAAGAACTGAGAGAAAGAGAGATGTTACAACCTAAAGAGACCACCAAAATCATCAAGAGTTATTCCTTTGTGAATGCCAAGAGTTTCTTTCAAAAATCTAAAGCTAAAAGCCTTTTTTTCCAAAAATGTGTCCAGAAGAAGTGAAAGGGTTTTCAAATTAAGTTTATATATGGAGGAAGAGAGAATCTAAGGGTTGGGCATGCCTACAGAGGTTGTTTCACTACTGAATGGGTGTTACTATCGACATAATTAGATGATAAGGTGAGGGAAACCAAAATTTTGAATTTTGGAATCTTTGGGATGCTAGAAAATCACATGGATTTCTATGCATCATGCTCACATCTTGAGAAATTTTTTGAATATTTAGCACATGTTTCCAGAGAATCAAAAGAAATAAACATGTGATACAAAATTTGGCAAACCTTGGTGAGGGGTGAAATAGGCTAAGGTTAGGCTCAGGTGGCCCTAGAAACATACTACAAGTGCGGACACCAAAGCGGGTCAAAACATGATGTGAAATTGCAAGGTTATGCAATTTTCTATGTTACATTATGCCCCCACTTTAGTGGGATGATAATTAATGGTAATTTAGTCTTTAATTTTAATGATTGGGAGATTAAATTAAATCATTGTTTGGAATTTTAATTTAATTTTAAACTATTTTAATTTAAACTAAATGAGGTGTTTTAGTTGAAATGAAAAATTTAGAAATTAATTAGATTAAAATACATATGGGAGGTGCCCTAATTTATTATTAATCATTTAATTCAATTTTATTAAGTTAAAAATATTGGAAGCTAGCTAAATATTTTATAACTAGATTATTTTTCTAATTGGGTTATTAATTAATTTTAATTAATTTAATTGAGAGTGTGAGGTTAGAATTTAATTTACTTAATTGACCTTAGTGTGGTGTTTAGATTAAAACAATTATTGGATAGTAGGTTAATTAATTTTGTTGTGAATCTTATTAATTGATAAAACATAATTATTTTATTATATCAAAAAATTAATTAAATTGATTAAGTAATTATTTAATGGTATGAATTTGTTATTAAAATGTACATTAGCAAAAATTTGTCAATTAATTTTAAAATGGAGGTTTATTAATTTTTTTTATTTAACTATTCTCATAATATAGAGTGTGTGTAATAATCATTTGAGCCATTAATCATAAAATTAGAAAATGAGTGTATTTTGTGAATCGAAATGTGTGGTATTATTTTTGTGTAATTTATATAATAGATTTTTAGTTATGGCAAAAAGTTTATTAGTCTAAATCATGACATGGAAGTGTGACATTATCATTTTCACATAGGAACCAAAAGGAGTCTTACTCATGAAGTTTGTCCCTTGAGGCATCACATGGAGTTATACCACACCTTAATAGATTGCCTCCATCTTCTTAGGGTGAATAGATTAGTGATTCTACATCACTCACTCTCATTGAATCATTATCCCTAATGTAATGCAGCATCCTCTTCATTGTGTTATGTGTGTGACAATGTCAAGTGTGCTTGAAACACTTCCATTTGTAAGTGCAATAATAGGTTATTAAGTGTTATTTTTTAAAATGTTGCATTCATGTTTATGTATGTTTTTGTTCATGTGTAAGTTGGGTATGACATTGAAATTGCCAAGCTTGCAAAAAAACACAATACTCATGATTCACTCCCATCTCCTCATTGTTACCAACACAACTGGGATTACTCATTTAATGAAGATTTCCACTAATACCATAATAATCACTTTCTCTTTATATATCTCAAAGATTTCCACTAATACCACAATAATTGTTAGAAATGAAGGTGAACAACTATAGAATGGAAATCTGATTACATCTGTAGCTATTAATATGGTGCAAAACCAAAATAGAGATAGTATGAAATCAACACAAATAAATAATGGAACAGAAGATCAAACACATAACATACTGTTTACATGGAGAAACCCTTTCAAGAAAACGCTCCACACAAGAAGAGATACACCAGTCTATATTGACTTCAATAGAGTTTACAATACAACACTATCAATCTCGACTTCAGTCTTTAATCTAATAGCACTTGTAATACTCATCCATAGTTGTAATATAATATCCTCTTAAAAGAGTGTTGCCTTCTAGGGCTAAAAACCCTAACATAACTTCTACCGTCAGATCTGTGACCTAATGATGAACGGTCCAAATTGACTATAAAATTACAATATTTTACAAGGCAAATTTCTAAAAAAATTATCTTCAGGGGCGCTGCTCTCTAACCCCCACCAGGGGCTAGGAAGTTGTCACCACCCCCTAGACCCCCTGACGACAGTAGTGGGGAGGCAAGCCCCCCACACCCCTCGTTGGGTACAAGGATCAAAAATGTGGTTGAAACAAGATTGCTACTTTGTGAAACTTCATCCCTTATGAATGATTTACAAAAAATATTAGGAGTAATTAAATACATAGGATTGACAAGGTTGATGGCACCTTAATCCTAACAACAATCATATTACAAGTTTCTTAATCTTTGTGGTAATCCTAAGTGACGACCTAAGCTATCTTGTTTCTCTATCATATAATACCAACTAATTTAACTTACCTTTGCTAATCAAACATTGTTCCCAATGATTCTTCTTTGCATAAATGTGTATGCAATCAAGCATACCCCTAATAATATCTAGTGCATTGGATTTCCTATCTTGGCGATTGTTCCTTTTTTCATCCTTATTGTCATTTCATCAATGCCACCTCTAGTTAGATTTTGCTACACTTCCGATTGTCTTTATTGATGGTCACACAACTTTAGCAAATGTTGGAATATACTCTCATTCCATTTTATGAACTGAAAGAAAGTTAATCAATGAATTAATAAAGAAAACCAAAGAATTAGTAATTTTTTGCATAGGTCTCTATCAACTTTTCATATTCCTCCTCACTGGGCCAATCAACATCTTTAAAAGTCTTTAACATGTCAATACTAGTGGTGTACCTAGAATCTAATGTAATTTCAACTTCCCTTATGAAATTTTTTATCCTTGTTTGTAAAATTAGGCTTTTGTCTAGTTGGTGACTGAAAATAACATGATCCACCTTTCATTTTTTGCATTAGGTCCACAAAGATAGAAACCAAGCCACTAAATTCTTGTTTCCATTCCCACAATTTTCTTTTTCCTTGTTGATTGTTCATAGCTATAATATCATAAGAAAATAGAGTTTGAAGCTCATCCAACTTCTCCTTTAGAACAATTTTTATCTTACTCATAAAAGCTAAGGCATCATATAATAACTACGTGACTTCACATGTCTCTAGAATTTTTTTTTAGCTCCCTAGTGCATATTTAGCATTTCTATGAATAGACTTCATGGGAACCAATCTTAGAAGCCATCTAACATTTACTTTGCTTAGCTTGGTGTCAACATCTTGAATTTGATGGATGGTAGTTTGAATATGCATATTGCATTGCCCCACATCATCAACGATCCTAACTATGTTTTGCACTCTAGTTTCAAAAACCCATTTAACCAAATCCTCTATATCACTCCTAGCTACAAACCTTTATTGTTTTCTTTTCCTCTTCAAGCTCTCTAACCATGGATCTAAATCTTCCAACCTCCTCTTACAAATTTATAGATTCTTGAGATAAACTAGGAGGAGGCATAAGGGCTCTAGCACTTGTGGCTTAAAAGATCTACTTTGTAGTTCTCTACTTTGGCCTTTTTCTCATTATACTCATTTATTAATCTTGCATTTTCCTAGAGTAATTGATTCTAATTAGATTTCAACTTCCTAGTTGAGGCTTCACTAAATTAGGTTGTATGGGCAACAAGAGAAGAAACTTTTGGAGCAAAAACAACTCCCACTCTTCTTATAATTAGTTATTATAGTAATCCTTGAGAGTTTTCTTGAATAGCAAGATTTTCATGGTTAGGATCTATAAAGCCTCACAAATCATGTAAAAGCATTTAAACCAACTCAAAAACAAATGAAGTAAATAATCCACTTAAATACAACATCGCAACAACCAAAATAAAAAAGAAGTAAATAATCCACTTAGATACAACTTTCAAAGATAATAGATGTAATTAAGCCGCTTAATCACAATATCTCAAATAAAAGATAATCTTATAAATATGAATCTCAATGTCAATAAATCTTACATATTCACGTGCTTAGTCCAGGTAACAAGCACTATAAAATAATATACATAAATCCTTTGGAAAACATGCCATAATACATCCAAGATAGGTACAATAATCAAGTACATCAATAATAAATAAATCAACACATCTCCAGCTGCATGAACCAAGTGGTCCACCACCAGCAAACTAAGAGATGGGAACATGGCTTAGGTGCTTTTCCACCCAACCATGAAGTATTTACACTTCCTCGGATCCCTTCCTGAAATGAAGGAAACCCAACCCTGCATGAAATGTCTAGCTACCTGGTAACAACTACAGGAGGGAACACCCGATGCAACCCTGATGTCTAAATGTGTAATTCTAAGTAATGAAAAGCAAATTGTCTCACAATAGGATGTGGCAGAGATATCAATAAATAATTTTGCTAGACAATAAACATATATTTCAATGTCATTCCGATTAGATCTAATCATTTAAGTAACCTGGTCAATTCTCGAAAAGAGGAAAAGCCATCTTTGAATACCCACATTCGACATTCTAGTCCCAAAAGTAACCCAATACATTCCTATATAAAAACTACTTCTTTCCCCAAGAAGCAAGAAATAATAAATAATAAAAAGAATCAAAGTTCATCAATAAATCATTAAAATTCCCTTTTCCCAAACAACATTCAAGGAATTACACTTCTCCAATCAAATCATTCATCTTTATTCATACAATTGCAATCATAATGTCATCAATTTAATACGGTTTCTAATCTTGAAATTTAGTCACAATGTCTTCAATAACAGTCATTCTAAGAATATTAATCTATCTTGTTATTTCTGTGACAGGAAGTATTTCAATCTGTTTATCTAACCAAAAAGTTTACAATTCAATCTAAAATAACTTACTGTCAAAACTACGACAGGAAGTCCAAAAATAATCAAATAGTCTTCATGTCACTGTTGTGACAGGAACTATTGCAGTAATAAAGAAAGAACATAGAACATAGTTTAATCTGATTTTCAGTCATAAAAACACATTAAAATCTCATTCTCAGATTATTCTAACTTATTGTCATTCTGGTGACATGAAACTAATTTGTTATGCATGCAGTTTAAGCACATACATCTCTCTAAAACCTTCGTGACAGGAGATGGGGTAGAATTTAATAAATAAATTGTCGAGTTTATAAGTAATCTACTATCATCCATTGACAATGTTTTCAACTATGTTTTAAACAACAATTACCTAAGAAAATGTATCTACAGGAACATATGATTTTGCCGAAATTGAGAGGGTTGGTTCATCAATAGAGAGGACATTTTGCTCATTTTAATTCAAATCAGCCAACATACGAATAAAATATAGTCATAAAGATGATGGCCAGAAATTAATCAATAACAATCTAGGGATTTTATTAAGAGTTCTTATTCGGTCAAAATTTCAAGATCAAGAAAAGGCGTTTTACCCAGCATAAAGAGGAAAGTTCAGATTGCAAAAAAAAGTTTAGATGGTAAAGCTCAAGGAAGAAATACAATTTAACAGAGAATAATTTATTTATGCAAGATCACCTAAGAAGGCCGATCAGCCAAACTAAAAGGGACGACGATCAGAAATTCAATGGCCAGGAGTTAATACAAGCGGCCAAAAGGAGAGGGTTGGTCGGGCACAATGTGAAACTGGTGTAGGAGCACCTAGTTAGTATGAGACAAATTTTGCAAATAGTGTAGATATGGTGTTGAATGTATTGTCTAGGGAATTTTGTAGAACAACAAGGTCCAATGTGACCATATTCTATGTATATCTGTTTTAGGTGTTAGTGGATTTGCTATTCTTTTGGAAAATCAAGGTATATGGAAGATCAAAAGACATATTTTGATTTGTAAATGCATGTCCATCAAAATTCTAGAGGGAAAGGGGTTTAAAAAGCCTAAAATCCTTCGAGTATCATGGTGGAAGTCAGAAACAATAATAGAAACTTTCCTTTTCCTCAGTTTTCTGCTAAAAAGACTATTTTTCTTTGTTTAAACCACTTGTACGGTCGTGTACAACCATGTCACGAGATGAAAATCGTTTGAAGGTAAAGTGTTGACTATCTAGTTTCATTTGCATGTATTTGGAGCATTTGACATCACACTTGAAGGAGGATCAAGTTGTTTGAATGTAAACAACTTGTAAAATAGGGCACCTAGGGTTTGCAGCAGAAAATTAGGTTTTTTTAAGCTTGTCCACCGTCCAAAAATTCTAGAAACTGGTAGATAGTTACCGTGTCATGTATTTTCAAAGATCAAACAGATTTTGTGTGTAGGGAATTGAGGAGGAGCAAGAAAAATTGAGCCCTAGTTGTATTTTCACAGTATTTTAAGAGAAAGTGAGGGTTTCTAACCAAAATCTTCAATTTTTGTGAACTAATACCTATTTCTCATCGAACCACCTACAGTTTGGGACCATTTGGGATGTCTCAAGGATAATCCAATTTGATTTTAGGATTTGGTGTGCATAAATTCCAAGGTTGTTTTGAAAATTAGGCCTAATTAGGCATTTCTACTAGGTTAACAGTGAATTGTTTGTTGTGACAATCTGAAGTAACCTCCTTGAACCTTTTGATATGTTGTAAGGTGAGATAAAGGGTGTCTAAAAATAGAATCCATTTGTGTTTTTAAGACTGTCCCCTAGAAATATGCATCAAAAACATCTTTGGAAGGGCTACAAGAAATAAGCAGACCAAAGACCATCTTCAATATCCTAATGACCTGCACACTTGGAGCTTGGTTTAGTTGTGAGCTTGTTTGACATTTGACCTTGCTTTGCATTAGAAATGACCCAAAATGGAGTGACAACCAGAAGAAAATGAACAACTAGCTAAGGAATAACGGCCAGAGAAGGAGATATCACATAATGCAATGGTAAATGCTAGTTTAAAGGTGGTGGCAAGCATAGGTTTTGATCGCCAGTTAGAAGAATGACTCAGCAAACAAAGTCAATTCAAAATGGAATCAGATGCCACCAAACAACTAATAAAACTATCCTTTTTTACAGTCAATTAAACGTGATTTCAATGCAAAAATTTTTAAGAGAAGAAAACCTAGAAATAAAGAAGAATTTGCAGCTGTTATCGCTGCCTCCTTAACTTTCCATGTCATTGAAATTCCTTGTACTCCTGTCGCCCAGGAAAAATTTGCCTTTTTGCTCCTAAAACATGGGTCTCCCCTTGCTGAGTGATCTGCTCTTTTATTAAATTCCTCTGACTCTTATTTTTGGCGATCCCCCATTAGGTTCATAACTAAAGTTTTTATTTCAGTTTGCATGAATAATCAACCAATAGAATTTGAGAAATTAAATTGCTATTTAGAACAATAATATAATATATTTGCAGCTTACTGTCGCATGGATGACAAGGAGCCTATTTTAATTCCTTTGTTTACTCATCTAAATATAATAACACTATTTTTTTAATCTAATTTAACTATTGTTATTAAAACAAAACTAATTAAATAATCAAAAGAGAAATACAATATAATATTGCATATTTATCTATATAATATATATATATGTATATATATAAGGAACATATTGTCTTCCAAACATCTTATAAACAATATTTTATTATTTATTTAAATAACACACAATACATCATTTGAATATATTCGAAAAGATATTAAGTTAAAGTAATCACATCATGTATTCGAAAATGATTAAAAATCATGCATTAATGCAATAAGAGTCATTCAATAATGCATGTGCAACTACGTGATGTGTGTGATTACATCAGGGTAATCCATCCATCAGTTCTTGCCAAGTGGCTAGAACATCTCTACCTCAGCCATGCTCTCGTCTTCGATGAGTACCTGCATCCATTTGCACTCAACTCGACGTCAATAGGTTAGTGTCTCCAAAACATAGCTGAAGCAAATCATTGCAT
Organism: Cunninghamia lanceolata; assembly: GCA_027924645.1. Classification (NCBI taxonomy): domain Eukaryota; kingdom Viridiplantae; phylum Streptophyta; class Pinopsida; order Cupressales; family Cupressaceae; genus Cunninghamia; species Cunninghamia lanceolata. Next base: position 11,362,142 of record BSBN01000633.1, read on the forward strand.
TTACATCAATATTCAATATTTAAAACAATTTCCAATTTTCATCAATATAACTCATGATAATTACCTCCACATATGCAAAATTACTTAAAGTAAAGTCAATCACAATAATTGTTCACTAAACTAGAATGATCATATTGTTCATAAAAACAAGACGTGACAGGATCTAGGGTCTATATAGCCAATGTTTCAGAAGATAGACTACATTTTGACCCTATATAAAAAATTATTGCCTGCTCCACATTAGTAAACACATCTCCAAGGGACTGCCTCCTCATCAAGGTGTCAAATGCTATGGAAGAAGCAATATCCCAGTAAGGGAGAAGAAGACATCTACTTTTTTTGACCAATCTCTTGTCTTGTTCAAGAGTCATCCCCTTAGTATTCATTTCATAAATGGAAGATGCACTTTCTACTATATTTATCTCTTCACCCATAAGCTATTCATATTCCAATTGACCTATGTATCTCTTCTTTCTTTGACTCTCATCTTGAAAAGTAATGCCTTGAATTCAACTTTAATGAAATCATCCTTAGATATAAATTCTTTGCATGCCTTCTTCCTAATTCCAATTGACCTATGTATCTCTTCTTTCTTTGACTCTCATCTTGAAAAGTAATGCCTTGAATTCAACTTTAATGAAATCATCCTTAGATATAAACTCTTTGCATGCCTTCTTCCTAACATCCTTTGCAACATCATTACCACCAAAGAACCAAGGCATGAAAGAATCACTAGGGGTAGTGGCTTGAGTTTTCCATTCATGCACTAGAGAATGAATTACCTCCTAAAGAGGGTCATTTGGAGGAATAAAATATTCACCACCTTCAATAACTTCATAACTCACTAGGGGGTGGGACGGTACCAAAACCTAAACTTGACTTATTGCCTTGTGGGCTAGCTTAGGGATAATAGAGAAGTGTTCAATGTCAAGAATATTTCCTTAACCTAGATAGATTGAGAAGGTTTACTTTCAAATGGCCTTAGCTCTCTCACTGGAACATCTAGGTCCATAGGCACAACTTTAGGTGGCATTACCCTAATAGCATCCACATGTTCCATTAGGATTTTCATTCTCTCTATGGGGTTCCTGATTTCATGGAATGATCCTTTGTATTTTGGTCATTCATTTTTCTTATCTCTAATATATTAATCCTCTTCTAGTTCAATCCTCTTCCACCTATCTCTTCTCATTTCTTTATCAACTTTATTTTTCCCATTTCTAACGAAATCTTCTCTCAAGATGTTCATGCTCATATTCTAATGTCCCTATCACCTTCCTAATTGTATCAATGAAACCCTCAAGATCATATTGTTTGGTCTCCATAAATTTCATTCCAAAGGCCTCAATGAGGTCATTGAGTTTGTCATATCCTTTCTTCTGTAGAATGGTGAAATCTATGAACTTAACTTGGAGGAGAGGGAAACCTTTTTTCTTGTGATTGAGAAAATGAATACAACATGAGTTGTACATATACCATATTGATTCCAAGAAAGCCACTATATTTGATACCCATATAGGTAATTTGTGTGGCTTGACTTGAGCTCTTTATATTCTTAAGACTGAAGACTATATAATTATCATCGATTTATACCAATCTTCAAAGTTGTAGCCAATATCTAATTTTGGTGTAACTTCATGAGGTCTTAAAAACGTTTGAATCTTGTTGGTCAACTTTGGTCTATTAAAGCCTAACCTTCTTAGAATAGGGATAATGAATTAATTTTCAAATACATAATACAAGGCCTTGGAATCATGTATGTTTAAGTGAGGAGTCCATATTTGAACTAGACTTTTTGTGCCCTTTGGTAGTTCATTAGAAACTATTTTGACTTCCAACTACTCTTCCTGGTCTCCTACCAAAGCGTATAGAAAAATATGGAATAGGAGGGAGTACCACCTAAAACATCTTGTTGATCCCTATTTTTGAAGATTAGCCAGATTATCTTGGATATGCTTGGCTACGTAGCTACCAAAATCAAAGAGTTTGTTTTGATACATATTCTGCATGTAAGAAGGTAGAACCATGACACCCTTTGGTACATTTTGTGTAGCATCCACAACCATAATCTGGTAGATACTTTGGTTAGTTTCTCAAAAATATCCCTAAAAAGTTTTCAAGTCAAAGGTCTCTAACTCATTATCAGTGATGGGCACCAATTACATGTTATTTTCTTTCACTAGGAAATGGGGCATCCATTTAGCCTTATAATTGGTCCTATCCTTGTTGTACTTAGTGGATAATGATTTCATGTTAAGTGATTCCTTTATGCTAGTATCAAGCCAAATACCATTTAAAATAAACCCCTATTTATAGTGAACAATTTAGCTCCCTTTGAGTCCCTGAATGACTGATCTTTCAGATATATAACTCTTGGCTGCCCATTTAATTAGTTTAGGGTCAAAAAAATAGTTTGGGACAATAATCATTCCTATGTCAAACCTCCAAGGGTTTCACAAGGGGATCACATCAAATGAGTTTATAAAAACACTTTGAACAATGCCCACCAGTTTTAAATGTAAGGGCATCCCTAATTTTAGCCATCTCATCTATAATATGGTCAATCAAAACCCTCTTTCCTATGGCATTTATGAATTTCTTATTAGGGCCCATGGGAGTTTCTCAATTGGATCTTGAGGAGTGCTTCACTTGCTAGACTTAGTGAACATGGTGGTATCTCTAGGGTTTTGTATGCAGTGTTCTCTGTTTGAGCATAATTCACCTTCTCAAAGTAGAGCTTCAACTTAATAATGGGGATTGACAATGATTTCAATAGGCAATGTGGGTACCAAAACCTAGGTTACCAGAAACTTAAATTATAGAGAAAGCATATGTGAAATTTAGAGCATAAGAGATTGGTAAACTCACATGTATGCATATATCATAATAGTAATTAAGGATTGAATGGCCCTATATGTGTGTGTAGTCAACAAATGGTAGTCACATTATTCCTTGAAACTTTGTATATATGGCTCCTATAAATTCCCCTTTATCTAATTAAAATCTTCTTCTAAGTTGTCTTCTTTCTTATGAAAATAGTACAGAATCCTTTGCAACCTTAGTGATTTGATGGTATGAATCATTTACATCTTTATGGGTTGTGTGCAATGTGATTCTTTAAATGGGAGGCAAACAAGTACAATGAGATTGCATTAATGGCTAGTTTGTGTGCATATAGGGGAGATAAAATGCAATGGTTAGACTTTTTAAAGTTCAATTAAAACATGACCATCAATCTTGCACCATAATAAAATCAATAGTATATCAAATAGCACTAAGAGCCAAAGTGTGGGGATAAAGCACTTTAGAATGGTAAAGAGCTATGTGATGTAATGTAGAGAAGCCATGTGGTCTTTCTTTTTGAAAATGGGGAAGTGACATAACTCCAAGTTTTCTTTTCCATGTAGGACATAGTGTGGGCCAATGGGGTGCTTGTTTAAGCTTTAGAGCAATGCTTGGTTAGCATGTAATGGCTCATCACTAGGCACAAAGTGACTATTAGCCAAAAGTTATGGCTTCATAACATAAAGGGAGAGCATGATGCAATGGGAAGTTTAGATGTATGTGGGGATCCTTAGTGTGAGCATTCAAAATTTGGGCCCACATATACAAAAAAAAAATTGGCACATCATTGGAGGAAAAGTGGGTAGTGGCATGGAGAAAATACTTTTCAATATGATATAGGAGGGTGATGCAATGAGAAATTGTCATGCCAACAAAGGGATGTTTAACAGATCATCACATTGCGTGGAGCAAGGGAATCATAAATTAAGGTAATTTGTAATAAGGATTATAGTGATGGGATTAGTCACCAATATGAACAAGGACATGAGACCATCCACATATGCATAAGACCTTTGGCGTCAATACTTATAAGGTGGGGCCATATATTAGACATAAGACAAATGACACAACATCACTAAGTGTAGAGTGAGCAAAGGCTTGAGAGTAAGACTTCATAATGTGAATGGGGTGAGAAATGTATTGAGGATTCACCACATATCTAAAAGGATATACAATGGCATACCATAACATGTGGAGTAAAGGAGATACCAGCTAGGTGACTTTCCAATGCAAAGGAATGAGATAATGGGAGCAATCATCAATGAGAACAAGGACATAACATAGATAAATCATAAGATAATGACTGATTGACACAAGTCAAAATTGAAACATAATAATAAACAATGAGATAGATGAAAGAGTCTTGTATAACAAGATTTTAGGGATTTTGCAAGATTTTAGCCATGAAGACTATACTTAGACTCAAATATTTTCTCCCATATGCTAAGAACTTGGCCAATTTTTAAAATGGTGCCAAAAAACATGACAATGTTAAAATGAATTTACTCATTAGTAGTACTTCATGAGGGCAATAATAGATAAAATTGAATTATTATATTGGAACAAATCTTAAGATACTTAGATTACAATGTTACACCCATAAAACATATAAGAACATGATGATAAAACAAAAGTGCCCATAGTTTTCACTTGTCAATCATTTTCCATTGTCCAAATAATTAGAACATATAACATACAACCAAGAGATAAGAGTATTTTTAATATTGCAATATTGTGTCTTAAGATTGTCAAACTATCTCAACACTTAAAACTGTAATATTGTATCATAAAAAATGAAAAGTACAACAAATGCAACAATTTTAAAAGAAATTATTATTTATTGAATTGAACTCTAAATTTTTTGTAGCTTGCATATCATCTTGTGTAGAATGTCCCTATCTTCATCAATTGTAAGTGTAATTTGAAATAACTCATAGTAACCAACTTGGAAATTTGTTAACAATTCATAACTAAAAGTGGAGCTTTCCTTTATTATATCATGCAAACTTACTTTCAAGGTTATTAATGGTTTGACAAAACCAAAAAAAATTTCCTCATATAGCTTCTCAGGAAACTATTCTTTATCCTAATTCATTATATTCTCCATCTTCCTTTAGAAAAATCCTTTGTAATCATATGTTTGATTTGTCAAAAGGCAATGGAAAACTAAGCTTTGTGAACTCTTGTACATTTTCATGCAATTTTAGTAACATTATTCGACATTGATTCAACAATTCATATGCTTCATGTAGCTTCATCACTTCCAAATGATAGATGGTACCTTTATTGAGGTATCACTCTAGTTGTTAATTCCTTTGGATGCTAATTCATTGTCATTGAATTTGTAGATTGTTTCCAAACTTTTCTTTGCTATATGCTCTCTTGAAGTCATCACTTCTCTATTTTCAAAAACATATTTATTGAGCTTCTAAAATAGTGCATGTAGAGAATCCATGAATTCAAACATTTTATTCAAATCATCAATCTTATATATTATTTTCCCCCAAACATTATGTTTTATATGAATCATTGTCTTCTTATAAAATTTATAGACTTCACTTTTGGAAGACAATATGATGCAGAGGCATCCACACTAAAACATGTCAGCATCATCAAATTTTAAACCCGTCAGCATCATCATATTTTCTCTGTCGACCGATATCCTCCTGCAGATAAACCTTTGACCTTTCGCCTATCAGCAGCACCATCATATTCGGCGAACACAATTATCCTCCAGACGATCACTATTCACCTTACCGCCAAACTCTATCTGCAGCATCATGATGTTCGGCATCATCTACACCTTTTATCAGTAGGATATAAAATATCAGGTTCCTCCCATATATCCTGATGACGACAACCTCATGCACCTCTCCTCTAATGCTTATGTCACCCTGATATTTGACCCGCTTACACAACCAGCATCAAGATATAACTTATCGGGTCATATTAAACCATCCTAATGACGATACCCAACTTTATGCACATGACAAATATTCTACCGAATATTCCTTCCGCAATCCACTGATCTCCCCGATGTCCTCCACCTATGCCAAAACACTTGTCGTCGGTAGGATAAACCTTTATCGAGTGATATTTGGAATGTCCTGATGACGATGACATCACATGCACCCTGATGCTCAAACAAAAGGTGATCCTCCTCCTTTCCTTAGCAAATGTGACTTTGACTTGCTGTTGACCCGTTTGATTGTACCTTCACCCGCATGTATGTTCTAGCATACAACCACGACATGCGGATGATGAATACACACGAAATGATGATCCTACAGATGATATATACAGGAAATATATATCCAACCTATATCATCCTGATGCCTTCAAAACATGCACCTTCATAAGTTTCAAGACCCGATCCGAATAGTGATATGCACATGGATGCAATGTGATATACATAATCTGTAATGTCGCATGCAGATGCTATATATCTGTCAAAGGTATATTTTTGACAAAACTCTCAGAACTTCACAATTTCACATAGAAAACATGTCGATCGGGCCGGATCATTTCCTGAGCAATTCAAGCTTAGAATTTATCCTTCTAAACCCTAGCACATGAGGATGCTAGGATAACTCACAGCATGCTAACAATCGATCCCACGAACATGAAATGCATAAACAGAAAAACAAAGATGCAAACTAAACTACTGACATGTCCATTCCACCGATTCAGAGAATCAACTGGTGGAAGGGTTGAATGAATCCATTTCGACTGCAATAAGAGAATCAACACACAGATAGCTTGTAAACCAGATAAATGAAACTGATGGGATCTCTTACTTTCAATAACATAAATGCATACAAGATTCACAGTCTCACTGTGTCACAAATGTCTCTACTTCTGCTATGCTAAAAGCTCACCAAACTATCAACTGTATCTACTCTGTCTACTCCCCTAAAACAAACTGATCTAGGGCATAAATAGTAATCCTTCGCGAGTACTACCAAATCGATTCCCAGCGGCTGGGAACTTCCAAGCGGCTAGGAGGAGATAGCTAAGACAGCTGGCATAACAAACTTCTAACTACTAGCACATCCTCCTAGATCAATCTAAAACATAAGAATTGGTCCAATGGACCTTATTACATCAAGAAGTCAAACGAGCTAAAAATAGACTCATGTCCTAACATGCTAAAAATAGACTTATGTCTTGTTTGGTAGGGGTGCTCCTGCACCACAATAATTCATTTTTCTTTTGTCAATTCCTATTACAAGTTTTCATAGTTTTTCTCACTTCCTCTAGTTTCTCTTGCCATTTTTTTCCTTTTCTTTCTCTTCATTTAGCTTCCATTGCACTATATTTGCGAAGATATTTGCTTCCTCTAGCCTATGTTGTAAGTTTTTTAAGTTGGCTATTTCAATATTATAATTATTTATACCTTTTTCTAACTTTTTCTTCAATTATTCCAATTCCACCACTACCTATTTATTGACATTGATCATAGATTTAGAGGAAAGTGTTTTAATCCTCTCCTACAACTCATTACTCTTGTTATCTATTGCTTTCCTCCTTGCTTTCTCATTTTCTAGGTTTAACTTTTCTATTTCATTATTCAAATTCTTTCTTTCTATGTATGCCTTTACCAATGATGTGTCTACCACTTCATTGTTCCTTTTTGATACATTTATTTTGTCAATACTTTTGATTATACTAAAATCTATGATAGTCTACTTACTTTATAGTTAAAGTGATTTATTTAATACTCTAGTTTGTTAACTTTGGGCACAATATAAATGTACTCTATGTTATCTAATTCTGGGCCATATCTAGGTAATTCCCTAGTTGTTTCAAGCTCTAAAGTTATAGTAGCCTCTAGCAATTGCTTCTTTTTACTTTTATCTCTTTGTAATTTATGGGTAAACTTGGATTTGTAATTAAAACTTGTGACTGCTAGAAAAATCTAATGCTTGAATGGAGGAGTACTTGTAGTTTTGGGGGCCTTTATTTGATGTTGAGGATGAGCCATTATGTCTAGACACACTAAAAATAGGAGGGATACCTATTGGAAATAATTTCCTTGAGGTGGAGATACCATGTACAAGATCACTTGGAACTGTCATAATCTTTTGCCTCTTCTCATGGCCTTGTTGCTATATTGTATATGTCTGTATTGAATTTTTTAAAATATTCTATTGTCGTAGCACTTGTTGACCACCACTAGTAGCACTAGATTCTCCACCATCTTCTATATCACTTGAATTTTTAACCTATAAATTAGATTGAAGATATGAAGACCCTTGTAGTTGTGATTGTATGTCACACTAAGGATTTGAAGCTAGGACAAATTTAATTGTACTACTACTACTTGTATGCCCTTGGTCTTGATTATCAAATCTAATACCTCACACATGTATATGTTTTCTAGTTTCTACCTCTTTTCCTGCTAAATGCCTTGTCCTATTGCACCCAAACCACCACTTTCATAACCCATTTTATGGGATATGATTTCCCCTATAGAATATGTTTGTTTTATGGTCTCAATCACAACAAGTTTGTATGAATAATCTCCACTAGCATCCCATTGGAGATCTAAGCCTTCATGTTTGTCCTCATTATTAGATTTAGAATTTTTTGTTATTTCAAAGGGATGCTCTATATTCCACAATTCACTAAAATCTTTATCTTCTAAGATATTCTCAAATTTTGAAGAAGTTTTTGGATCACCTAGATCTTTCTTCATGGACCAAAAGATATATACTTGTATTGTGTCCAATGAGCTTCTACACAAGCTTGTTTTAGAGCCTCTGATATGTTTTTATAAGAAGATTTATTAGCAGCTTTTGTATAAAAATTATTGTATCTCTTGATTGCTATCTCTGCCTCTATTTGTAGATTTAATTCCAAAATATTTGTTGACAACTCTTGAAAAGTAATTCCTTTCTCAATAGCAATTTCTTCCATTACTTTTTTTACCTCATCCCAAGAGTCCTTGTTTTTCAATATTTCTAGTAGGGGTTTAATTTCATGTTGAATTTTACTCATAGAGTTGTTATTGGCCACTAGATTTTCTTTAATCACCTCACATGGGTCATACTACGAATGATAGTCAACATTAAGATTAAAAATTTGTAAAGTTTAGGAATGGGGTAGGTGTCGTGTGATCCCATCCCTAGAGAAGGGGAGTCAAGGTGGTTTTACATATGCCAACCCAGTCGATCTCGTATCGATGACTATAATTTTTTCTCGTGAATGTTGACCCTCCACATGAAGATGGTAAGTAAGGAAATATCCTCCTCTTTTTCTAACTAACAAAATATAGTCAATTTGTATTATCCATCTGCTATATATATTCCAAGGAAAAACCATCTCTATCACATTTATTGGAAATTTGTGGGGCTTTTCTCCTACTCCATAAAATCTTAGCATATTATATTCCTCCTTGAGGTACCAATCATCCAATTTTATTTTTGATCTTAGTTGAATGGAATCTTTACAAGTCATAGCCAATCTAGGCATTAGATTAATTGTAATTGCATTATAAATTGGGGCCAAATGTAGTCCATAAGATAATTGTAGTTCCTCCTATGATCATGCATCCTTATCTTATAGGTCCACTCGATTATTTGAATTGGCATTGTTGTCTTGCCCTAAACATCAGAATAGGGTTTAATTTGAAGCTTGTTGGACACAAACTATCCACTAAAGTGCCATAGAAATAAATAACACAAGTAGGTTGTGGACCTAAAGATCTTAGTGTTGGAACCTTCTTTAATCATTAAAAAATGTTAATGCATGGATTCTACAAATTGTCTATGCATGGATTCTATAATGTTCTCAACAAAGTTGTATTTAACATGTGTATAACCATAATGGATATTGTATATTATTCAAGGAATGTTTCATCCACTTGATTATCACTATCCAATATGCTGATAAAATATTAAAAGGTTAACTTAATCATTCATGACATTGGAATGTGTAACTATTAAAATAAATCTCAAACATTGTTCTAAACTAATCTAATAGCTCTAGGTTGATTCTAAAGGTGTATGTTCCCAATATCTATCTTTTGAGATTTTCATTTTAGAATTGAACTACATCCATGAATTGTTATCCACCAAATGGTCTAAAGTTTCCAATTGAAACTAACAATGAAATCTTTCAATACCAATTTCCAATTATGGTCAAATGTTTCAATGGAAAGTTTTAGAGTGAAGAACAAATCAACCTATTCAAAATCAATTTATCTAAGTGAAGTTACTATCTTTGTTAATAATTGTTATCCACCTACTAGTAAAGTAAACATATAAAATAATAAAATTTATTGACATAGAGTTTTGATACAAAATATGAATGGTGGCAATTAATGTGCTCCTTATATGCTAAGCAAGGTTTGGATTTTGAAGAATTATTCAAAAAATTATGATTCATTTCAGCAAGTTTTTTGGAAGAGTTTGGAGAAAAAAGAAAATTGAAAAGGAGAAATGGTGTTCATTATTGAAGCTAAATGAGAAGGTGTATATTTTTTAATATGAAAGTGTATGCATTAACATCTTTGTTTCAAATGCCATCAATGGTTTTAAGTTTACATATTTTTTAAAAAACTTTTTAGTTAAAATATGCAACATGTTTTCCTTTTGCAAGACTCAATAATCATGAAAAAATCATTTTTAGAGATGTGTAATATGTCAAGAGTTGGCATTGTTGGCTTTAAGCAAAGATGGTTGGTATTATGGATGGAAAATCAACTTTAGCAATGACGAAAGTGTAATACTAACTATTAGAATCGAAGTGTGGAATACTATTTGTACTACATTCGACTTTAAAATTGAACTAGTCCACCTAATTTTTCTTTATTGGTCTTGGTGCTATCTAAGAATTGAGTGTTTTTGCACTTATAAGGCATGTTTCTTTGTCCACAACTTTATTTACACCATGCTAGAGTATATGTTGAAATAAATCTCTAAAATGTTGCCAATAAAAAAATTGGTTTTGGATTATACTAAGTTATTTGTGGGAAGTGGACCCTATCAAGGATTATGGATACAAAATAGATTATTGTTAAATAAGTATATGTAAACTTGTAAATGAAATTGAGAGAAAAAGTTTAATAATAATATAAAATTATTTAAAATTTTTGGAGCTAGTGCTAAGTGATACCATTACCTGTAATAAGTACAATTACATGTAATCAATAATATGTAGAATGTATAATTGCATTATTTTAAAATTTGTAAAGACTTAGGCCATGCAATTGCATTATTTAGAAAAATAAAATACACGAAATTTGTTATTATAAATAAATACATTATTTGAAACATCCCATTTATTCGCATGAGGTGTTATGTCATAAAATATAGAAACTACCATTAGTAATTACACATGTTTAGTTCACAATGTGTGTTTGAAAAACTTACAAGAACCAAATGAGAAATAATAGTATTTAAAAAAGAAAGTGTAATTAAAACACTCATATACATTAATAATGCACTCAATGTCATATATATTTCTTAACATCTTCCTAGTGGATCATAATTGAGAACATTGATAGAGAAAATTATCACAAGTGATGAGATATAAAAATCATTTCCCTTTCATTATTATAACAACCATAAGCATTAAATGACCACCGCCAATGCCATCAATAAATGTTCAACAAGTCTGAGGTCTCATCAAGTTCAGAAATATTAAAATCTTTCATTTCATTACAATAAATATTTTGCATGCATGCGATGTGGGATATTAATTTAATCGTACTACTAGGATAGTGATTTTCCAACTCAAATTTAATAAATTAATATTATATCAATGCCAAATCATAACGAGCCAAAGTGTCATTCAATCATTGACACTTGTCTCTTTAGTAGGCATGTTCCAGAAAGTTTAACTCCAAATGTGGGTGTGTTAGAACTTCATCTCAGAATAGAACTTAAGTTGTTGATCATCATATATTGAATGATGCATAATTATTATTATTTCTATTAAGAATTATTATTTAATTCTCACCCGAGTGAGCATTAATTACCTCCCACATAATTTAATCACTAAATTACTACAAGTAATAAATTAATAATATATTAATCTGAAGCCATTAATTTTGGATACAACCAAATGATAGCTTTGACTTACAAATTTGCTTCTCTCATTAATTTACTACATCTTGGAGTTTCTTTCTATGTTTTCACCATGAGTCTTTTTACAAATTGTAGTCTTTTTGTCACCTTGTAAGGGGGAGGTCCAAAGTATAGAAAGACATGGGATGGAAAAGTTGAGTAAAGTCTTCATTTCTCCATTAATGGACAAATCCATTCATGAGATTGTAGACCAAGACATTTTACTAGAATTCTCATAGATGTGTTGGAATAGGGTGCCATTAACCTTGTAAATTCCAATATTGTATTTATTCCATTTATTATTTGTAATTTGTAATTACCCATAAGGGAATGGGGTAGTTTCACTGGTAGTGGTACTTCTAGAGTTACCGGTGGTAGTTACAGAGTGACTTTTACTATTGGCAAATGTAAAACTCAGAGGTAAATGAGGGTAGGCACCACCCTTGAGGAGTCTACTATTTTTGGCATGTATGACAACTTGTCATAATGTGGTGTAAGTGGATTTATGGAAGCTACAAGTTGTCATAAGATTCCATGCTTCTATGACACATATGACACTCATTATTAGTTGTAAGTTTCTATCTTTAGCCCCAGGTGCCCATCTTGGTAAGATTTATTGTTGGTGGTATCTATGACCATTTGATGCATCATAAGATGTTGTTACATGCTATTCTTGGACATGGGTGCCCAACTTTGGATGGGTAAGTTTTTGCCACTTGGAGCTTGCATGTATGACAACATTTAATGCTTGCATGTGGGGGAATATTGGAGAGAGAAAGTGGATACCTAGAATGGAGAGAAAACACTTCTATAAGTATTTTCCATTGTATTTGTTGTTGCAATACAAATTTTAGGTACTCAAGTGCTGCCAAAATGTTGTCAGGTTAAAGACTAGTGGAGACAGTTGTTGAGTTGTTGTATTGTACAAGCTTTTTCAGATTAATACAAACTTGTGCCTCTTTCCTGGTGGAGTTTTTTACCCACAAGGGTTTTCTCCACGTAAACACTATGTTGTGTGTTCAATTTTCTATTTTGATGTTTATGTGTTGCATAGTTTCAATTTCATGTTACAATCTCCATTGATAATACATAGTTAAAGATTGCAAAAATTTATATTTGAATCAGATTTCTATTGAGTAGTTGTGCTTTCATTTCTAACATTTGGTATCAGATCCTAGCCATCTTTGACTCTCAGGTGGTAGTGTGGAAGTTGTAGCTACATTGGGAGATTTGGTTGCATTTGTTTTGCAGATCTTGTGTTGATATTATGGCTGCATCCACCGTTGTATCAACCTCTCGATTAGACATTGAGAAGTTCAACAGAATGGGGTATGAGTTGTGGAAGTTGAAAATGGAAGATTTGTTGGAAGAAAGAAACTGGTGGCTAGTTGTTCAAAAAGAGAAGAAACTTGATGATGTCTCTCCGGATGAATGGGCAAGGTTAGATAAAAAGGCACGGGGAACCATCTGCTTGTGTCTTGCAGATTCTGTCTTGCTGAATGTCGTAAAAGAAGAGACTACACATAGTTTGTAGAAATGGTTGGGTGAGATCTACCAAGCCAAGAGTATGGTAAATAAACTTTATTTAAAATAAAAATTATTTTCCATGAAAATGAGAGAGGGTGATTCAGTTGCAGTGCATTAAAATTTATTTAATTTCTTGTTGAGTCAGCTTGCATTCGTAGATGTTGATGTTGATGAGGAAGATAAATGTATCTTGCTTCTTTGTTCTTTACCTAAGTCTTGGGATAATGTTATCCTTGCTATCACTGCTAACCTCGCAGATCTGAAGTTGGATGCTCTTGTTTCATTTTTTCTATCACAGGAATTGAGGAAGAAGAGTTTGGATAGTTCAGAGGATGCTCTCAGTGTCAGGAGAAGGTCTAAGGAAAGAGGACTGAAAGGAGATTAGAAAGGGGCTAAGGACAAGTCTAAGGGCTGATCTAAGACTCCTAGAAAGAAGAACAAAGTTAAGTGTTGGAACTACGGTAAAAGGGAACATGTGAAGGAGTGCATAAATCTAAAGAAATAGTGGGAGAGTGCTTCAATAAGTCCTCAAATGCATGTCAAAATGTTTTACTTTTTGCATATAATGTTGTTTCTAATGATCACCGGTTGGTTGACTCAGGATGCTCGTTTCATATGTCCCCGCATAAGGAATGGTTTTCCACATACAAAGAGTATGATGGAGGTAATATCTACCTTGGAGACAACTCTACATATCCAATAGTTGGGAAATGCAAGGTATTGTTGTGTTTTAGTGATGGGAGGATTAAAACCCTCCCTGGTGTTTTGCATGTTCCTGGATTAGCTAGAAATCTAATTTCAATTTTGAAGTTGAATGATTTGGGAATTCATGTAACTTTTGACAAGCATGGTTGCAGATTGGTGAGAGGGAACTTGGTGGTAGCGAAGGGGAAGAGATTGGGAAACCTATTCAAGCTTGAAGCCACTACAGTTTGTAATGCCTCTTATGTATCTAAGGCTAGTACTAAAAATACATGTATGTTGTGGCACCATAGATTGGGTCACACAAGTAATAATGTTTTGAAAACTATTAAGAATAAAGATTTGTTAGATAGTTTCTCTTAATCTGAAGAGCACTTTGATTTCTGTGAGCATTGTGTGTTTGGTAAACAAAACATAAAGTCATTTCCTTTAGGAAGCAATAGAGCAAAAGAGAAGTTAGAAATTATTCATACGGATGTGTTTGGACCTGTGGATAATGATTCTATCAAAAAGTCTCATTATTTTGTCACTTTCATTGATGATGTATCTAGATTTACATGGATTTATTTTATGAAATATAAATCTAAATTTTTTACTAAGTTTAAGGATTTTAAAGTCTTAGTTGAAAGCCAATCGAGATTGAAGATAAAAATATTAAGATTTGACAATGGAGGGGAATATTTCTCTAAGGAATTTGATGAGTTTTGCAAGCATGCAGGTATTATCAGACAAAAGACATCTCTGTATACACCATAGCAGAATGGTGTTGCAGAAAGGATGAAATAAATAATCATGGAAAGAGCCAAAAGTATGTTGAGTGATGCACAGTTGGATAAATGTTTTTGGACAGAGGCTATGTGTACTACATGCTACTTGATTAACAGATCTCCTTGTAAGGCTCTTGATTTGACACCTTATGAAGTGTGGACAAGTAAGAAACCTTCCATTTCACATTTAAGGGTTTTTAGCTATGAGGCTTTTGTTTATGTGCCTAAGGAAAAGTGATCTAAGTTAGATCTAAAAGATGAAAAGTGTACATTCATTGGATATGGTGATAATGTCAAAGACTATAAGCTTTAGAATCCACTAACCCATAAGATTATCTGTTCTAGAGATGTTATTTTTAGGGAACTTAGAGCTATTTCTGAACCTGAGTAGCCAAAAGAAAAAGATGAAAAGGTAAAAAGAGTGCACTTTGATATAGAGCAACAAGATGCACCTTAGAAAGAACATAATGATGGATTGGGGGTGAAGAAGAAAAAGATCCGAGTAGTTCTGATGAAGATGAATCTGTTGTTACAGAATAAGTTGGTACAAATGATCATGCAGAAGAACAAGTTGAGACTCTTACTCCACCCTTGAGGAGATCCACAAGACAACGAAATCTAGTTGACAGGTATAGCCCACTAGATTTCTATTGTATATTTTCTTTATTAAGTACTGACGATGAGCCTAGATCCTACAAGGAAACTATTCTTGCAAATGATAGTGAGTCTTGACAGTTAGCCATGCATGAGGAGATGATGGCTTTAGAATCTTGTAACACCTAGGATCTTGTTCGATTTCCCAAAGGAAGAAAGGCCATAGGTTGTAAGTGGGTCTTTAAGAAGAAGTTTAGAGCAGACGGTTCATTGGAGAAGTACAAGGCTAGACTGGTAGCTAAGGGCTACTCCCAAAGAGAGGGAGTTGATTTTGGTGAGATTTTCTCTCCTATTACTAAATTGACTTCTATTAGATTTCTATTATCCAATGTTGTAGCCTTTGATTAGTAGATTGAGAAAATGGATGTTAAGACTGCGTTCTTGCATGGAGATCTTGAGGAAGAAATTCATTTGCAAAAGCCTACAGGTTTTGAGGTAAAAGGAAAAGAACATTAGGTTTGCAAGTTGAAGAGGTCTCTCTATGGTTTAAAACAGTCCCCCAGAATGTGGTATCAAAAGTTTGTTTCATTTATGTTAAAATTGGGTTTTGTTAGAAGCGAGGAGGATCACTATGTTTACATTTATTGTGTTGGTGATTCTATAACGATCATTGCATTGTATGTTGATGACATGTTATTTTTCAACAATACTACGAGTATGATCAGTGAGCTGAAAGCTCAACTTTCAAGTGTATTTGATATGAAGGATCTTGGAGCTTTAAGGTATACTCTGGGAATGGAGATTAGGAGGGATAGAGGTAACAGAAAACTTTGGTTGTCACAAAGTATGTGAATACCATTTTGCAAAAATTTAGTATGTAGGACTGTAACCTAGTTAGAGTTCCTTTACCCATTAGTACTAAGCTTTCATTAGATATGTGTCCAAAGAATGATGATGATTTTGAGGATATGTCTAATGTGCCATATGCTAGTGCTATAGGGAGTTTGATGTATGCAATCATTTGCACTAGACCAGATATTGCCCAAGCAGTGGGAGTTTTGAGTAGATTTATGTCTAACCCTAGTAGACAACATTGGAGTTATGTGAAGAGGGTGTTTAAATATCTTGCAGGTACTCCTAATCATTGTTTGGTTTATTCTGGTACTGATAATGTTGATAAATCTTTGGACATGCAGGGTTTTGTTGATTCAGATTGGGCAAGTGACTTGGATAGTCGAAGGTCCACTAGTGGCTATGTGTTTACTTTGTTTGGAGGAGCAATGAGTTGGATGAGTAAGAGGCAACCCACAGTTGCTTTGTCCACCACAAAAGTAGAGTATATGTCAGCTACTCATGTCTCTAAGGAGGCAGTTTGGTTAAGGAGACTGTGTACAGGTATTGGATTTGATTGCAGGATCCTTCAGATTGGTTGTGATGGCTAGAGTGTTATTTGTTTGGCCAAGAATCCTATGTATCATGCTCAGACTAAGCATGTTGATGTTTAGTATCACTTTGTTCGAGAGTTGGTTGCAAATGGAGAGAATGAGCTAAAGAAGACAAACACTCAGGAGAATGTTGCAGATTTATTGACCAAACCTTTAAGCACAGAGAAGTTTGTGTTGTGCAGAGAGGCCATGGGCCTTGTTTCCAGTACCTGATTATTTCATTTGTTTTCCTATGGGTTGATTTACAATGTATAATGTCAAGTGGGAGAATGTTGGAATAAGGTGCCATTAACCTTGTAAATTCCAATATTGTATTTATTCCATTTATTATTTGTAATTTGTAATTACCCATAAGGGAATGATTTAGTTTCACTGGCAGTGGTAATTCTAGAATTACCAGCGGTAGTTATGGAGTGACTTTTACTATTGGCAAATGTAAAACTTAGAGGTAAATGAGGGTAGGCGCCACCCTTGAGGAATCTACTATTTTTGGCATGTATGACAACTTGTCATGATGTGGTGTAAGTGGATTTATGGCAGTTGCAATTTGTCATAAGATTCCATGCTTCTATGATGCATATGACACTCATTATTAGTTGTAATTTGTTATCTTTAGCCCCAGACGCCCATCTTGGGAAGATTTATTGTTGGTGTTATCTATGACCATTATGACGCGTCGTAAGATGTTACATGCTATTCTTGGACATGGGCGCCCAACTTTGGATGGGTAAGTTTTTGCCACTTGGAGCTTGTATGTATGACGACAGTTAATGCTTGCATGTGGGGGAATATTGGAGAGAGAAAGTGGACGCCTAGAATGGAGGGAAAACACTTCTATAAGTATTTTCCACTAAATTTGTTGCTACAATAGATTTTAGGTACTCAGGTGCTGCTTGAATGCTATCAGGTTGAAGACTAGTGGAGAGAGTTGTTGAGTTGTATTGTACAATCTTTTTCAGATTAATACAAACTTGTGCCTCTTTCCTGGTGGAGTTTTTTACCCACAAGGGTTTTCTCCACGTAAACACTGTGTTGTGTGTTCATTTTTCTATTTTGATGTTTCTGTGTTGCATAGTTTCAATTTCATGTTACAATCTCCATTGATAATACACAGTTAAAGATTGCAGAAATTTATATTTGAATCAGATTTCCGTTGAGTAGTTGTGCTTTCATTTCTAACAAGAGGAACCTTTTCAATGGAATTTTCTATATTCTTGTCTAATGTGATGGATTTTTTGTGGGATGTGGAGATGGTCAAGCTTCTGGTGAATGTTTTTGTTCAAGAACCTCTTGTTCATGCACAGAAATGTGATCTAGCTCTATTTATTTATGACTCTGACATTGGCCCTTGTGACTATGATGTTCAAAATTGACCCAAGCATGACACAAGTGAGTCAAACCTCAACACAACACATGGAACCACACCCTTACTGGAGGCACTACCTAGTCACTCCCACTCTTATGGTAGGATCCAGTCAAGCACTAGTGGGATTGAGGGTTTGTTCTATTCATGGGGAAGCAAAATGTCATGGATAGTAGTTGCATTATTTATGTGGGTTGTTTGTGTGTGTGGGTGATGGTTGTGATTCTCTCAAGATTTAATTGTTGAAGTTGACTTGTTATCTCTTCTAATAAGTTGAGATTGTTGTTCCCTACCCCTCTTGTGATTTCTAGATCTTTTCTTGTTTCTTTATAAAACTAGTTTATGATTTGGCCTTGAATTTGGAATATCCTTAGAATGTGATCCCTAACTGTGTCATGCTCTATTTCTTATAAGAGCTCTATTTGTTCTTGAATGATTTCCTTTGTAGGGTTTTCCTAAACTAGCAGATTTTCTATTATCTCATCTAAGATTGATTTTATCTAATCTTCTCTAACCCCAAAGCACATCAAGTGGGAATGTTGAGTTGAGGAAGATGGAAGACATGGCTTTGTTTTGAGCTTTAAATGTTGCATGCCTTGTGATGAAATCAAGGGCTTTCCTTTTGTTTGAATGTTGTTGATTTATTGTTTTGTTTAACATAGCATGCCTCATGTTGAAATCAATGGATTTTCATTTGATTGAATTGAAAGTTTAATATTATGTGACTCGTGATGGGATCAAGGGCTTGCTTCTTTGTTTGATGTTTTTAAAGTTTAATGAGTATCTAAATTTAGTTATTCTAAATGAACATGCAACTTTTATTTTTTTGTTTTCCCAACTTTCAAGTATGATCTAATTACTACTTGAATGAAATTGAAATCTCTAATGGATGCAAAACTAAAATGACTTTTTCCTAGATGCAATTATACTAATATTTTGGCCTTTTTGTAGTTTAATTTTAGATATTAATTACTCTAAAGAAAGCAACATGCATCTATTCTACAATAATAGGAAATGGAATTTAGAACTAGCAAAGCAATGAAATCTAATCTAACCAAGAGAAAAATAATAATTTTACTTCCTCAAGGGTGAGAGAATTTGCTATTTACTACTCTAAACTACCTTCTAAAACATAAATAACTTGTAAATGAATGATAGGCATGGGTGCTACGATTTTGTTCTCAAAGATCCAATACCATCTATCTCCTCTACAGTAATTGGGTCCTTGACTTGATGATGGGAAGGGACATAGATGTGAGGGAATTAGGATTATTGAAGCTTTGAATCTTGATAAAAAAAAAAAGGGAAAACGCTCACAAGGTCTTGTATGAGAATAAAAATGTTATGGGGGATATAATGTAAATAAGAAAATTAGCCTCACCTAGAACAAGAGAGGAGAGGGGTATTTATAGTCGAGAAGAAACATCAAAGGTGGGGCTTGATTGGGAGTGAACTAGAGAGATGATTGGAAGATCATAAATGTTAATGGGAGAGAATAATAGATTGATTGATAGATAATTGGGGATTAATTAGGAGTGAACAAAAAAATTATTGGGAAAAGAGAAACAGTTAGGGGGTGGTGGTTTAGTTAGACAGGAGAGAACTCTTAATCAGAAACAAAATAAGAAGTAAATTGGGTGGAACTAAAAAGTGTTGTTATATGGAGCCTAATCATACTTGAAGGTTAAATTTACCCCACTTTTATCGGCACAGTTTCCCCCCATATATTTAATAGGTTTAAGGGGTGGTGCGCTCCCTATCCCCCTACAGGGCAGGGTCGAGGGGCAGTGCCCTTGCGGGGGCTCGGGGGCAGTGCCCCCGAAACCGCCAATGATTTTTTATTATTTTATAAAGGTGTCAGGAGTTATTTTTCTATTGGCTGACATAAAAAAAAGCCCTATTTTGTAACCGACATAAGGCTTGATAAAAATGGCTAAGGGTTAGGGTTTCTGTTGATGTATTGTAGCATTTGCAGCGGTATTGAGTTGCAAGGATTATTGTTTGTAATTAGTTTGATTTACTGGATAATAATATTGGACTTTCTGTTGGTGGATGTAGCCCAAGTTTGGGTGAACCACATTAAAACTTGTCTCTCGCTATTATCATTTCTGTGTATTTCCATTCCTCTGTTTAATCTATATTTGCATTTAATTGACATCTTCTACCGACTAACCCTGACAAGTGGTATCATAGCGAGTTGTGTTTGATTATTGTCTGTAGGAAGGCCTCACGGTTGAGTGGGAGTCTCATGATTAAGTGGGAGCAATATTGGACAAGGGTAAATTAAAGGTAGATAAATTCAATGGACAGAACTATCAGTTATGGAAGATGTAGATGGAGGATTATCTCTATCAGAAGGATTTATGGATGCTGTTGGAAGGAATAGCCAAGAAACCAGCAATAATGATTGATGAGGATTGGGAACTTTTGGACAGAAAGGCACTAGGAGCCATTCAGTTGTGCCTGGCACCATCTATGGCATTCAATATAATAGAAGTGAAGACAACAAGTGAACTAATGAAAGCTTTGGCTAAATTGTATGAAAAACCCCCAGCCTCAAATAAGGTATTTCTCATGAAGCGTTTGTTTAATCTGAAAATGATTGAAGGTGGATCTGTGACAGATCATTTAAATGAGTTTAATACGATTACCAATCAGTTAACTTTTGTAAAAGTGAAATTTGATGAAGAGGTGAGGGCTCTCTTGATATTATGTTCTTTGCCAGAAAGCTAGAATAGCTTGGTAATGGTGTAAGTAACTCTGTCTCTGGTTCAAATACTTTGAAATTTGATGATGTTGTTGGTATTATCCTTAGTGAGGAAATGCGACGAAAAAGCTCAGGAGGGTCCACATCAAGTAGTGTTTTGAATGTAGAAAATAGGGGTAGATCAAAGGAGAGGAAAAGGTTCTAGAGGTCATGGGAAGTCATGAGGAAAATCAAAGGACAAAAGATCCCAATCCAAAGGACAAAAGGATTTCTAGTACTATGGGAAATCAGGTCATCTAAAGAAAGATTGCTGGTCTCAGAAGAGTAAAGAAGGAGACAAACAAGAAGGCAGTAAGGAGGCAAATGTGGTAAGTAATAAATCTGAAGATGATGCTTTGATTCTTTCCCTAGATAATGCTGATGATTCATGGGCCTCATTTCATGCTACGCCCCATAGAAGTTATTTTCTTGATTATGTCCAAGGGGATTTTGGGATAGTTTATTTGGGAGATAACAAACCCTGTCAGATTGTTGGAAAGAGAAGAATCAAGATTAAGTTGTAGAATGGGAATCATTGGCTACTACAAGAGGTAAGGCACATTCCAAGGCTGAGTAGGAATTTAATTTTAGCAGGGCAGCTAGCTAATGAAGGTTACATTGTTACATTTATTGATAAAAATTAGAAGGTTTCAAGAGGTGCGTTAATAGTAGCAAAAGGTGTGAAAGTAGGAACCTTATGTCTTTGTACAGGTCATACTGTTCCTTCTACTTTAGCTATTGCAGAGAAAAAATAAACAGGTTTAGGAACAGTTGCTGCAAGTTCATAGGAAGAGATTGAAACAATTGCTGCAAGTTCTAAGACAACATTGTGGCATAACAGAATTGGGCATATGAGTGAAAAAGGTATGAAGGTACTTCATTCTAAGAAAGTTTTACCAAGTCTGAAATGTATTAATATAGATTTCTATGAAAGTTGTGTGTATGACAAACAAAAGAGAGTTAGTTTTCTCAAGGATGGGAAGAAAAAGAATGATGAAAAGTTGGAGCTTGTGCATACAGATGTATGGGGACCAACTTAGGTATCTTCTCTTAGTGGCTCTTGGTATTATGTTACATTCATAGATGATGCAACTAGGAAGGTTTGGATTTATTTCCTCAGGCAGAAATCTGATGTATTTGAAACATTTAAGAAATGGAAAAGCTTGGTTGAGAATGAGATGGGAAAAAGATTAAAATGTCTCAGATATGATAATGGTGGTGAGTATTGCAGCAAAGAATTTTAGGATTATTGTTCCTTTAATGGAATTCGTACGTAGAAAATAGTTCCAGAGACTCCACAGGAGAATGGAGTGGCTGAGTGCATGAATAGGACAATAATGGAGCATGCAAGGACCATGAGATTGCATGTTGGGCTGCCTTTAAACATGTGGGCAGAGGATATCAATACCGTTGTATATTTAGTTTATAGAGGTCCTTCAGTTCCTTTGGGCTGTGGTATTCCAGAGGAAGCATGGACAGGTAAGAAGGTGAGTTGCTCTTTTCTCAAAACCTTCAAATGTGAAGCATTTGCACATGTAGATTCTTAAAATAGAACCAAGCTGGATGTAAAATTAAAAAAAGTGTATCTTTGTTGGATATGGCATTGATGAATTTGGTTATAGGCTTTGGGATTTTGAAAATCAAAAAATTGTGAGAAGTAGGGATGTTATATTCAATGAAAAGGTGTTGTACAAAGATTAGTTGCAGCAGCATGATAAGAAAGAAAAAGATTATGTGGTGCTAGATGATACTCCAGATAATGATGTTCCAGTGGTTCCTCATGCTCCGCAACAGCAACAAGAAATACCACAAACTCCAGTGAATGTTAGATGGTCAACAAAGCTAAGTAGACCTCCTGAAAGGTTTTCTCCCTCTTTGTATTCTATTTTGTTAACAGATGTTGGTGAACTGGAAGGGTATGATGAAGCTATGCAAGTGGATACAAAGGTTCAGTGGGAGCTTGCAATGAAAGAAGAAATGGATGCCTTGTTAAAAAATTAGACTTGAGAATTATGTAAATTGCCTATAGGTAAAAAGGCTTTACCAAACAAATGGGTTTATAGGTTGAAAGAGGAAGATGGAGGTAAGAAAAGATTTAAAGCCAGGTTAGTTGTAAAAGGATTTACATAGAAAAAAGGTATTGATTTTGATGAGATTTTTCTCCAGTTGTTAAGATGACTTCTATTTGTACTATTTTAAGTATTGTGGTTGTTGAAGATTTGCATTTGGAATAGCTAGATATGAAAACTACCTTTCTCCATGGTGATTTGGAGGAGGAGATCTATATGGAACAACCACAGGGATTTGAGGTCAAAGGTAAGGAGAAACTCATGTGCAGATCGAAGAAGAGTTTATATGGCTTGAAACAAGCACCTCGGTAATGGTATTTGAAATTTGATAGTTTTATGGCTGAGCAAGGCTATAACCGGTGTAATTCTGACCATTGTGTTTATTTTAAGAGGTTGGATAATGACAGCTACATTATTTTATGTTTATATGTTGATGACATGCTTGTAGCAGGGTCTAACATGGATCATATAAGAGAGTTAAAACAATAGTTAGCACAATCATTTGCTATGAAGGATTTGGTGGCAGCAAAACAAATCCTTGGTATAAAAATTTGCAGAGATAGGAAGAACAAAAAATTGACTCTATCTCAGGCTGATTATGTTGAAAAGGTGTTGTAGAGATTCCATATGGAGAATGCAAAAGATGTGAGCACACATTTGCCTAGTCATTTGAAATTGACTAAGGAGATGTGTCCTAAGACACAAGAGGAGGAAGAAAAAATGTCCAAGGTACCATATGCTTCAGCTATAGGAAGGTTAATGTACGTCATGGTATGCACAAGACCGGATATTACACATGTTGTAGGAGTCATAAGCAGGTATATGAGTAATCTTGGATTGGAGCATTAGAATGTGGTAAAATGGATTCTTAGATATTTGAGAGGTACATCTAATAAATATTTATGTTTTGGGGGCTCTAATACTGATTTAGTAGGTTATGTAGACTCAAATTTGGCAGGGAATATTGATACCAGGTGGAGTACTATAGGTTATGTCTTTATTGTAGGTGGGACAATGGTGAGTTGGATCTCATAGTTGAAAAAGATGGTTTCTTTATCCACCACAGAGGCAGAGTATGTAGCTGCAACAAAGGCAAGCAAGGAGATGATATGGCTGCAATCTTTCATGGAAGAATTGGGCAAACAACAGGTTAATAGTTATTTGTTTATGGATAGCCAGAGTGTCATACATCTTGCAAAGAATTCTTCCTTGCATTCAAAGACCAAACACATACAGTTGAAGTATCACTTCATTCAGTCAGTGTTGGATGATGGATAGTTACAGCTGGAAAAGATACATACAGATGACAATCTAGTGGATATGTTTAGAAAGGCAGTAACAAGGGAGAAGTTGAGCTCCTCTTCAGCTTCGGTTGGTCTTCAAAACTAAAAAAATAATAAAATCAGAACAACAAAGTCTAGAGTGCTTATTTCCAGTGGGAGCTACTGGGTCAATGGTGTTATGATTAGTCTCCAAGTGGGAGATGATATGGTGTGGAGTTTGATCAGTCTCCAAGTGGGAGATTGTTGTTATATGGAGCCTAATCAGACTCAGAGA
This sequence comes from Cunninghamia lanceolata, assembly GCA_027924645.1. Taxonomy (NCBI): domain Eukaryota; kingdom Viridiplantae; phylum Streptophyta; class Pinopsida; order Cupressales; family Cupressaceae; genus Cunninghamia; species Cunninghamia lanceolata. The sequence goes on from BSBN01000633.1 coordinate 11,386,827, forward strand.
TTAAATTTACCCCTTTTATTGGTGCAGTTTCCCCCCAAATATTTAACAGGGTCAAGGCATAGCACCCCCAAGATGGGGTCCAGGGGCAGCGCCCCTGACGCGCTCCCTGTCCCCCTACAAGGAGAGGTCAAGGGGCAGTGCCCTTGCAGGGGCTCGAGGGCAGTGCCCCCAAAACCTCCAATGATTTTTTATTATTTTATAAAGGCGTTGGGAGTTATTTTTCTATTGGCTGACGTTAAAAAAAACCCTACTTTGTAACCGACATAAGATTTGATAAAAGCAACTAAGGGTTAGGGTTTCCATTGATGTATTGTAGCATTTGCAATGGTATTGAGTTGCAAGGATTACTGGTTGTAATCGGTTTGATTTACTGGATAATAATATTGGATTCTCTGTTGGTCGATGTAGCCTAAGTTTGGGTGAACCACATTAAAACTTGTCTCTCGTTGTTATTATTTCTATGTATTTTCATTCCTCTATTTAATCTATATTTGCATTTAATTGATATCTTCTGCCAGCTAACCCTAACAAAAAGAAATCATGCATTTTCAAAATATGATAGGATGGCCCCTTTTAGGAACTTGGTCACCCCTTTTGCTAGGGTAGGTCACCTGAGTGACCTTGAAACTTAAGGATAGGTCACTTAGGTGATCTTAAGGTCTCTTGGGCAACCCTCCAATTGAGGATCTACAAAAGTTACTTTACAAATGTAAGGTTTTGAAACTTAGTTTGGAGGTTGGAAAAGATGGTTAAAGGGATAAATAGGATAGAGGGCATGTCATTAAGTGTGAAAATACTAAGAGAAGTATAATTTACACCTTTGAGGGCCATGTGCTAGATTGCCAAATCATCATCAAATTGCCACATGTAGGCCTGTGTGCATTTAAATGCTTACATAGTTGCCCACTCAAGTATGGTACTCTACATAGAAGGTAGGTACCATTCTTGAAGCATGGCCTTGTGGGGCCCACACTTACTTGTACTTTCCTTTGTTATTATCCCACATATGAACCCAAAGATTGACAAAATGATTCACATGTAAATTTGACAATCAATTAGATCATAGTAAGTGCAAAAGTATGATGAGAGACATAACTTGGATGAATGAATTTTACATTTACTTATGTCGCCTCACCTTGCCATAATAACCTACCAAGATGATGAAAGAAATGCAAAATGAAGATAAAATCCTATTCTATAAAAGTAAACTAAATAACATAAAAGCTACTACAAAATAAAAACTAAAGAGGGGAGAGGAGAAGAAAAAGGAAAAAGGAGAGAATGTGGTGAAATAGAAATGAGACTGAGTGAGAGAGAAACTGACAAAAATCTTAGGATGAGAGGATCAAGATCATGTCCATTATTTAGCCTCCTAAAAATCCTCAAGTATGAGAATGAGAAAAACCCTCTTCAAAACCTTAGTTTCTTTTTCATAGGATTTGGCTTGAAATTGTCTTTTAAACTTGAAAATTTTCACTACATTCAACTAGGTTTTAGGTTTTTTCCATTTTTACTTCTTTACTTTTCCTATTTTCACTTGATTTTTGTAAATTCTAGGTCCACTAGGGCATGGCCCTAGGTCATCCCTTATAGTAGGGTAGGTTACCTAGGTGACCCTGCCACTTCAACCTGGGTCACCTAAGAGATAAGTGAGGTCACTTGAGAGGCCTTTCTAAAAGGTATTGTCGATAGGATCAAAGAAAAACTTGATTGTTTTGAGTCTTAAACTAACCACTTTCTCCAATCTTGACACTGAAATGCCTTTTATTGCTAATTTTTTAAGAGTCTATTTGACTTTGAATGATTTTGAGAGTTTTACAACTTCTATGATTTTGACTTTTCTAATTTTTAAGGTTTTTAAATGTTTGACAAAGGTCTAACTTAATGCACTCTTTTTGTACAACACCTACATATGGTGGAATTTCACCCACGAGTAGGCTTGCTATATGGACACACTAGAGGCATTGTCTATTATAGACTGTGCTACTCTTTAGAGGATTGGATTAGCTCAAGTAGCACATATACTGATTGTCCATCCTTTGTCTTGCATACTCTGCAACATCTTGACTTATTAGGATATTGATTAGAATGCATTTCAATTTCCATATATTTTCAAAGAGTGGACGATCACTCTCTATGATGTCTATTGTATCCTTGGTGTTCTCGTCAAAGGGGAACAACTTACATTGCTAGAGAGGGAGTCTAAGTCAGAGGCTAGCTTGGGTAGCTATTATGGTAGAGACTCAACTTGGTGATAGACTCAACATTTAGTCTACTTCTATTCCTAGACTCACCATTGTCCTTGTGGAAGGCACTAATAGGTCTAATTGCAACTGTCTTGTTGAGAGGAAAGAAGGTTATGATTCCTAGATGGTATTGGGCACCAAACATTCAATATCTTGAAAGAGGCATATTTTTTTCTTGGGGCATTGACATACTAGACTGGTCTATTGAGACTTGTATCACATTTCATGAAAAGGGGCCCTTGCTTTCAACCACCCTTCACTTGTTATATCATGGATCTTTCAACATATTATACCATATCAGTGAGATGCCCTCTTTGGACCCAAGATTATCAAGAGCTATGAGATGGCATCAACTTGGGAATTTTGATGTTTCTACATGAGTTATGGCCACTTTGATAGATGAGGACTTCATTTCTAATCCCTATAGAGAGATGGAGGGGTTGTAGCTGGGAGTTAAAGTTGTGTCATCCTATTTCTAAGGAGTTAGCCATTTGATAGATAAGAATGACTTGATCAAGACTCATTCTATTGCATGAGTACTTCAATAGTTAGGTGGTGAGTTTCCTAAGGATTTGCCCTAGTGCACCCGTGTTATAGATCTATTCAGGAGGAAACCAATCCACAACATAGAGCACTTTTATGGGCCTCACTTATTTTAGGAGTTTCAATTACATGACCACTTCAAGGACTAGGCCCTAGGTAGTGGCAAGCTCATGGAGCTCAGAGACTTATTGTAATGGAGGAGGATGAGATTGATAATAGGATTGATGAAGACTACAATCCTGAGAGGAAGATAGATGAGATAGTATCACAAAGTGAGGGATTAGCACCAAAGGATGAGGAGGTGGCAACCCAAGGAGGTTGTACCTGTACATAGATAAATTCTATTTATTGAGTTGATAAAGGAGGATATGAGGCATGATCATCCCTCATGGTAGCTTGGAGATCCTCGTGAGTACTATGCTAATCAACTCCTTTAATTTTTTTGTAGTTGCTCATCTAAAAATGATTATGCTCTTATCACTTAGACTAACACTCTTTTTCTTTTACACTTTGATGCAGGAACTATTGGTAGATGGAGGGATCTATTTAGGATTACTTTGTTGTATGTCTTTATCCCAACCATAGGACGAGCTAGAGAGGCACTTTTGGTTGATGTTTGGGTGTTTTCACTAGTAGGTCAACACATAGATGTTCTTGATCCTACTTACCATGATAGATAGAACATAGTATCCTAGAGGACTAGGGTTGTTGCATTCAAGGTAGAAGTCACTTTGCAACAAGAGATGGCTAGCCTTGGGGTCCACATATAAACTTCTGTAACTCTATCATGGACTCAGACACTAGGAAAATTGCACTCACATATTTTTAGCTACATCCCCTCATAAGGACACACTTAGAGGACTCCCAAACTTTCCAACATGGAAGATAGTAGGAGGAGTCCATGGAGCAAGAGCCCTAGAGGTTCCGTGGGTCAGAGTTGAACTTGAGGTCTTTGAGAGATCTAATTTCTTATTAAAGAGATTTTGGACTTTCCCACTTGCATGGAGAGACTTTACACACTTGAGTGCACCTTTTAGCTCTTTGAACTCCTTTGATGGATTGACTTGTACTCAGAGATTACTTAGCACTTATTATAGTGAATTTGATTGGTTGTAGATTTATACACTATTTTAGTTGATATCTTGTACTTTTCTCTCTCTTATGTACATGGTTGGTTGTAGAACTTTTTCTTTTGGAACCATGGATGTTTATATATGATGATACTATGCTCATGCTATTTTTGTTACTTTTTTGGTTATAAAGGAGACGTATGCAATGTGAATATGTATGGATGCATTTGATACACATATAAATGGAAATGTAATACACTTGTCTACTTCTTGTATTATGAAAGCCATTTTTCTATGACATGCTTGTTTTTGTATGATGTGCATATGGAACTAACACTGTAGTTTCTCTTTAGTAAGATTTTTAACCTAGGGGATTGCAAATTGACTTCATATAGGGTGACCTAATAAATTTTCTAGATAGGATTTATTAGGGGATCATGCGGGAACAAGGAAGGTAATAGAACAACTTTTATATTAAGCTTCACAGAAGGATAAATATTGATCCTTCTCTAAACTAACCACTTAGACTAGCTTTTAACTCAGACAAGAAATAAAATTTATAAGTACCCTCTAGACTTAGATCAAAAGATAGACAATAGGTTAGACTCAAGTAAAGGAAAATCTCCTTAGCAAGGATGAACCTAGAAAATAGCTAGACTCTTGGCTTTGCCTAACTTGTGCATAGGTGTGCTTTGTTTGTTTCTCTTTTTTTCTTTTTCTACTTCTCCAATAGGATGTGACCCCTGTAGCTTCAATCTTAGAGACCCCTATAGCTTCAATCTTAGAATATTCTCCACCTAAGAGTATGGACATCAACAATTTTCTCTTTTCTCTTTTTTCTCTTTTTTTCTCTTTTCTTCTTCTACTCATATATTTTTTGTTCTTTCTTTTTTCTTGCTTTTTTGTCTTTTTTTATTGCTTTAAAGAGTTTTGACCCCCTTGACATTTTTTTCCATGTGAGTAAGGGGCTAAGCACTACCAAAAGGATAACTAACTCCTAGAAGACTTCCCTCTTACTAAGGAGGATCAGGGGAGATCTACTTGTTAGCTTCTATTAGATGTTGTAGGTTTGAAAAACTTGTTTTCCTTAGACTTGACTAGATGATGGTTAAGATTGGGATCAGTATAAAGCCAAAATTTTGACTTTACTCAAAATTGTTGGGATTGTACAGGGCAATGGAAATGATTCTTGGAGGATCTAAGGCTCAGTAGGGAAACCCTATACTAGCAACTTTATGACTCCTTACTAGGATGAAAATTGAACAAGAGCAAACCACTAACAAATGCAATGGCAAACAAAATGAAATGCATGTTTTGCTTTTTTATAATTTTTAAATTTTTTTCAGAATTATTTAGTTTTATAGATATTTTAGGTATAATTATTTTTAGATGAAAGGAGTAAACAATTTCACTAAATTCTTCACCCTCCATGGTGCACAAGAGATAAGCATTGTTACCAACATCTTCTTTAACCATGTACATTCATTTCCAATCTTCTTGGAACTTTCATTTATTTTTGTGTCTTTTGCTTTTTGTGCTTCCTTTTCTAAGGATGAACTCACCTATTCTATAAGGTCATGTCATCGTTTTTTTCTCCATGGGTGTGCTCATACTTGCTTGCAAAGATTGGGTTGATGTGAGATGAGCTAAGGATTCAAACATTTATTGGTGGGATGGGGTCTAGAATAAGGTGCCATTGCTAGCCAACAGTTTAGTAAGAAGTTAAAACGTATCTTGCATATAAGTCTTGGCTTCAACACACTCTTGGATGGTTTACAAGAATTGGAATAACTTAAAGGGAGTTTGTGGTTTTCTTTTCTCCTCTATAGGAACAAAAATTATACTTGTTTTTCCATTTGGTTTTGGTCATAAGTCCATGAAGTACCCCATGTACTTTTCAAGTAATTCTAGAATGGTGGGGTCTTATACCCCAATAGTTATGTGCAATTTTTTCTCTTTTCAAAATTCTCCTTCACTTACTTCATCTTCATTAAGGAACCTTTCAAACATTTCAATTTGGACCTGAGGTGGTTCCCACATATCATTAGATTGTATGGAAGTTGCAGGTGAAGGTGGGTCATGTGAGTTGCCTCCTCCAAAAGCATTGGAAGAAACCTCAGGATCATTTGTAGATTCATTATCAATTAAGTTAGTGTAAAAATGATCCTTAGAGTTTGTCTACTCTTATTGTATTGGTGAATTCCAAGGTGTATAAGACTCACTCATTGGTGTAAAAGGTATATAATAATAATTTAGAATTGGTGTTAAGGGTGTACATATGAGTCACTTGATGAGGTTTCCCTAGGAAGGATTAGTGGGGTATATCCTTTTGAAAAATTTGCATCAATTTAGATTCATTTCTATTAAGTTAGTGGTTTTCAACTAGATTTTATTTAGACGGCTAGGCCATCTTGGGATAGGAAGAACCTCATTTATAGAAAGAAACATTTGAATGAGCTGAATTGACTCAATTATTTCTTCTCCTTCTTCTTCTTCTTCTTCTATATTGGAAAACATATTTATTTCTAGGACCATGTTGATGGTACAAATGTCCTGGGGAATTATATGGGGTTATCCTTTTCCAAAAATTTCATGATCTTGGTAGTTGTTTTGATTTAGATGATAATCCCTTGTTTTGATGATTCCCCTTTTTCTACAGTTTTGATGACTGGGTCAATATCAGTTTTAGCTTCATCATCATTCTTATTTAAGTGCAAATTCTAAGGAGTAGGCTTGAGTATGGTAATCTTGTTAGTAGAGAACTCATAATCAATTAGAAAGTTTATCTTCTTTTTTGTCATGCCGGCTTTTAGCATGTTGAAAGGCTTAGGGCCTTCTTTTGTGACATAAATCTTTCCAAGGTGTAGGAAGCAAACCACCTAGAATAAGGTTGAGGGGACTACCCTCATCTAGTGTATCCAAAGTCTTCCTAACAACAAATTATAGCTTGTGTCTTTGTCAATGACATAGAACACTGTCAAGACCATTTTGGGTCCTAGAGAAATTGGGAGTTATCTTTCCAATAATAGCCACTTTCAAGTTATCAAAGCCTCGTAAGGTATCTCTACAATATCTAATGTTGGTGTGACCATATCCCATTCTTTCAAGAAGAGAGAAAGATGTAATGTTCACTATCACCTTGTCACTGTTACTAATTTTTTGTTCACACTTAAAAAATTAGTTGGACCTAAGTGTAGTTGTTTAGAAGGAATAAAAGAAAACTTCAAAGTTATGCATTCATTGAATGATTGATGCCTTGACAAAGCAGAGAATGATATCCAGTTGTTAGGATAACCCATCAATCTAATCAGGACTGATAAGTTATCATGACAAGAAAATTGATTGTCAAGAAATCAAAGATTTAAGAAATATAGTTGTTCTACACAGTTTGATCTTTCAAGAGTTATAAGTTAAATTGATTATTCAGTTAATCAGTTTTGAATGAAATAAAGAAAGATATTTGTATTGCACTGTTATTTCATGTCATGTTTTGAACATACATTCAGGTATCTGTTACTTTATCTCATGCATTGATTGAAAAGGAAATACATATACATCATATGCATCAGAGAAACTAACTGATCATGTTTAAAAGAAGTGTTCAAATGTGTCCCACACAAGCCATGGGAGTAACTAGATTGAGCAATTGCAGACATGCAAGCTATGTATCTGTTTGATAAAAGAAAAGGGAAAAGAACATATGATAAATCTAAACATCCATCATTGCCTGATCATGGAGGTTGTCATTGAAGATGGCCTTCAAATCTTCAGTCTTCATTCTTCACTCCGAGCTATCATCAAGTTGAAACCTGCAAAATTTTGGGGACAACCCTATTAGTGCTCCGGATGTTTACAGTTATCACATGCTTTTATCAAACAGAGACATCTACTTATCACATCATGCATTCAGATGAGAAATCAAATCAGATATATGACACAAATCAGGAAGAAATCATGAAGGAGATCAATCAATGCTATCAGGTACTTTTTTATGCTAACTTGTTTGTTCACTATGCAGTTATAGGACAAATTTTGTTGTTGATTTGAAGACAAATAAACATGTGGATTAAATGTGGCTCCCATAAGGGTTTGAGCCCAACATGTTTCTTTTCATTTTTTGAAAAGAGTATCAGAAAAGATAGGATACATCATTCTGAGCTATATCATGCATCATCTAATCAACTTGCAGAAAGGATATGTCATCATGGAATTATTACAGTTGATTAGAGCAAATCAGATTAACATGACTAAATGCAAAAAATCATATTACAGTCATCCAGGTTACAGGAGCCATCTAAGGTATAGTATCATTATGAATGCATGTATTTATTTCATCACAACTAATAAAGAGCAATTGACAAAGTGCATTCATAGTTCAAGGATATGATACAAGTTTTCAAATTAATGTGCTTGATAAAGAGATGAAAGACAGCATAGAGAAAGATACAAGTTATGCCTTTAAAGAGACAAATCAAAACAGCAAGGCATTATTAGCTCTAGGCTGATATGTGGCAGTGTGAAAATGCAGTCATGAATATATCATTGTCTTGGACCAATAGCTAAGTAGTCATCAATGCCTTGAAGCTTCAAAACCATTAGGATACATAGATCTACAGTGAAACAATTCAAATCGGAGCATATAGGACTTAGTTTTCAAAGATGAGGCAACACTCTACATCAGGTATTTCTCATATTACCTCATATTGTCAAAGATGTTCAGAGTTTAATAGTTATATCACATTCAAGTTGCAAGTGTGTCATAGAGACAGTCAAAAAAGATGCTACATGGAACAACAGATGAGACAACATCGAAGACAAGAGATACAGTGCACACTGAGAATGTGGCAGTCACATGCTAGAGGCAAAGATGCAAATGACAAATGCATATAGCATGCTCTCTGAAGAGCACTCATCAAGTCATAAAGACTGTCACTTAGTATCAAAGATCTTAGAAGAAGAACAAAACATGAGAAACATTCATTTATCATCACTGTCATGACAGTCAAGTATAAATCTAAAAGAAAGAGACTGTCATGTCTAGAAAAGAAGGATCCAAATACAGTATGCATAGTAGAGTATTAAGAATGCCACAACCCAAAGATAACAAGGTGGTTTCCATACACCTCATCATTGTTTGACCAAACAATCTTTATCTCATACACATTGGAGCTACAGTGATGCCATGGTACAGTCAAGAAGGTGCCATGCCTTAAGGAAAGATACATTGCAAGAACAAGGATAAAGTGCAGTCATCTTCACTATGGACAAACATGACAGTGATCAAAGAAGTGACTTATACAAGCAAATACAGTCAGAATAAATCATAGTTGCCATATCCATCTACAGGAGTTAGTCAATAATGAAGGAGAAACATCAAGGAGAGATAAGAACATGTAATCACAGCTACAAGTGCATTTTTGCAAACACAGTCACAAAAGAAGGTAGCATGATCTATGCCATGTTAGAATACAATCAAAGAGAAGAAGGACAAAACACAATCAAAGATAAATACCATATGACAAGGGTCCACCATATACAGTTTGCAAGATTACAAGTTATCATATGTAAACAAATAAAGAGACCATCTATGCTACAGGAGAGTCTCACAGAGGTGCCAATGTATGCTACAGAATATTAGATGATAATAATGTATACTACAGAATATTAAATGATTTGTTGTCATACAAAATATAAAGACTTGCTTATGCCAATTAGCTATAGTGAAACAAACAATAGAGGTGTATCATCATCATTAATGATATGATAGTCAGAAGGTGTTATGAAAGCAAAGAAAGAAACTCCATCTATTAACACCTCAAACTCTTAATGTTGTTGCCTACAGAAAAAGCCCATGTTCCATAAGATAATATATAGAAAGAAGCATGACTCATGCTAAAATGTATTTTCTGATCAAGATATCAAACTCTAATATTCATTTTTGCACCCACAGTCAAGAGAGTTGAGAAAAAGAAAGATACAGTCATAGCCATGACAAGAGAGCAAGGTTTCTCATGATATCAGGTATACCCATTTGACAGAAAATCAAACCCTAGTGCTAATTTTTGCACCCACGGTCAAGAAGACTCAAATAAAAGAGAAATATAGTCATATCCATTACAGAAGAGTAACATTTTTCATGATAAGTGTGTACCCATCTACAGAATGAACAAGGTCTTTCAAGATCTCAAACCCTCAGGTTTCTTTTACACTTGCACGTAAAAAGAAAGAGCAGTAAAAAAATACAGGAGAGTGGCCATAACAGTTTGAAGCCTTGAAAGTACAGAAAGAGCAAACCCTTGACAAGAAGTTCAAAACCTTGTTTCTTTTCTTCATTTACAGTCATAAGCAGAAATAGATAACAGTGAAAGAAGATGGCCATGGCAGTGTGAAGGAATTTTTGTGCAAGGAGGGTTGAAACCCTAGTTTCAAAACTTCCAAACCCTCAATAGTTTACACAGTTGTGCCTGTATACAGAAGCGTGGTTGTGATAGGTGGAGGCCTTATAAGTCTAAGAAGATAGCAAACCCTTAGCTCAAGAACTCAAACCCTCAGGTTTTTCTGCATCTACAGACAAGTCATGCTAAAAGGAGATATATACAGTCATGGCCGAAAGTGATAACCCATTTTTTGCCAAAAAATGCAATACCCATAACCTCAAACAACCCTTGCCATTTTTTTAAACTGTGAAAAGAGACAAAAGAAGCTACAGAGGATGAAAAATGACAAGAGCTTACCTCATTTCGCCAATAGGAAGAAGGGTCTACCCACGGCCTCACAGTGGCCTTAAAGCTTTCAAGAACAGGTGAAGGTTACAAGAAAAAAGATACAAAGAAGAGAAAAGGTGTTAAGGAATGCATAATGTAAAGAGAGAGCCATAAAAGAGGAAAGGAGGCTGCAACCATAAAAAAATTAAGCCACAGAGATGAGTAACTGCCTCATATAGAGTAGAAAATAGTGTTACCTTCTTTGTTAATGATATAGTTCCAAGATGCAACCAAAGATCATGTTGAGAGGAGTGAAAAACCAAAGCCATGATGAATGAGTTTCAAACCCTAAGGCTGGCATAGTGCAGTTGCAGAGCTCCGAGGAAAGAAAACCAAATGAAGAATGAACAAAATTAGGGTTGTTTCCTCACTTTTCTTTGAAGGTTCTTTTACCAAGTGTGTTTTTGACTTGTAAAAAATAAATAATTACATTATCCAAAGGAGTGTCGTGGTCAAGACCTTTTGTCTTGAATATCCTAACCATCATAACATGGAGTGGCCGACAAGAAAAGCTTAGTGCTTAATTTTATGAAATCAATAGGGCCGATGTGATGTGAGGGAAAGGCTTTATGCCTTATAAACTTCTTAAAGATTCCTTGGTGGTCGGGTTATGCATAGACAAAGTTTCACATGCTAATGTTCCTTGTCTTATTCAAAACATCAAAAGGTTGAATACTTCTTGATTATGCATGATGGCTAACAAAGACAAGAAGGTGTGATTTTAGACATGGCATATGTTCAGGACTATGCATGGAGTTTTCAAAGGTAAGCATTTATGCATGATGGCAGTATGATGGTGCAATGATGGGTCATGGAGTTATTTTTCTTTTTTGATCTCAAATTGCATATGGGAAATAAGGTGGTTTAGAAAATGTAATGTATGTGCACTAAGGCAACAAAGGGGAGTCATAAGGATGTTTATGCATATTGTTTTGTGCATAGAGTGTCATGATGCATGGAGTGACTCATATTTTTTTTATCTTGCAGAGAGAGATAATGTTTCTTTTTATTGATCATGGAGTGATAAGGATATAAAATTTTTCCCTTAATGTATATTTAAATCATGCAAAATAGGGATATTTTCTTACAAGGAATTATAAGGAGTTTGTATTTGTCCCTAAGTCCTATTTTTTACTCATATCATGCAAAATAGGCAAATGTAATTGGAGTGATAAGGAGTCATATTTTTCTTCTAATCATGCACGATTTTGCAAAGTCATTAATTGTAAATAAATAATAAAGTAATATTCTATAAATTACTTTATTATTTTTCACAAATTGTAAAATTGAAAATAGAACAAATTGTAACCAATAATAAAGTAATATTCTATTACTTTATTATTTACTCACAATCAATTTTGTTCATGCGAATTCATGCAAATTGATTAGTGGAGTTAACTAGGTCACCTAGGAGATTTTGCATGATTTTTAGGAGTATTTTTAGGGTCCTTGGTCAACTTTTGGTCAAGCATATGGAGAGGGCCAAATTGAAGTTATTTTTACTCAATTTGTGGCAGTCTTAGGCCCTAGTTTTGTAGATTTTGGAGGTTGCTCGAGAAGGAGTATTTTTAGAGGCAATTATCTGCAAGTCCATATTTTTTGCATGCCTCTTAGAGAGAGAAAACCTATTTATTGTAAAGCAAAAGTTTATTTTTGCTAGTTCTTGATTCTCATTCTTATTCAGATAGATTGGAGAATTCTTGTAGCTCACTTTTACAGTTTTATTGAGAGATCAACAGGTTACAGGTTTCCTTTTGTCTTATTTGCAAAGCTTTCCTTTGTTTGTTTTAGATCAATTGAATTACCTTTCCTTTTTATGTTGAATGTTGAAGTGATTTGACAAAATTTTGATGTGTTTTATTATTAAACCTTCAAAATTATTGTCTCACCTCCTTGTTTGCAGCATTAAAGCATATATTCATCACAGGTCTTAGGTTGTGTTAACCAGAAATAGTCTTTTTATGCTGTGAAAAAACCATTTCCTTCATAAACCTATTTTCAAACCTTCCCTAGAATCACTTTTGTGGTATTTATGCCAAGTCTAGATTGTGTAAAAGTTAGTTTTCTAAGCAAACATTGTGGATAGATTACATTATTTCTACCCAAATTAGGTGCATCACCATTTTATCTTTTATATTCAATTAGTTTCTTTCTTCCCTTTTCCCAAAAAGTAAAAATATACATCTCAATAGAACATTTGAAGGGAACCAGCCCACAATCTGGAGGTCTAGTTTCGTCATAGGGCACCCACAACCTGAAATTAGTCCCATGTTACACGGAATTGCAGTGCTTTAACCAGCCTTGCATATGGGTGCAATTCCCAATGATAACAATCACTATAAGAATTTTCTTTATACAACTTGTAAGTATAAGTCTAGATCTCCTCTTTTTGTCAATTCAACTTTTGAGGGCATCTACTTCAAATCAAAGAAGAAACCAGGATCATGGAGTTCCACGTTTAGTGGGTCCATGTCTAGATCCACCTGGTTTATTTGTTTATTTGGGAGTGGCATTATATGATACAGGTACTTTAATCCAATTACTTGTAAGAGAGTTGCACAATGTGACAACAAATTTTTGAGAAGATCAATGAATGAAATTTTTACATAGGTTCTCATTAGATCTTCTATGAGTTCATATGGTCTAATAGGAGGTGGCATACGATCAACTATTGAGATCATCTTCCCATGGGATTATATCTCTTTTTTTAAAATGGGTTCTAAGTTTATTTCATCATGGACAATTTCCACTATTCCTAACATCTTAGTTTCACCTTTCATCTCTAATTGACTAGGTGTATTAGGCTCATTAACATTAGAGGTGTTGGTTGATCCTAAAGTGCTTGGATTTTACACATTCACTTTGTTATTTTGATGAACTAGGAAAGGATCCTAAAATATCTTCATATTTGTATTTTGTTGGTCTATGGTCATTTGTTGGATGTTATTGTTATTAGCTATCATCTCTTAGGGGTTGAGGAACATTTGAATGAATAAACATTGTTGATCCTCTAGTAATTTTGAGAATAATCTATTATACTCCTTGCACAACTCGATGATGTGCCCTCTTGATTTGTGAAATGAGAAAAATTGATTAGGCTCATATGGTTAGCAATATTGCTCATTCCTATTATCATTATACTAGCAATTTCCTTGTTGATTATCCCTTTGATGATAATTGTAGTTGTAGTTTTGAGGATAATCAATGGTGTTAACATTTTAATTATTTTGAGGAATATAATCTCTCTTGTCATACCCATTGTTATAACCTTTGTTGGCATTGCTCCACATAGGAGGTATGTCGATTACCCCATTTGTCATTGCATTGTGATTGTTCTTCAAGATCTTAATAGTGGAAGGGTTCTTTCCTTTGTTGTCATTGGTTTAGGAAGTGATGAGTCTTCCATTTGTACCATAAACTCTTCACTCATTATTAATAGTGGCTTGGTTGATTCTTAATGTGCTTTCTAGATCTTCCTCATAAGACTTATAAGACAACTTTTGGACTTCCTCTCTCATGTCCCTATTGAGGTCATGCAAGAAGAGGTTGCAAAGTTCTCAATGGTCCATGTTTAGGGCAATAGTCAAGAAATAGAGGACTTGCCTCTAATGTGTAACAAAATTGCCATAGATTCATCCATGTCTTGTTTCATACTTAATAACTCTTAGATTCCTATCCTCACTAGTTTATTCATATCGAAGGTGGTGATGAATTTGTTGATAAGCTACCAAAAGAAATGTATGGAGGCCTCAAGAAGGTGATAATACCAATCTAGAGCAATTCTTTCAAGGTTCTTTTGAAATATTTGGGATACAACTCCATGCCAAGGAAGGAGTTCCCTTACAACTATTATATATGCTTTGATGTATGAATTTGGGTCTCCATCCCCCTTGAATTTTGGTAGATCAAGGAGGGGACATGGTAACACAATGTTGTGAAGGTTAAAGTTGAAAGGTTCCTTTAAGTATTCAAGATAAGTCCTTGAAAAGGTGTTTTGTGAAGTTGATGATGTTCCTGCAAACATAAGCCCCATGGGTGGGAATTGTGAACTAGGTTGTTTTTACATTTGAATGTTTGTTTGATATCTAGGTATGACTAGATAAGTTGGTTGCACATTCATCAATTAATATGCTAGAGGATTCATATAATTCTATGCCATGCAAACTCCACTAGGTTGCATGTTAGAAATGTTTTGTTTTTGTGGAGGTGGAAAGGCCTTGTTACTAGCATTGCAAGAGTAAAAGTTCAAATAGGGGGGTTTTGGGTTGCCCCCTAGTTTTTCTTAACCCTAGTGGTGAAAGGATTTGCTTGGATTCTAGGTATTTCTTTAGCCTTATCTTGTTGAGGTTATTCAATGCATCTAGTATCAAGCATCTTGATTCATTGGATCAAGGTATCTATAAGGTTGGATAGTGTTAAAACCTTTGTTCTTTGAGTTTCACCACCTTGTAGTGGTTGTCTTGCATTTGGGTAGCCCTATTTGTTCATTCTTCAATAAATGTTTTGATGTAGCTTGGAAAATTGTGGATCACTTAGCCTAATATGATATGTGAAGGACTTCTTGAGCCTCACAAGCTTCTTATGAGTTTCTCTCCAAGTGGCACACCTCATTGTCCATTTAGGTGGCCATTTCCCTATAGCTTGTAATAGGACAACCTATTGATGTATTTTAGATCAAACGAGTACTTAGTGTTCTCTACCTTGGTTGGGATGGTTGGGTTTAATGATGGTGTCATGATTCCAAGTTAGGTTGTTGAAAGTTAAGAAATTGTGGGCCTCTTGTTGAATGTTGTGTGCCTTGTGATGAAATCAAGGGTTTTCATTTTGCTTGAATGTTGTTGATTGAATATTTTGTTTAACGTAGTATGCCTTCTATTGAAATCAAGAGATTTCCTATTTAATTGAATTGAAAATTTAATGTTTCATGCCTCATGATGGGATTGAGGAATTTCCTCTTTGTGCAAATTAAAATTTATGTTCTTCATGATGGGATTGAGGGCTATTTTATTTCTTTGATGTTTTTGATGTTTAATGAGTCTCTAAATGCAATTACTATAAATGAATGTATCTTTTCTTTTTGTGTTTTACCAATTTTTAAGTATGATCTAATTTCTATTTGCATGAAACTAAATTCTCTTATGGATGAAAAACTAAAATGACTTTTTCCTAAATGCAATTTTATGAATGTTTTGGTCTTTTTGTGGTTTGATTTTGGATGTTAATTACTCTAAAGAAAGAAAAATGCTTCTATTCTATAATAACAAGAATTTGAATCTAGAACTAGCAAAGCAAATGAAATCTAATCTAACCAAGAGAAAAATATGAATTTTACTTCCTTAAGGGTGAGAGAATTTGATAATCACTATGCTAAACTACCTTTTAAAGAATAAAGAACTTGTAAATGAATGATAGGCACCAATGCTAGAATTTTATCCTTAGAGATCTAGTATCATCTATCTTCTTACCTACAACAATTGGGTCCTCCACTTGATGACAAGAAGAGACACAGATGTGAGAGAACTGACATTGATTGAAGCTTTGAAGATTGATAACACAAAGGGAAAGGGCTTACAAGGTCTTGTACAAGCATAAAAATGCTATGGGGGCTATAATGTAAATAAGAAAATTAGCCTCCCTTAAAACAAGAGAGGAGAGGGGCATTTATTAGTTGAGAAGCAACACCTAAGGTAGGGCTTGATTGGGAGTGAACTAGGGAGATAATTGGAAGATCATAAAAGCTAATGGGGAGAGGACAAGAGATTTCTTCAGAGATCACCATGGATTGATTAGGAGTGAACAACAAACTGATTGGGAGAAGCGAAACAGTTAGGGGGAGTGGTGGTTCAATCAGACAGGAGAGAACTCTTAATCAAAAATAAAAATGAAAGTAAACTAGGAATAATTGAAAGAAATCACGCATGCCAAAAGATGATAGGGTCACCCCTTTTGCTAGGGTAGGTCAATTGGGTGACCCTAACATCTCTCGATTCACCCTCCAATTAAGGATCTATAAAAGATATTTTGACAAATACAAGGTCCTGGAACTCAGTTTAGAGGTTGAAAAAGATGGTCAAAGGGATAAATAAGATAAAGGATACATCATCAAGTGTGAAAATGCTGAGAGAAGTGCAATTCATGACTTCGAGGATTATGAGCTAAATTGTCGAATCATCATCATACTCCCATGTCAGCCCATGCATTTTTTAGAGCTTATAGGTACATGGGTGGAATTTTTCCTATCAGAATGTTAGCTGAGTCAAATGTGGAAAATTCTATTCTTCGTAAGGCCAGTGTGGGTTTAATCAATGGCTAGTTGGATGACTTTAACAAGGCACTCGTAAAGAATGAGAAAGACACCTATGGTTTATTCTGGGCAAAGCAAGGCTTGTTGTGTATGAGATTTTCTTCTTTGAATTATGATCATTAGAGGTCAAGTAAGAGGTATCTATAGGGTACAATAGGAAGTGGTTGATATTGACAGTTCTAGCAATAGCAACTGATCTTTTCTGCTTTACATGGGGGTGTTCTCTTCATTCCTATATAGTTGATAACTTTTCACTACATGTTCTCAAGACAAGTAGTTCTCTATTCATGTCGTGGTTAAATATTTTGATAAACACTTTTGCTTCCTAATTCTATCGATAGGGTGGAATGTCTAATTTTTCTACTAGTTTCTAGTCTAGGGATCTTTTGATCATGTCATAGGTGAAGCCTATGTATGTTTTTTGTAATGGTATTTGGGTTATAATGTTGAATACATTTTCCCTTCCATTTTGGGGCATCTCAAGAATATGTAGTCAAAATTTTTGATCAATATAAAAGGGCATGATTCCCCTAGGATCACTTTTACTGATAAAAAAATAATAATATATTAATCTGCATGGAACTCATAAGTTATATGACATGTCAATCAATCATTAACAATTGTCTCTTAAATAGGAATATTTTGAAACTTTCAACTCAAAATGTAGGTTTATCAAAACTTCAACCTAGAATACAACTTAAGTCGTTGATCATCAATATCAGACAATGAAAAATATTTATAAAAAATGCTTTATATTTCTATACTTGCATAAATGTTACCATTAATAAATTCTCTCATTGGCATTATTAAGATATTTTATTTCGTTTCACTACAATAATCTTTTTGCATGCATGACATAAGGTATTATAATATTAACATGGTAATTCGTATTCATAAACTTTTATCACCAAATGTGGGTGTGCCAAAATATCCTCATGGAATACAACTTAAGCCATTGATCAACATTCATTGGACAATGTAGGATTTGTTAAGCAATTCAATCTTTATCAAGCTAAAAAAATTCCAAATAATTTAATCCTTATCATTTAGCATCAGAATATTTTTACTAGCCACATTATGATTTTCCTAAACCATTGGATAACTCACTTAATAATTTATTTTATCCTTTTGAATTCAATAGATAATTCAACAACTAAATTATCTTATTTTTTAAATACATCTATAATTCACTAGCAAAAACCAACATTGTTGGCAAAGGCATACATTTTGCCACAAAAATTAATGCATTGGGCTAAGATTTGCCAAGATTTTATATAAGTTTTTAGGGGGTTTCTTAAAGTTATCACTGGATATCCTATAAAATTTGAAAAATTGGTAAACAACTAGATCTAAAAATTAAACTACAATGTCCCTAGAATTAGACCAATTTTTTTAAGGGGTGAAACTTGTGAATGAAGCATATGTTATGCCTCACAAACCAAGTTCATCTATAATAAAATCCAAAGATCCTCATACACATCCAAAGAAATAGATTAACTCTCATGTTTCTCTAAAATCCCATGCTTATCTATGGACTTGGCTAGAATTGACCTTGATGCATGAAGCTCAACATGTCCTTAGTGAACATAGGTACAATTAACTAGCACATTGCCTCCAAAATTCAACATATATCAAGTATCACTTGATCAAATGAGATTCAAGTAGCCATTACGTGTTACTTGACTAATCAAAAAATAATACAATAGCCAGTGCCACTTATCTAATAACAACACCTTACATTAAGCCAAGTGTTACTTGACTAAATACAATATTCATACATGAGTCAAGTGTCACTAAATCATCATGATGACCTCATTGCATCAAGTGTCGGTTGATCAATGTTATATATAGAGGTTGCAGGTCATCTCTCGATTAGTTAACCCCTAGTTAGTCCATTAAGAACTATATTACAAACCCATTGAAACTGTCATAGCTCACTTTCTATCATTTTAGTTTATCCCTTCCATTTAAACCCTTTTGGTTTCCAAGGTTCCAAGTGGCAGAGAGCATTAGGAAAAATTGGGTTAGAATTTCAGGTTATTATAAATAGACTTGTTAACATGGTAGGTTTAGGGTTTAGTTTAGGTTTGCATGATAATTTTGGGTTTTAAGTTTAAGTGTAGATTTAAGTTCATTAATTTCTAATTCCAAAAATGGAAAAATAACATATTCAACACTAAATATAACCTTCAACATTCAAGACAATGAATATAGTTCTCAACTTAATTTCATATTGATTTCTTTCCAAGAACTCACTTAACATGTTTATTCATATCTTTAATATCAAACAACTTTATATAATAAAAGATCATGCTATTCACTACTATTTTAATGTATTCCCAAAACTATACTGAATAGAATATCATAGTGACCTTGCTCATAGCTTATTGTAAATATGTTTTATGTCACTCAAATAATTAAGGAAAAACTTGATTTTAATACATTTCTTACAAAATAATACTCATATTAAACACCACTACCAAATTTTATGTACTAGACAATAAATTAAATAAGGTTATCACCATACTCTCATTCCATGCAAAACATTGGTAAGTCATATGATACTAATGCTACCTCCATGCATCCATTCCTAACATGAGGAAATCGAGAATTTAACTATTCATTCTTGAACCTTGTACATGTATAAGGTATCATCATTACGATAAGAACACTGAGTAACCATACATATGCTAGACCAATCGATAACATACTCTAATGTGTAATAGATGTCCTTTATGGACCATTTCAAACAACTTGTCATGGTGAGTAGTAACATCAATCCCTAGACATGTAGTGGAGGTCTAGTACCATTACCATGCTTCACTACTCAAAGGTATAGGATCCAAAAGGAACGTGTATGAACATATTCCATAGAGACAAGGTCCTAATATAAACTAAAAAAATACATTATCCTTCAAACTCAAAGACCTCCATGCTTTAGAATGATCAATAAAGAGAAATAATTCAACATAGCCCCTTTTGGGAACAACTTTTAAACCCAAAGGAACAATTCCAACTTCCTTCCCTTAATAGAACATGTATAACCACACTATGTTTATGATTGTTATAGTAAGTAGGAGAATACCCTATTCAACTCTTTCCAAGTACAACTTTGGCAACTATAATTCACAAAAAAAAATGTATATTTATAAAACAATCCTTAACACATAAGATAGTTAGAGTGGTAGGTCTAAAATTAGTTTATGTTGCTATTTCATAGTCTCAAAACAATGGTATTTTATTTGTCTATAATTAAAGCTCACTAATGTTATCATGCTTATTGAGGACATTCTAACTTATGACACCACACCAACCATCCCTTATAATGGAAATCATGAGTTTATATAAATCAAACATCTTAGTACATAAAGTTGAGTTCATATCCAAAATCCCAAGTAACAATAGGATGGTTTGTGCTTTTACAAGTTTTCATAAAATGTCATACAAATCAATATCTTAACTCCATGGTGTA
Source organism: Cunninghamia lanceolata (assembly GCA_027924645.1). NCBI lineage: Eukaryota > Viridiplantae > Streptophyta > Pinopsida > Cupressales > Cupressaceae > Cunninghamia > Cunninghamia lanceolata. Next base: position 11,407,226 of record BSBN01000633.1, read on the forward strand.
GTTACCAAAACAAGGGTAGAGATCAATTTCTCCATTTGTTTTTTAAATGCATACAACAAAGGCTTACTATTCTTAGAACATAATACATACATATACCCTCTTTACTATTAACATACATAATCTTTCATTATATGAAATGATATAAAACCTAAGCAAGGTAATTATAATGAATGAACTGTTAACATAAAGTTGATAGTCATTCAAACCCTTCAAGACCACTCAATAGGGATACTTATAAGGTAAAGTTATCATACATTTGAAAATTAAAACATTAGGGTTTTTGACCCCATAAACCCTACTTCATAAGCACCCCCTAAACACAAGTCGATTTGCTTCGAATATCACCATCTAACCCCATTAATAACCTAAAACAAAACAATGCTTGTAATTATAGAAGAATCTCTACACATCATGAGTTTCCCCATCCTTGGTCAATTTATGTAAGGATTAGATCCACAGTGATGTGGTAAACCCATACCTAGGACCACCAACCCCCCGCGCCCCCCCCCCCCAAAAAAAAAAAACACAACATCAGGCCAACAAGAAAATATACCCTAACATCTTTCTCATCAAGTCTATAGGAAACCAAAAGGCCAAACACAACCATGACAATCATAGAATGGATATTGTCACAAAAGAAAGAACTCTGCAACAACAATCAAAAAATAAGATTTTCTATATCCAAAATGACTACATAATCATAAACAAACAACTTTGTTCATAAAACAACTCACTAAGAAAATCAAAGTGATGCCATGACATCACTTGGCTATATCTCCCTCTTCTATTATAATCCATCCTTCCAAGATTTCTCTTGCACATTAAGCCCTTCCTCCCTTTTCTTTTTTTTTTAAATCTTCATTTTTTCTTTCTTCTTTTTCCTCCCAAATATCAGTCCCATTCTCCTCTCCACTAAGACAGGATATCTTTGTAGTATGCTGCTTATTTGCAAGAATATAGGCCTTTTGAAAATGGCCTCCAAATATTTCATTCAAAATTAGAGATCACAAATCCTCTCCACTTCAACAAGCAAACAAATACAAAAATGAAAACCTTTCACAACTTCCCAAAATCCCTTCAAGTCTCAAGAGTCCCCTCATCAATGCTTGTAGGTGGAGGACCGTACTCCTCCCTACCACAACTCACACCAACATGATAAGGGGTCTATTCCCCTCCTAAAACAAAAATCAAAATCAAAATATTTTAAAATTAAGAAACAATCCAAAGGTAAGGCCATAACTTGGTCATAAACAAGATTAGGATCTTATCAAAATAAAATGCGATGGGATTCAAAAAAAAAAACTCAAGGTCCAACAAAGTAAGGAATCCACACCACACTAGGTTCCTTCAAAATATAAAGGCACACATAAATTCAAAAAAAATATAAGGCAATGAAATATCAAGTGTAAGACATCAACCATAAGCCAACCATGGCAAGTAACCAAGATGCCTCCTTAACCTATATGCCCCATTATTTTGTCCTTTGATTAATAACCCATACTTTATGTTCAATGCATCATTACACTTTAATTAAGCACATGGGATGTTTCCTGCATTACTAGTCAACATTGAAAGTAATTATCAATAATATCTTCAAATTGAACAAATTAAATCCATTAACATAAAATAAGTTAGTTAAACCAATATTCAAGTCAAATAGTTAGTTATACTTAAACATTGTTGTTTACTTTTGAATTTTGAAATGATGTCACTATCCCAAAGAACCTACTAGGTAAGCCATAACCAAAAATGTCCAAAATCTAGTATTAAATGTTAGAATTTTACAACCTGTTATAAACAATTGCATTAGTGAAAAAGGGTTATGACAAAAACCCTAGAGGCGAAAACAAGGCTGGGTGGAGTTAGATGAAAACAAGATCATACAACGAAACAAAAAACCTTAAAGCAAGGTATAGTTATGGAGAACAAATAAAAAGGGAATGCAAACCCTAATGAGATCTTAAAAATATGATATACAATTAAAAAATATATAAAAAAACCTTAATGAAAGAAGGATAAACACTAAGGTCAAAACCTAGGTTGTGTAAGAAAGTTAGGGTCACCAATAATATAAGGGAAATACACACTTCTTACATAAAACATCTAGGCTAATTAAATAATGCAATCAATTACACATAATTAACCCAAATAAATGAGTTGGGACTAGAAATAATAAGGATGAATTAAATGCAAAAATTAAATGAATTTACATGTGATACTTAGTTGGATTTTAGTGATGGGAAAGTGATATTGAAGATGCAAAGAGTCAATTCTCCACACAACTAAAATTTTAGGACTTGATCTATCAAGTGTCTTTGACTTTGCAAACTTACTATTATCTACTCTACTTCGGATCCACGCCTATGAAACTAATTTTTGCAAGTGTAGAATTGATCTAACATGCATAACTGAACCTATAACATGTGAATAAACTAGCAAAATTCTAATACTTGAAACTCACTTGCCTCGATCTTTTGATGTCTCAATCTGAGTAAGGATTGGTGGTGTTCACAAACACCTTTAGGTAATCTGCTGAATCACAAGGGTCATGTTCTCCTCAGTCAGACCCCTAGTGGACTAGCTTTATGACTCTAAGCAAAATATTGAAGACAACAAGCAAGTGCACAATAGTGCCTATATGACATCGCAAGTGAACAATGAAAATTGACTTACCTTTAATCTCTTTAACCTATATGTTCTTTTCACATTCCAACATTCCTAGATAACTCCTAAATGATTTCAAAATGAATTAATGAATTTTTAACACAACCACATAGCACACAAATCAACACAACCGTGTGCTACGTTGACTCACAACAACTAGTATGAGGAAGTCACTAGGATTTAATTTGAATTTTTGAATTTTAAAAGTTTGGGTTTCAAATCTAGAACTGTAGAAATAACTTGGATCATGTCTATACTTGCAGATTTGATTCAAGGTGATGAACCAGGGGATCTAGGAATCAAGATCAATCTCTAAGGATGGGTAATGATGGGATTGAAATGGGTGATGTTATGAACCAAATTTGTACAAAAGTCATTGTGTTAAGGACACTCTAATTAAAGCAACCCAAAACATAAGGAAAAAAGACATGAATATACAATTTTCACCATTACAAAAGTAAATAGAGTGAACAATCAAAAATATTTTAACCAATCTAATAAGACTATTTTATAAGCTTTTATTATATTTTATTAAAAATACAGTAAATATAAAACATTGGTTTTAAGTTTGAACATTCCAATAAAACCACTTTACTGTTATAAGTTTTTATTATATTTCATTAAAAAATACACTAAATATTTTTTTAAAAATTCTAAGAGAACACTCTAATTAATTATAAGTTTTAATTTATTTCTACAAAGTGGAGAGTAGAGGTACCTTTTGGAACTAATAGTACAGACAAACGTATACCTCTTCTTTTACAGGAAGGAAAAGACAGTACAATGTCATAAAATTGGCATGGCTCAAGTTATCCCTGTGAAAGGGTCAAATGGTTCAACATAGGATTGTGCCACCTTGTCTTTATTTCCTAGTTTCACGAGACAACAAGGTTACCAACGTACTATATTTTATTAAGGCAAAGGTAGTTTGTTCATGTTCTTGGCCTGGCCCTGGCTATAAACCCTAGGCACACAAAAGGACACTTTTCAACAACAAAATATTCCTTCATGTTTTTTTAGCTTTGACTCTAACCTTCTCTATATTTAGAGATCATTCCACCACAATTTCTGCTATCCATTCCATTGTATTTGGAGGAAGAGCCAATCCATTCCTATATTTTTGGATAAGCCTTCTCTATGCTAAAACACTTCACGCACATTGCCAATAGCTAAGTTCATCAGAGTTTACTTAATTTAGAAGAGTGATTAGATTTTCAGGGAAAAGATATATTGCCAACTCGTTCCACCCTGAGATGTTAAGAACTGGTTTGCAAGATCCCTAATAATTTGGTGGGGTTTGGCAGTTTTTTTTTCTCTTCTTCACAGCCCAGGATGAGGTCATACAGCCTGGTCAAGAGTTGTCAAATCAGAATTTAATTGTTAAATCTTAATTAAAAGCAAAAAACATTAAAAAAGAAAGATCAAAGAGAATCCCATAGTTTTCTAATAATATCAAATAAAAAGGCTAAATCAGCTACCTGATTTGAAGTGGATGGCACCTGTAAAAACCATACTTGCTTCCCATGTACACAAACTCCAAGCTCTGAAATGCATGAGTTGGTGAAGCTTTTTACGGAGGAGGACTGTATATATCCACAGTCGCCCAAGTAAGGTGGCCTCCTAAACAAGGTCGAGAAACAAAAAAGAAAAGATGGGTGGGTGTGTCAGCAAAAAAATGTCTGTTGATTATGACCCCCAAATGAAACAGAAACAGAAACAAGAGCAGGAACAGGAGAAAAGTCATAGTGATGCAAGCTCTTCTCAAACCAAGCTGGAGGGTGATGATTATGGAAAACAGTCTGGTTCCAAACGTGCCCTTAGCCTTCTCTTCAAACAGGTAAGCAAAATCTGCTCAGTAACACTGATGTGCCCTGTTTCTGTGAATATGCTGCCTGTCCATCTTCTTATTTCTTCATTGACTATTGAGATGGGAACATCTATTCATTAGGCCATCCAAACTGTAATATCTGTCTACCTTGTACCACCCAAATGAAGCATGTGACTATATATATTGCCATTCCATCTGGTTGTCAGTAAAAAGATTTCTACAGTACATTTAGGAACTCCCCACTTCCGAAGCTGTATACAAATCCGAGTTTCAATCTAAACTGTATTTTTAGAGGTGGTGTGCAGTGAATACTGTTTTTTTGTCAGATAGTAGTACTAATATGTTTTTCAGACTTCATTGATTGGGTTAACCCAAGTGCACATTCATTTCTCGTCTGAAGTTAACCTTTATTGATTGTTTTATCTAGCAAATCAGCACCAGAGATGATTTTGTCGAGTCGTCTAGAAGTTGAATTAATCCAGGTTGTCAGTTATATTCTGATGCACCCTTATCCTTTATGTGTACGAAAGGTTTTGAATCTGGGCTGGTAAGACTCAGAGCTGAAATATTAGCCCAAGCTTATAATAGGTCAAGTCCATAGCTATGCTGTGGAAAATTTATCCAGCAGAGGGGGTATGCACCGGTTTCCAAATGCTAGGCATTACCAGTAAACAGGATTACACCTAGTTGCAGGTGGAATGATTCCACCTGATAACATTAAAGTTCAATAAAAGCCGCACTTGCTAGCCGAATCTGTATTTGGGTATCCACAAGTGCTTTTAACAAGTTGATCACACAGTTTGGGTTTCTTGCTAATCACTATTCTTGACCCCTACTCAATTTTTTTTCATTGTGAATGACCCTTTATTTATACTTTTTTTCATTACCAGTGAATGATAATTAGGCATCAGAAAGAATCAAGTCCATAGTTGTTCTCACATTCTAAATATTTATCTCAATTCCTGGACTTTACCTGATTTTGATAATGATGCATTCTTCTGCCCTATGAATTTTGCATATGGCATCTTTTTCTGCAGTACATGACTTGTTCTATGTGTTTTCTCTTTGGGCTTAGCTGCAACTTGTAAACTATGATTTGTCTGTATTGTATATCATACCAAATCTTCACATCTAATTCTGAAAGTCATCAATAAGGTTCTCACATTCTAAATATTTATCTCAATTCCTGAACTTTACCTGATTTTGATAATGATGCATTTTTCTGCCCATGAATTTTGCATATGGCATCTTTTTCTGCAGTACATGACTTGTTCCATGTGTTGTCTGTTTGGGCTTAGCTGCAACTTGTAAACTATACTTTGTCTGTATTGTATACCGTACCAAATCTTCACATCTATTTCTGAAAGTCGTCCATAAAAGCAAGAAGGATAAAAACTGCAATCTCCATAGAAGGTGTAATTTCTGTTTTTCCACATGATGTTTCCTTTTGAAGTCTATTTATGCCAGAAATCAATTGCAACATGTAATAACAATTCTTAGAGCTACTTAGTTTCTGAGTTTAGTCTGCGTACTTCCTTTACAGGAAGAAGATGAACAGAGTGAGTTGCTGCAGAAGCAGGGCATTGAAGAAAAGGACACCATACAAAAATATGAAACTACAAACCCATCCGTGATTGCTGTAGAGTCTGAAAAGCAGGAGAATTCGAGGGAATGTGAAATCCAAAGTGTTGTTATTCAAGATGTGAAACCTGGTGTTTCCCAACCAAGCTTACAACAATTGGATAAAGACTCTGTCAAGCTTGAAACGTCTACTGCAGCTTCAAATGTTTCAAGCACAAATGAAAGGTCTCATGTCCAAACTGAACACCTGAATATAAATGAGCCAAATTTGTTCACTCCTACCGTACAGGTTGAAAGCGTAAGTGTGGTGGAAAATGTGACGGGGGTTAAAACCTGTATAACTGATGATGGGAATGAAATCCAAGTAAAGACAGATGTGGCAGATCCTTCAACAGAAGATGCTTCCTCCTCCTTTAAAGATGAAAATGTGAATGACAATAATGAGAACTCTCTAAAGTCTGGAACAGATTTGCCATTCGTTGATGTTAAGAATGCTTCTGCTCATAAAGAAGGTGAGAATTCTGATGCCAACATTCAAACTAGTAAAGTAGACACAAGTAAGGATTCTGATGCCTACATACAATCTAGTCAGGACTCTCAATCTAAGGTGACTACAGTTAATGATCATCATAAGGCAGATGCTGAAAATAGGCCTTTGAGTGCCACTTTACCTGCTGGTGAAAATTATGCTCTTGACACAAATACTAAAAACGCAGTTGTGGGCAACTGTGCTTCTGATAATGTCCAAGCTGAAAGTCTGGTTGCCACAGTACCAACAAGTGAAAATATTGTTGCGGAGCATTATAGTGCAGATGAACCCATTACTGAGCTTAAGCAAAGTTTCAACAATGTTCAAGATGCATGTTCGGATGTGACGATGCCAATCAGTTGCTCTGTACAGGATTCCTCTACCATGACTGAAAATATAGATGATCCAACTGTCAAAAACCATCACAACAATTCACTCTTGGTGAAAACAGAAGAGAATATTTTAGAGAACTCAGAGGCAGCAGGAATTCAATCGGATATCGCTATACTGGCTGATGGTTCCACAGAAAAGGCCTCTAGTTGGAGTGGAAATGCCAATTTGAAACCCAATGATGACAGCCAAAGCAATACTAAGACAGAACAAAAAACTATAGGCAGTTGGAGTGGAAATGCCAATTTGAAACCCAATGATGACAGCCAAAGCAATACTAAGACAGAACAAAAAACTATAGGCAGCAAGGAAGCACCCATAGGTGAACCTATGGTTTCCACAGTTTCAACGTGTAGTCCTATGTCTTCAGTTGTTGAAGCATCTACCATGCCTGAAAGGGAGCTTGAAGAAAAATCGATGGAAAAACAGCATGGAACATTTAAATTGGTTGAAGAGGGTGAAAACCAGATGGAAAACAAAGAAATAGAGGCTCTAGATGAACAAGTTAGAGAGATGAAAGGGAGTTGTCAAGTTGATCATTCTGAAACCAAAGCAGTGTCTCAAAAATCATATGCGGACAAGAATGTAAACAATGGTAGTGAAATTCTTGGGAAAGATATAAGTCCTTCAAAAATGAATCAAGAAAGATTGTCAGATAGTAATCTGCTTGTTCTTGAGAGTGCCCCTAAAGAAAATGGTTCAGCATCTCCAACAAAGTTAGGAAAAGGGCTTGCAGAAAATGGCAATGCTTTCACTGGGGAGAACATGGAAAGTCCATCGGTTGGCAACACTCTGTCTGCCAAACAAGATCCCCAGTCTAAAGTCATTGCAGATAATTATGGAACACAGGTCAAATCTTCTGAAGCGAAGCAAGAATGATGAATGCTCAATAATTTTTCAATGGGCTAAATTTTTCTTCTACAAGGTTCTACTCTAAGCTTCCTTATACAGTTCTGTTGGCAACTCAATTTAATGTTTGAATTGATTGAACACAGTTTTCAAGTTGAAAGAGACCAGAGTGCATATGGTCTTTGTTTCGGTGCTGTATCAAATGAGTTTTAAGCTTAGAGGCCTAAGACCTAGACGAGGGGAGCTTTTAGACTTTTATATTGTGATGTCTTTATCACAGGTTAGTTTTTAATGCCGATTTTGTTTGGTTAAGTGATACCCACTTTTGTTTAGTTTGGTTGGGAATAGGTAAAATCTGTAATATTCAAGCTGGATGTATAGTGTGATGACTTAAAATTTTGCAGAATGCCATGCAAATTGTATGAACTATATGTAAATGTATATGTTTGGCAATGTAGTTATCTATTTGTTGTACCATCCTCTTATTGTATGTTCGATTTTCCATCAAAATAAGCTATGGCATGTTTGTGGTAATCATATTTACTTGTTTTCAATTGTATGGTGTAGCTGGACATTAAAGATTTCTGGGTATATATCAAATATTTTATTTTACCATAAAAGCTTGACTATCTAACTTTTTTCACAATAATGTTGCAATAGTAAAATTTGCATACACATGCCATTTCCTATTTAGTTTTGTGCTTATTTTGAGGCAATGTCTTAATACATGGACATAATGACAAATGACACACTATTGTGTGAAGTTGGGCTCATTCTCCTAGCCTCTTTATGTATTGACACACACACATCCCTACTCATTTAACCCTACCCTTTCCATTCACACACATGCTCATACATTTGTCTTATCAACTTGCAAATGTCATACCTATCCATGCACCTATCTCTATTTAGCCATTTGCCACCTAGAATTGACCATTATTCCATCCTAGGACAAGTCCATAGATGCATGGGTGAGCTAGTAGTTGTGAATGTGTCTCTTTCCAATTTAAAATTTAAAATTTAAATTTGGCAAACTAGACCCCTTCCACAATTTTGGCATGGTTTTGTTGGTTCCGAAATCTGCACACATCAAACTCTAAAGGTTTGTCAATTCTTATGATCAAGTTCAATGGAGACCTGACCAACAGAGTGGGAGATTATTTGCACCTATCTCCCCTACACTTCAGGCTTTGCCAAACCTAGGGGGGTATCCCTTAGCACAACAGCATCAAATGTATCTTCATTTACAACCACGCAGATATGTTCTCATATACCAAGATGTGTAAGATTACCCTCATACCGGCAATATCCTTGGGTTATCCTTACTGTTTAAATCTAAGAACATACAACACCTAAACTAAAACAAAACATAAGATGAAATTATTCAAATGATTTGTCTTTAAATTTAATGTTCTTCTGGACCTTTGGGCAAATAGATTCCAAATCGGTGCTTTATCAGGGTAATAGAGTCAAACCCAACAATGTAAATGCTTCCTTATGACAACAAAAACTTCATATCCAAAGGATTGCTAATAATAGGATTACTACATTACAGTATTATGTCCAAGAAAGAGTATTACCTATGACTCTTCTTTACTAATCCCTTGATGCAACACATTTCCCCTTATACCTAATCCAAAGCAATTTAATCCATTCCTTGGACAGATGCAACAAACCAGACATACAATATAGCAAATGTATATTGATGAGATCAAAAACCCTTAGCAACTTCACTCAAGAAAAATGCTCATACCCAAGGAGACAATCATAGATAATACACAGAACAAGTGTTTCTCGTATAACTCAATCTGGAAAGAACAATATCATTCAAAAATTTATTCATCTACAAAGCAAAATATGTCTTTGCAACCCAGAGTCCAGTCACCTCCTCCTATAGAAAGCAATTTCCCAAATGTGTGGATATCTTGTATCCAAAGTCCAAAATTCCCCTTCATCTCTCTATATCAATTTCCTTTTTCTAGCCCCCCTATTACAATGTTACAAACCCTTATATAAAGGAGAATTGACAATGTTGGACTATGACTAATCGACATATTACATCTTTTAATTCCTATTTAATGTTTGTGACTCAAAGATTTGTATCCCTTTTTTGATTGGTTGGCTTTGAAACAAACTTCTTTGACCAATCCTTGTGTGACAAGCTACTCCTTTTAACAACAATATTCTGGGGTATAAGAATATTCTAGAAGACTTAAAATTTCCCAGGCAATTCAAAACATACGTGCCCTATTTTGTCCCATTTTCAGACTCGGATCATAGGTTGTTGGGAAGGCAACATGACTCCCCATCTTTCAATCTCCCGCTATTATTTGTCAGGTACCCTAAAACTGTTGAGAAGACCACCAACAGTTAGAGCAAGAAGCAATTAGGACCGCCTTTGAGAATGTGACACCACAAATTTCACCCTTACTTAGGTAAGGACTTCTTTGACTCTGTGAATAGAGTCCAAATCTTCCACCTCCGACTGGGCCACCCAAACATTATAGCCTTCCCCTCTTACAAATGAATATCTGATGAGTGCTATCAAGCAGAAGGAAGGAGAGAGAACACAATGATGCCTCTCTACCTGTGCATATGGGTTCCAGTTTAGGTCGAGGCTGGTGAAATTTCATCCAGTTGGTCCACCCCCACCAAGTATCTACATGCAGTTAGAGTTCCTGGCCAACCTTTGCTCTTCCTTACCAGAATAACATTATTCATCTATAGTTCTGTGAAAGCAGCAAGGCTACTAAAGTCAAAATCTCCTACTTTTTCCAATACCTCACATCCCTTGGCTAACACTCACTCTTTCCTTAATTCGGAATGAGCAAATCTGCAACCAGGAGAACAGGGGCTTGTCTCTTCAGGGAATAGAGAACATAAACAACAAGACAGAAAAAGGAACATTTTGCACAATACCCATGCTAATAACTGATGTGAAAGTTATAAAAACACTTCTACTTATAGCAGAAATGGAAGGAGGCCCTTTGCCTAAGTAATTTCCTTTCTCTAACAACCCCCATAATTCCATTTCAAGTATCCGTGAGCCTTGCACACTTGAATTCATATCTGGAAATACTTGGAGATCACATCACATTCTCTAAAGTAAGAAATGGAGGCGTAAGGCAGTCATGGCTTACCAAATCCTGACTACGAACATATTTTTCGTAAAGATAACACATGATCGGTTTAATTACCAAAATCTGACTAAGGACCAAGATATGGTGGGAGATGTGTTGCTTGTCAAATCATGATCTAGAATTTTGTAGTGCTAGTATACAACCAAATCTCTTGCAAGCAAAATCTTGATTTTCAATTTGGTCCGTTAATCGAAGCAAAATAGATGGCTTCAGAAGAAATAAAATCCACCTTGGCTGTTGAAAAGTCATCTTCTAATTAGGGAGTGCCAATTTGATAGCTGGATCAATCAAAGAAACTGCGACTTTGCCACGTATTGTTGTATTGCATCGGTGCAAGCCTGAAGGGACCCACACTACTACCCTTGCGATTGCACTTTAGGTGCTTGCTTAGTTTATCAAGACAAAACTGGGTCCCACCCTCCAGTTGGCATATCATCGCAATAGCATAAGGAATATTCCACGACACCTTTCCACAGCACGCTACCGTGATCCACTAGGGAGTGAGCGTGTAGCAAATGATTCGACAGATAAGGTTCTGGGCTCACCAACTCAAAATCAAGAGTTAACGCATCGGTGCAGCTCTAACAAACCTAATGGATCTAAAGCCCGCGATGTCGCGATAGTTGTTTTCAAAGGATATACCGTTGGTCTTGAGAAATATTTGACGTACGGAAATCGCTGGTCACTAGGCTTTTGGGGCCAATTGCGAATGAAGCTAAGGACATTATGTCATAACTTAAATTTGGGGCAACCGCTTATTGCAAGTCACTTCAAAATTAAAACACAAACCCTTCAAAAGTCTAAGGATTTAGGGTTTAAGCACTTATACTCAGACTTAGCCAATTTCAAAGGTTTTGTAAGGGTAAAATGGTGATCAATCAAATGAATTAAACAAAACCCAAACATCAATAGAATAGTGAAACAAGAAAGATTCAATAAACAAAGCAATGAACAAACACAGTGCAAACCTCTCCCGTTTCGAACTTCTATTGTTCGCCTATCACAAATCGTCCTTTTGCAGATGAGATGAGCCCTCAGAGAGTGCAATCTTTTTAGCTGTTTTAGGAAGTCGATGGTGAACGGCTATGGTGATATGCAATGAAGATGAGCTCCAATGCAAGTATGTGATCTCAAGCTTGTGGATGACAAAAGGGTGCCAAAGGCGCGCTGGTGATATTTCTACAGAGTAACGATGTCAAAAGCCTGGATGATTAGAATGGAAGAATGAAGCTTCATTTATAGACTTGGAAGAATGGGAATCAACGGTTGAGAGGAGATGTGAAGATCGACGGCTGAGAATGGTTGAGGAATGTGCAACCAGTAGAAATGTGACAATTGTCCCAGCTCCATCATGAAAGAGGGGATGTGACAAAATTGATTGGAGAGTTAACTCCATTGACTGAATAGTTAACAGACTTGATTGATCAGTTAGAAGAGTGTATTATGGGATTGACTGAATTGATTGACCAGTAAACTGGGTTGATTGAGGAGTCAACAGAATAGATTGACCAGTGAACTCAAATGATTAATCAGTTAACAGATTTGATTGATTAGTTAACTAACTTCTGATTTGAGAAGAAATAGGCCATGTGGGTGAGAGAAAAATAGGTAATTAAATATTAAATATATTTAATTACATGTGCAACCTGATGAGGTGGACAAGGTGAGGTGGATTTTTGAATTTAGAACTTAGGATAGAGGAATTTAGATTAATTAAATAATTTATGATTATTTAATTGTGTAGGACATTTGGAAGAATTTTAATTAAATAAATAGAATTTATTTAATTATGGAACAGTGAATCGATTAAATAAATTTAGAATATTTATTTAATTAATAGAAGAATGGAATAAATATTTAGAATATTTATTTAGGATGATTCGTGTCATTTTTAGGCGTATACATTTTGCCCCTCTTTGATGCAATGCAGTTTACAGCGTTGCTTCAAAGAATAAATAGCCTGACAGTGATATATGCCCTAGTTTGCCCCTGGTACAAGTTTAACGATAGGATGCCCCCTCGGGAGATTGGACGAGAAGAAAGCAGAAGGTGTGAGACGGACAATCTCACGATGAAGAAGGTTGAGTTTGAAGAAAATGGGTGAAGAAAGTGTCAAATGATACGCGATGCAAGATGGAATGATGACACACACAAGCAAGCAAGCAAGTATACACAAATGACACAAGAACAAACAAGGTATTGCCCCTGTCAAGCGGTAAACCAATGATATACTGATAATGATATACGACAGCATTGTCATGGCGGGGAACAATATATCCCTAGACCAACACGACAGGCGTGTTGTCATGGCAGGGAATGATAGATCCCTAGAGCAACATGAAGGATAGTGTCTGGTTTCAGGAAATGAAGCATGTCGTGTAAGACGGGTGTATTGGTCTGATTTCAACAATGCAACATCCTGTATAAGACAATTGATTGATTAACTGATCGAGTTGGTTTACGACTAGACAAGGATCAAGACCACTGATTGTGAGTGGATCATTTGTGCAAGATTGACTTGACATGATTGATATGGATTAAGGATGGACCTTGCATTTGGATCATTGCTTAGATTGACTGGACAAGGATGAAAGATATGATGATAGATAGAAATCTGATTGATAGAAGAAAGACTCGATAGAAAGATTCACAAGCTTTTATTTGTATTGATACTCTGCATTGTTGGATCTTTATTGCATGGGGTATGGTATGGATGTATAAATGGATATAGGATGGATGCTTTGCTATTGGATTGCTTTAGTTCATCATTGGGCATTTTATTTTTGGTACATTTTCTGAAATGTTGTAAGTGAATACAAGCATCTAGGTATAATTGAACCGAGATGACCTGAGTATCGCTTACATGGATTGTGATTTAGCAAGTTAATACAAGCATCTAGTCAAAATTGAATCTAGATGACCTGAGTACTTCTTGCGTTTCAACAAGAAAGGATTGCCCCCATTCATGTTAGACCTTTGATGTCTTCGATGATCTTTTGCCGATCACGTCCTAAGACAAGGCTTCACATTACTAAAGTTTAATCCCCAAATAGCAAACAAAGAAAATAATCATGCCCCCATCATAGCATCTCTAGCTTTTGGCATCCTTGAGTAGCATAGGAGGGTATGATAGCAAAAATCCAGACTCTGTAACTTAACCATGGTTCCAATCCACAAAACATTCTTGCATTTAGATGTGTTTTTCTTGCCATAATTTAGATAAAATTAGTTAGAAGACCTTGGGTATTTGCTTTTCCTTGGATAGGTTAAGATGCTCATTGTCAAGATTTCTGCTTGAGGCGCGGGTTCTGCTTGCATTTGTTTGCTTGGTGAGAAGATTGCACCATCCTTATTGGGGAGACGGACCCTAAAGGACTGACCTAGTGCCTTGGGGGCTCATTACTAAATGGCCTTGCCTACGTGACGACGCAGAGGCAACGTAGTTCAGGGTAAACCCTAATGGACCATGGATGGACTAGAAGAAAGACGACAAGAATGAAGACAAGAAAGGGGATGAATGGGACCGTGGGAGAAATGGAAGCCTCGGGGGTGCATTAGAATAATGGCCTTGCCTACGTGACGGCGCAGAGGCAACGTAGTTCACGGACTTGGACCATGGGCACCGACGAGAGACACTATACTAGGCTCACATTGAGGAGACGGTATGGGACAAAACCTTGGTTGACAAGGCCACAAGGTGAGTATCAAGCCATGATAGGTAACTGTCAAGTGTTTATTATGGGGTAGATATGGGTCGAATGGAAAAATGAGCGAAGGAAGAATGGACTCAAGGTGATTGGATTCTCAAAGATGGAGAAGGCGGTTTATCACAAGTAATGCCTGTTTACCAGGTTTTCATCACTTGCTTTTATTTGCACGAGAAGATAGAAAGTAAACATGACGCCTGTCTGCCAGGTTTTCATCACGATACCTATCCAAGGCGCCTGTTTGCCAGGTTTTCACCAAAGGACGAATTTTTTGTATGCTTTCTATTTTTTTCTGATTTTTCTCTTTTCAACTTTTTTTGTATTTTCTCTTTTCAACTTTTTTTTTTGGTTTTTTTTATTTTATTTTTTGATTTTATTGTGCCCCCTTGCATTGGGATTCTCCTAGGTATAGAATGGACGAAGATGCATGCTGTTGATTGGATCATCAAACAACTCACCCTCTGATGTAGCCAACTGATATGCCCCCGATCCGTAAGCAGCTACAATCACATAGGGCCCAAGCCAGTTAGGCTCGAACTTACCTTTCTTTTCTCTGTCCTGCTGATTGCGAGGGTTCTCTTTTAGAACGAGGTCCCCAACCTTGAAGCATCTTGGTCTAACCTTGTGGTTGTAGCTTCTTGACATCATCTGTTGATAGGCTTTGAGATGGTCAAAAGCTTTTTGGCGCCTTTCCTCTAGCAGCTCTAGTTCTTGTAGCCTGGAGACTCTGTATTCTTCATCTGATATGAGACCTTTCAACGACACCCTGAGGGATGGGAGTTCGACCTCAATGGGAAGGATGGCTTCGAAACCATAGACAAGGGCGTAGGGTGTAGCACCTGTGGGAGTGCGTATACTGGTTCTGTAGGCCCACAGAGTGGGATTGAGTTGGACGTGCCAATCACGACCAGCTTCATTGACAGTCTTCTTTAGGATTTTCAGAATGGTTTTATTCTATGCCTCAGCTTGGCCGTTACCTTGGGGGTAGTATGGAGTGGAGAAACGATGTTGGATTTTGAAACGCGCACAAAGTTCCTGGACATCCTGATTTTTGAAAGGTCTCCCATTATCCGTTATGATGGATGAGGGGATGCCATATCGGCAGATAATGTAATTCAGAATGAACGAGGAAATTTGCTTTCCTGTGACGGTGGTTAGGGGAACGGCTTCAATCCACTTTGTGAAGTACTCAGTGGCGGTTATGATGAATTTATGGCCGTTGGAAGAAGGTGGATGAATCTTTCCCACAAGGTCAAGTCCCCACTGGCAAAAGGGCCAGGGCGTCGTTAATGGTCTCAACTCTTGAGCAGGTGCATGAATCAGGTTCCCATGTATTTGGCACTGTTTGCACTTTATGACGAACTGACAGGAATCCATTTCCATATTGGGCCAGTAATAACCCAAACGCATGAGTTTCTTAGCTAAGGAAGGACTGCTGGAGTGTGTTCCACAGATCCCTTCGTGTACGTCTCGCAAGGCGGTTACGGATTCTTCTTGTTCTAGACAACGAAGTAAAGTACCATCCAGACCATGTCGGTAAAGGGTATTAGCTATGATGGTGTAACGGGAGGCTTGTCGGATGAAAGTTCGCTTTTGGTTGGAAGAGAGGTCGGGTGGAAGAATATTGTCCTTGAGGTAAGTGTAGGTCTTACCGTACCAAGGTGAATCAGATCCTACTAGAAGGCAAATGGAGTGGGTTTCGAGGAGATCATAAGCCGGTTGCCGAATGGTTTCTACTAAGAACTCATACCGTGACTTGTATTCAGGTATTTCAAGAAGAGAGGCTATGGTAGCCATTGCATCTGCTGCTTTGTTCTCGATCCTGGGTATTTGTTCAAAGGAGATGGTCCCAAAGTGTTCCTTGAGGTCGTCGACCATCCGTTTGTATGGGATGAGCTTCTCATCTTTGGTTTGATATTCATCGTTGACCTGATTTATGATAAGTTGAGAATCACCGTAGACACATAGTGCTTGGATTTTCCACTCAGTGGCCATCTTGAGACCAATTACCAAGGCTTCATATTCCACTATATTGTTAGTGCATGGAAATAACAACCTGTAGGACTTTGGAATTGTGTCGCCTTGGGCAGTAATAAACAGGATACCTGCCCCCAATCCGTGGTTGGTGTAAGACCCGTCGAAGTAGAGTTTCCAAGGAGATGTTGACAGGGTGAATAAAGACTCATCGGGAAACTCAAACTGCATTGGAGAAGTGTCCTGTAATGGTGCCTCGGCCAGTTGGTCAGCTATGATTTGGCCTTTGATGGCTTTTCTGTCCACATATTCTATATAATATTCACTAAGAAGCATAACCCACTTTGCTAGTCGACCTGTGAGAGCTGCTTTGCTGAGAAGATACTTTAGTGGGTCGATTTTGGCAATGAGTTTGACAGGATGTGCCAACATGTAGTGTCGGAGTTTTTGTGAAGCAAAAACCACCGCAAGGCATGATCGTTCTACCTGTGAGTATTGTAACTCGTAGCCCACTAAGGTTCGATTGATGTAGTATGCAGCTCTTTCCTTGTTCTCATAGTCTTGCTGCGCTAGGAGAGCCCCAAGAGCAGTAGGTGTAGCAGAAATGTAGAGAATCAAAGGTTTTCCTTGGATCGGAGGCATGAGTATAGGAGGATTCATAAGGTACTCCTTTAGCTTGTTGAATGCCTCTTCGCACCGCTCATCCCATTTAAATGGAATATTCTTATGTAGGAGGTGGCTGAAAGGTTGGCACTTGTCTGCCAACTGTGAGATGAACCTTCGGATGGCCTGTAGCTTGCCCTGTAAGGATCTCAACTGTGTTAGAGTCTTGGGCGGTGGCATGTCCATTATTGCTTTGACCTTGGCCAGGTCGACCTCTATTCCATTTGCTGACACGATGAAGCCTAGCAGCTTGCCCGATGTTACCCCAAACACACACTTCTTCAGGTTCAGTTTGACTTGGAATTGATCCAACCGTTGAAAGACTTTCTCTAGGATATCCGGGTGTGAGTCCCTCGTGAGAGATTTTGCTAAGATATCGTCCACATAATCCTCCATGGTCACATGCATCATGTCATGGAATATGGTTGTCATGGCCCGCTGATACGTAGCACCTGCGTTTTTTAGCCCAAAAGGCATGACATTCCAGCAAAAGGTACCCCATGGACAAGTGAAAGCTATTTTGTGCTGATCCTCTGGTGCTATTTTGATCTGGTTGTACCCTGAGAATCCATCCATGAGTGACAGCATTGTATGTCCTGCCGTGATGTCGACTATGATATCAATGTTAGGCAATGGAAAGTCATCCTTGTGGCATGCTTTGTTTAAGTCTCTAAAATCGTTGCATAGTCGAACCCGGCCATCTGGTTTAGACACTGGCACGATGTTTGATATCCATTCGAGGTAATCTATGGCTCTGATGAACCCCACATCTAGCAATTTCTTGAGTTCTTCCTTGACCAAAAGGGCTATATGGGGATGCATCTTTCGTAGTTTCTGCTTTACGGGCTTCACCCCTGGATCCAATGGCAGATGATGCAGAATCAGGTTCGGGTCTAGACCTGGCATGTCAGCATATGACCAAGCAAAGCTGCCTCTCTTCTTCTTAAAGAATGGTACAAACCTGGTTTTCTCAGGTGGTGTGAGAGATTTTGCGAAGTGGATAATCTTGGGCTGCTCTTCGGTGCCAATATTCACTGGCTCTGTTGGCTCCACCACAATCTATGACCGTTCCTGGTACATATCACTAGGGAGGGTGTCAAGCATTCCATCGTCAGGTGCCACAGTTGGGTTTTCACCTTCGGATACGTCCTTTCTTTTTACTGTTTTATGATCTGACACTGCCGCACAGCGGTTTTCACCGTCAGATCCATTTTTGATTTTAATACTTTTGCGACTAGAAGGCTTGGCACCCTCCCCAAAGTAAGCTACGGTATTGAGTTCGATAGCGAAACCAGCTTTATGATCTCCTTTTGGTAAGTGATCTCTAAGTTCCATATAGTCAATGTAAGCGTCATCATTCTGGAACACATCTAATTGAGGGGTCCCTTGCAGGTCCCAGTCAATAAGCTCCGGGTGTAAGAGGGGAAGGGAGTCAAATGAGAGATCTGATTCATTAATGTTGTGAATGGAAATGTTATGGGCACTGGCAGGGGTAGTGTTCTGGGTGGTACTCTCCTCCAGGTTGTTTATCGCAATGGAATCGAAACTTTCCTCGAAAGCCATAATCTCAGGGAGGGGCAAATCAGACTCCAGTGGTCTGTCCCGTTGCATCTGTCCCTCATGGTAGGGGCTGAGAGTTTGGATGGTGTCAATCTCCTTGTCATCGTAGGAGTGCTCTGTTAGCTCATCCCACTCATACTCATTCGACTCATCTGAATCTGTGTCCCCATCTACTTGGAGTGTTTGAATTGTCTCCACAAGGCAGGCATTTTCTTTGGCTTTACCTTTACCTTTGTACCCTAGGCCAATTGTGTTTCTAGCCGAAGAGGATGAAGAAGGTTGTATGGGTTCAACGATTCCTTCTTTTCTGAGGCCTATGGGGCCTTGTCCTTCATATCCCATCCTGTGCAAAATGGTTTCACCCCGTCCATAGAGTTCTGTAGGGAGTCTAGGCGGCTCTTGGGATGTGTTTTCCTCTTCAGCATAAAGCCATTGCAGGAGATCTCGCTCCTCTGTCTCATCAGATAAGGTCCCCCATTTTACAAAGGGATTTGCGGGAGTTGTAGGAGGAGCAGATGGCTTTGGAAAATGCCTAGGTTGATGCTTGGGTTTGCCAAAGGAGCGAGGAGACAAAGGCATGGTGGTGAGGTTGAGGCTGTGCTCAATGGAGTACTCCCCCACGCCATTTTCTATTATGGTAAGTTTCAGCGGTTTGGGCCTCGAGGAGGAAGCTTCGGCGGTATGGTCTTGATGCGGAGTAGGGGAAATGTAGGCTCGGTTGTTGGGAATGACGCATTCAGATTTTGCTTGGAAAGAATTGCAATGTTGGTAGGGGTCGGGGTCACCTTGTATGGTGACCTGCTTGCCATCGTGTGGGAACTTAATGCATTGATGGTAGGTGGAGGGGACAGCCTTCATGGCGTGGATCCATGGTCTCCCTAGTAGAATATTGTAAGCAAGCTCCCGATCAAGGACTTGGCACACCACATCTTTAATTACCGGTCCCACTTGAATGGGTAGGACAACTGTTCCTTTGGTGGTTCGTTCCTCCTCGTCATAGGCTTTGATAGTAATTTTCCGTCTTGGATCTACTGCCTGTTCGGAGAACCCCAGTGCAAGGACTAGCTTCAAAGTACAAATATTTAAACCGGCACCCCCATCAATGAGAACCCTCTTGATGCGGTGCTTGTGCATGAATGCGACAATGTGTAGAGGAGTGTTGTGGGGTTGAGATATGGAAAGGTCATCTTGCTCCGTAAACGAGATGGAAGTGGAGGATGTCAAATTACCTACCATGGTTTGAAACTTTTCTTGGGCTAGGTTAGTGGGGACAGTAGTTTCCACTAAGGCTTTCTCAAGAATCTCCTTATGAGAAGGAGATAGACGCAAGAGCTCTAATATAGAAATGTGAGCTGGAGTTTTTTGCAACTGGTCGATGACATTGTATGGGCGGGAGTTGGACGGAGATGGTGACGACCTTGGAGGGGTGGTATTGATCGTGACCCTACCACTGCGGGTAATTATACTACAACCAGTTCTGTTAGGTCCTGGTTGTTGGCTGGGGGATATGACATTGATCTGCGGAATGTGCTCAGAAATGCAGTTAATGGTGTACTCGAATGGGACGCTTGCATAGTTGGCATTACTCGACCCACTGTGCTGGTTTGGCCTGTTGTGACTGTTGTCGTTATTGGGATTGCCATTAGAGTTGTTGCCATTGTGATCGTTGTTGCTGTTGTGGCCATTGTTGCGATTGTTGTTATACGGCCGGTTGTGGTTCAAAAGAGGATCCCGATAGGCCACATGAGATTCATTGGAGGTATGCTGTTGTGTCCCTCCTTGATTTTGATCCAGTATATCCTGTATGACATTCTTGAGGCGGATGCAATTGTTAGTCGTGTGTCCCCTTCCTCGATGATAATCGCAATAGTCTGTGTCCTTCCAATAGGGAGGTTTGACGATAGGCTCATAGTCACTTGTTGGCGGTAGGGAAATTTCATTGTTAGCCAACAACTTCCTGAGGGCAGACTCTTGAGATTCCCCCAACGGCATGAATTTTCTCCTTGGATTTGAATTGAACCAGGGTCTAGGTTCCCGAGGGGGTGGTTTGTTGAGTGCACCGGTATTTGCTTCTCCCTTAAGAGTGAATATGGGTTGTTGCTTAGGGGCTGCTACCTTGGCGTCCACTACGCCATCGTTGACCACATTCTTGTTCTTGGTCCAAAACTTTGATTTATCTGTTGTGTAATTGGAAGGAGGTGTGTCCTTGTAGAGCTTGAGAGTTCCTTTAGTGATCATAGCTTTTTCAATGAAGAGGCCCATTTCAATGACTTTGGCGAATGAGGTAGGGCATTGTATCTGAATCTGATAGCTAAGATCAGTGTTTAGATTGTGGACAAACATTTCCAATAGCTACTTCTTAGGCATATCGTAAGAACACTTACTAGCTAGCTGTCTCCATCGTTGTAGGAAGGCGGCAAATGACTCACCACTCTTCTGCTTGGTGTTGCATAGATCTAGCATAGATACCTCGTGTTCTATGTTGTAAGAGAAGTGCGTTATAAATTTATTGACAAGTTCATCAAAAGTTTTGATTCCTGGTGGGAGACATGAGAACCACTCCATAGCTTGACCACGTAAAGATCGCGGGAATAGTCTCATTAAGTAGGTCTCGTTGTGAGCTACTTCTAAACATGCTGCAGTGAATTCCCTGATATGATCTCTAGGGTCCCCCTTCCCTTTATATTTGTCAAATTTCGGAACTCCGAACTGATAGGGGAATGGTTTCATGATCAAATTTCTATCAAAGGGGTACGGTGCTATATCTTCCAAAGAGTAGTTCTTAGAACTTGTACCGGTCTTAAGGTTGGATATCTCGAGCTTTAGACTTTCGATTTGTTGTCTCACGTCTGCCATAGGAGCAATTGGATCTACGGGTTGCTTTCCTCTCTCATTTGAATGGGGAACCGTGTCATTTGTACCTCTCTCATGCACATGTGGGACTGTGTCATTTGTGCCCCTCTCATGATCATTGTTTGCATTTTCCATGATGGAGCTAATGTCAAAGTCTACAGGGAGTTTGATTCCGAGACTAGCAAGATGATGGAAATGCTTATGGGGGTCTTCAAGGATCATCTTCTCTATGACGCGTTGGAATTTTCTATCTTGCATGTGCGCCACTAATTCTTCATGAGAAATCTCTTCTTCACCATCACGTGGTGGGAGAAGGTGATCAGATGAGTCGGCCATTTCGATTTGTTTGTTGTACTGGGATCGAGTAAGAACCATGCAAGGTGGGGTGGGATGAAGTGGACCAGGATTAGAAATTTTGGCAAGGTGCCGACCGAGACTATTATGAATGGGATACCGAGGATAAGACTTGGACAAAGGATTCTCTCGCTCAATGACTTCAAGTAAGATGGTTGACACAAGACTCTAGCCACTAGCAAGGGTAGTCGATACCAGTCTTACTGTGTAGGGCTTAGTCATTCAACAAGACTACTAGCAAAGGTACTATGACCTACTAGGCTTACGTGAATTCACTAATGAAATGAAGAAGAACTTATGCCGAATCGATATGGGATAGGCTGACTTTGGGACAAGAGGGATGTGGACCGAAAGTGAGTGGGACAATGGACGAAAGAGAAAGAGTTGGGTGAAACAGATGGAGAATGACTACAAGGTTGACTCTGATCTCGGAAAGTGAAACTAGGTTGAAATGGGTGCTCTGATCAGGTGAAAATTTCTCCTCAAAAATAGGGCAAGTGCGCACTATCGCATATGCGCAGAAACAGATGCGCAGCAGAAATGGACAAATGCGCAGCAAGTCGCAGTAAATGCACCGGTCTGGTGAATTATATATGCACAGCAACAGTGCATATATGCATAGCAAGTCGTTATAAAAGCGCAGTAAGTCTCTGTGTATGCGCAGCAGAAATGTGTAAATGCACAGCTCTGAAGTTTTTGCAAAATTTTCAGTTTTTCTTCTGTTTTTGGTATTTTTTGGCTAGAAAAGGTCTTCCTGATTTGATATTATGAATTTAATAGCAAGAAAACACAGCAAGCACAAAGAATATTTTGTAGTTTTTCATTATTTTTATAATTTTTCTGACTCTATTTTGGACAAAAGCAAGCACAAAATCCTAGGCGAGAAATGGATTATAAGGGATTTGGGCCACTAAAATAAGAGGTATTTAATTCGGGCAACCGTTCAAGTGGTTACACGTGCGGCAGCGCTACTCTCCGTTATGGAGTCTCCCAGCCTCACAGGGTTGCACCTAAGAGGGTTTTGGGGGAGGTTGGCCGTCGGTGTAACATAACAGCACTTGTTGCAGGAAGTTTTCACCTCAAGCACAATTTATTTTAAGTGGCTTGGTAGGGCTTGGCGTTAGCCTGTTACCACTCAGGGTCGTTCCCACTTGGACAAGCGTGCATCCAAGGGCAGGCCCCTCCTAAAGGTTAAACAAATAGAATGACAAGTCTGGCACTCTGATCACCCAAAAGAAGGGAGAGCATAAGCCTATTGTCATTCGCAAGCATAGAATACACTGATTAATCCACCCTAGTTAAAAGTGAAAAACTAAATGGGCTAATCTACTCAAACAGAACTTTGAAGTGATTCAGCAATATAGCAGTGGTTCAGTTTTAAATCCCAGAAAGCAGTAGTGAGTTCAATTCTTAAACCGCGTAGCACGAGATTGTTAACTTTGAAATTCAGGTCTCACGATATAGCAATGGTTCATTTTAACTTCAGAAAGCAGTAGTGAGTTCAATTCTTAAACCGCGTAGCACGAGTTTGTTAACTTTGAAATTCAGGTCTCACGATATAGCAATGGTTCATTTTAACTTCAAGATCATTGATGAGTTCAATTTTAACCTTTAGATAGCAATAACTTGGAAGGTGTTTGCAATGTAAGCAAGAAATAAATCCAGTTACTTCCTCCCTAATTAGAACTAAGTGAGGATTTGAATGCAAGTTGCATGAACAATGGGTTACTCCTTCCTAATTAGAATTAGATGAGATTTGTATGCAAGTTGCATGAACAATGAGTTACTCCTTCCTAATTAATACTAGATGAGATTTGTATGCAAGTTGTATGAGAATGCCTAAATCAATCCTATTCAACACTTAGTGAAAAATGATTGTCTTCAGTGGACGTGTTGCACCAAACTGGATTAACAGTCTCCTGATATCCACCTGTAGTCCACAAAAACAAAAATGAATCAAGAAGTTTGCAAATCAAATGGTTAGATGAAAAACACATAATCTGGAAAATTTCATGAAAATATGAATTTTGACAGAAAAATAGATATGAGAATCAGAATCTTCACAAAATTCTATGATGTTTTAAAAAAAAATTCACGAAAATTCGCTAAAAAATGCTAAAGTTATGGTCGATTGAAGTTGCAAGGTAAATGGGAGGTTTGACGGATTATACCTGATGAAATTGATCAAATGGGTTAAAAATACCTTCACCACTGCGAAGTTCTCGAGATCAGCTTTCCGATGACTGTAAATTTGCAAAATTCCGATACTCCTGCAAAAAGTTAGGCTAAAAAAAAAAAAATACCCCTATTTTGCCTACATGAACATTTATTTTTGCTTTTTAAAAAAAATAAATAATTAAAAAAAAAAAAAATACTTCTAATATTAAAATTAAAAAAAATGAAATTATAATATTAAAAAAAAACGAAAACTACCCGAACCCTAATTTTTTTGTTTTATATTATTATTTGTTTTTTTGCCTTTTTTTAATTTGTTTGTGCTGTGTGTGCAGGTTGTCAATGGCTGGGCGTTCGTGGTGGCTGGGCGGCGTGCAGGGTGGTGGGGAGGTGGCCGCAGGAGGGATGGTGCAGAGGCTGTGGAGGCGCGGCGGCTGTGGAGGTGTGGGAGGCGGCGGATCGCAGGCAGGGGTGGGGATCGGGTGGCGCGCGGGAGTAAGGGACAGGCAGGGGAGGGCCGGGAGAAGGATTAGGGTAGGTCGGGGGGCCGAGGGAAGGGGTCGAGGGGGAGCGTGGGCGTCGCGCTGGGGGCGCGCGGGGGTGCAGAGAGGTGAGGAAAAGGGGAGGAGTGCAGGGAGAGGGAGGAGGAAGGGCTGCGGGGTCGGCGGCGGCGTGGTGGGAGGAGGGATGGGACGCACAGGGGAGCGGGGGTTTGGAGCTGGGCGCGGGGGGGATTGGGGGTGGGTAGGCAGGGGAGAGGGAGGCGGGAGGTTAGGGGAAGGGGAGCGCGGGCGGCGCACGGGGGAGGAGGGAGGAGGCCGCGGGGCCTGTGTGCAGGCCCTGCAATTTTTTTTTTTAATTTCTTTGTTTAAAAATTAAAAATAAATAAATAAATCTACAAATTAAAATAAATGACTTTGTTTTTTTTTTTTTAAAAAAAAAAAATTTAAAGTTTGTTTGCTTTGTTTTTTTTTGAACTGAATAAAATAAATTCTAAAAACTTTTAAAAAAAGAATGAATTTTTTTTTTTAATTTTTTTAGTGGAAAAATTAAAAAAAATTTCAAAAATTTTCTAGTAACCTAAAGTAGGCAAATGATATGTTATTTTTCACCTATGAAGCCTCTTGAGCTCAACGGTGAGGTCCAATTGAGTGTAAGAAGTCGTGTATGAAAGTTGCTGTCCAAATTTGTAACAAAACTCCCTTGAAGCTGTGACAAAACACACTCAACAAAACACTCAGAAACAAAATGGGTTAGATCACGGTGGGCGCCAAAAATGTAAGGGTAAAATGGTGATCAATCAAATGAATTAAACAAAACCCAAACATCAACAGAATAGTGAAACAAGAAAGATTCAATAAACAAAGCAATGAACAAACACAGTGCAAACCTCTCCCGTTTCGAAACTTCTGTTGTTCGCCTATCACAAATCGTCCTTTTGCAGATGAGATGAGCCCTCAGAGAGTGCAATCTTTTTAGCTGTTTTTAGGAAGTCGACGGTGAACGGCTATGGTGATATGCAATGAAGATGAGCTTCAATGCATGTATGTGATCTCAAGTTTGTGGATGACAAAAGGGTGCCAAAGGCGCGCTGGTGATATTTCTGCAGAGTAACGATGTCAAAAGCCTGGATGATTAGAATGGAAGAATGAAGCTTCATTTATAGACTTGGAAGAATGGGAATCAATGATTGAGAGGAGATGTGAAGATCGACAGCTGAAAATGGTTGAGGAATGTGCAACCAGTAGAAATGTGACAAGTGTCCCAGCTCCATCATGAAAGAGGGGATGTGACAAAATTGATTGGAGAGTTAACTCCATTGACTGAACAGTTAACAGACTTGATTGATCAGTTAGAAGAGTGTATTATGGGATTGACTGAATTGATTGACCAGTAAACTGGGTTGATTGAGGAGTCAACAGAATAGATTGACCAGTAAACTCAAATGATTAACCAGTTAACAGATTTGATTGATTAGTTAACTAACTTCTGATTTGAGAAGAAATAGGCCATGTGGGTGAGAGAAAAATAGGTAATTAAATATTAAATATATTTAATTACATGTGCAACCTGATGAGGTGGACAAGGTGAGGTGGAAAAGGTGAGGTGGATTTTTGAATTTAGAACTTAGGATAGAGGAATTTAGATTAATTAAATAATTTATGATTATTTAAGTGTGTAGGACATTTGGAAGAATTTTAATTAAATAAATAGAATTTATTTAATTATGGAACAGTGAATCGATTAAATAAATTTAGAATATTTATTTAATTAATAGAAGAATGGAATAAATATTTAGAATATTTATTTAGGATGATTCGTGTCATTTTTAGGCGTATACAGGTTTCATGCCAGAGGATAGGGAAATTCCATAGGAGGGTTCCACCAAGTTTGATGATATGTTCTAGTATTTAAAGACATTCAATGTATTCATTCTAATCATCCTAGAATATGTAAGCATTTGAAAGATCAGTCATTCTAAAGAGTAATTGATAGTAACACATTTCGATTTAGTACAATAGAAAGAGTAAAGAATCTGCATCCTGCCTATTATTTTTTATATTTTTCAATTTCAAGGGGTTGATCAAGGTCCAATGCCCTTGCGACTTTGTTGTGTGACAACCTACCAAGGTATTTATCAATACCACTAGTCCCTAATTTTTAGAAAAGATAAAGTAGAGATTAATACATTAGGTGAAGTTCTAGGATACAACCCTATAGATCACTAGGGTGAATTTAGAGCACAAGTACACAAATGTGGTCACAAATTTGTCTCAACCCTACTAACTTGTCCTTTGACAAGGCAAAGATCCAATGCAAAGTTCCAAGCAATTACATTGACAAAGAGGCATTGGTTTCAAGGTTTGACAACATACAAAATTTGTAACCTTGTTTATTACTATCATTTTTTAGTTATCAAGCTAAGTATCACTTTCCTTCACATTTAATTTCCTAGGTTAGCATTCAATTATTTCAAATTATCAATACCCAATCACCCAACACATATTTACCTAGCTTGATTTATGCTTATTTGTATGCATTTTATTGGATTAGCCTTGGTAAACATTAAAGAATCTTTATTTTCCTTTTTCATTTTGGTGAACTCATTTGATCCTACACAACCCAACCTTCTTTCTAGGGTTCTAAATTAGGGTTTTTAGATCTACATTTTTCTAAGATTACATCTAATTTTCATATCTACTATTTTATACTATTGTGCTTCATTGATACATCCTTTTCTATTAGGCTTTGTGTGCTTTATTGTGATATCTTTTTCATGCACCCTTAGCTACCAAATTAAGGTTTCATTTTAGATTTGATTTACTACTGTTATTTTTTATTTTTCAATTTGAAACTAAACATTTGAGCTTTCCTTTCCTATCTTTTGTTTATGCCACCTAGGAGTGCCCCTAAACCCAAGCATGCCCCAAGTCAATAAAAATGAAGTCTATTATGATGCTAATAATGAGAGCAATAAGGACAATGATCATGACGCTCATGTGGATAATCAAGATTTTGCAAATGAGTTGGCTAGTTTGGCTAATGCTAAGAATCCTACACAACTAGTGGATATGTTGGCATGTAGACCATATGCACATGAAGCTTTGCAAGCAATTTTGGATTAATTTATTTCTTCTATTGTGACTAGTGCATTTATTCCCACCTCTACTATAGATCCCTCTTTTACCATTATCATTACTCATCTTATTAGTACCATGTGAAAGGTGGAAAAGAATGTATTTTAATTTGATTAAGCCTAACTTATAGAACATAAATCAAACACTAAGAAAGGAACGTTTACCATACAATTTGAAGTAGATCATCAAGGTGAAACTACCCACATGTAGAAACAACATGAAATTTGTTATACATAAATTAGACCAACTTCTTTTCCTTTTCACCTTAAGTGTGCTAATTAAATTTAATCAAATTACTTTCCTTTTTATGGAAATGAAATATAAAGAAAGCAAGATTATTTAAATTCAAACTAGCAAATTAATGCTTTGTTGTATGGAAAATAAACTATGTAAGATGGATTTAGATTAAGCTAAGAAAGGGAGATTATTGAAAAAGAAGTTAGAAAGTGTAGACACCGAAATTACACCACTTCCTAACATTGTACTTAAAGAGTGAATTTTTGGTTTAGACATTTAGGATTGACATTCTTATACAATCTAGAAAGTGGTGGACATCTATTATATACAAGGTACATCTTTCAATGTGGCTTTGTGTTGTGAGTGATTGCTTGATTTGGATATTTTGCTTCACTTGATTTGATTGGTCCATTTTGCTTTGGGACCCATATTGTTTTTATGTATCTTCCATGATTTTTGGATTCATTCACCTTTGATGTTTGATTTGGATATATTTCTATGTAGGCTTTATAATTGCTCCTAATCCAAAATTCAAACTCCATAATCCACCATCCTAAACTATATGGTGAGTCAAGAATCCTCCAACTCAATCTAAATTTCCAATCTATCCACCAAAATATTACAAACCTCAACCACTTAATTCCACATCCAACATCCCCCATCCAAATCCAAAATCACACCTAAAATCCAAAAATCCTAAATTCCAAATCTATTGCATCGTGGCAACAACACTTTATCATAAGGGCTATGGTGGTACCCTGCCAAGATGTAAACATTCGGATAAGGCCAACTCCATTATCAATAAGGATCACAACAACATCAATGGAATTTATATGAGTGCTATGATCCAAATGAAACAATTACTCTAGGCAAGTCACTACTGGCATGTTATGACAAGTGTAGAACACACAAATATACTGAGAGGGGGGTGAATCAGTCTATTACCATTTTTAACTTCAAACTAATAATCAATTACCATCAAAGTATTAACAATATCAACTCAATTATCACTGCAAGCAATGAACACATTCACACATGAGACAAACACCAGATTTACATGGAAGACCCAAGGAGGGAAAAACCACGGTGAGAAAGCTTCTTGGATCTACTACCCAAATCCAACCTCACAAAAGGAAATGATCATACAATGAGTTTTATAGGCATCAACCCACAGGAGACATCAATCCCCTAATTAAAAACAAGGTTTATAGGCACCAACCTAAAGGAGACTCCAATCCCCCAAATTGAGCACTAACCCAGATAAAGAGAGGCACAACCTCACAACGGTCAAGAGGCACCAACCTCTAAAACCACTGAAATGATTATACAAGGAATGACAAACATACACTGTCAGTAATAATCTCTGCACAATGTCATAATGCACATGCTTAATTTTGCCTTGGCATTTTGACTTCTTTGGATGCACAATCTGCTCTATATTACAAACATCAGCATTGCCCTGAGTGATAAGCCATGAAGTGCTCAAACAGAGTCACAATCCATTCACAATCACTCACTGTCATGGTTGACTTTTGTGCTCACTCCCTCACAAAAATGAAATAATCTGCTTTAAATATCACTCTGTATGTTTACATACAATCCTCATGTCGTCCTAGATGCCTTGAAACAATTGTTAACTTGATCCAAAGTCGGCAAACAAGAATATAAATTTATCACTACCTTGTCGGCCTCCATAATTTAAATTTTAATCCAGGGACTAGCTGTTAAAAAAAATGAATGCAAGTCGTCGATCTTATCTTTTGTGGCAAAGAATGAATGAACTAGATGTGAGATAGGATTGCCTTACATGAAAGATCGACGTTGAAAAGTCCTCGACAAATGATATCACACCACGATAGCAAAAAGTGAAGCACGTCATCGATCAAAAAAAGAAAATCTTCCTGCTTAGTCAGTGTTTGAAGTTGGACACGTGGCACATTTTTCGTAGCTTCACAAACCTTCTCTTTCCTCCTTCGTGCACTTGCACTAGCTCGACACATGGAGCCATTGCACTCCACCACTTCGACAAGTCATACTCGGAGTGCTAGGGGTCCAGACTGACACAGGGCTAGGTGGCAGCATTTTGTAACCTTGCATTCAATATGTCAAGTCCCACTCTATTTCCTACAAGCTTGCGCTTTCTTGACACTTGGCATAATATCGTAGCCTCGCAACCTGAACAAAAACCAAGTCATCATAGCCTGCGCACGTGCACTACCAATGGAGCTAAGTTGGAATACTAGTGGGGCCAACATCCACATTACCTGAACCATGAAGACTTAAGGCAACCATGCCAGTCGGTGAGGCTAGGAAGGCGAGGCCGATAAGCGCATGGCATAAGAGGCTTAAGTTGTAACTTAAGCTATCAGGTACAGGCCATAGCTAGTCAACATCGAATTAGAACTAAAGTGCATGATGTCTGATAAGGAATTAGGGTTTAGGGTTTAGGACATGAAGGAAACCCTGATTTGATCAAAGAGATTAAAAAATGATTTCTTGGTCTGTGAAAAAACAATCCAACTGATCAGATCACAACAAATTGAAAAGCTTTGCAACCTTGACATCCATGACAACAACTACTACTGAGACCTTGACATCAATGACAATGACAACTGCTTGAGACCTTGACATCAATGACAACCACATGCAACAATCTGCCCCTTTGTTATTGATGGCAACACAACTGACCAACAGAACTGATCTGATAGTCAACTAATGTCATTTCTCTTAGTTCTCTCCTATTCCTTTGATATCAAAGTTGATCTCTGATCTCTCTATCTCTCCCAAATCTGATGAAATCTATCTTCCCAAATCTAATGAAATCTACCTATTATCTCCCCCTTTGACATCAATGATAAAGGGTTGACTGATATGTGTTAGCTCTGT
This sequence comes from Cunninghamia lanceolata, assembly GCA_027924645.1. Lineage (NCBI taxonomy): Eukaryota > Viridiplantae > Streptophyta > Pinopsida > Cupressales > Cupressaceae > Cunninghamia > Cunninghamia lanceolata. The sequence goes on from BSBN01000633.1 coordinate 11,438,254, forward strand.
ATGATCCCCTTGCACAAAATTCTTCCCATGTTCATCTTGAGTGCCTTGAATCTATCTCCTTAATTGTCTGCACATATCAGACCTTCTTATGCATCTGTATTTGCATGACTGCCCCCCCTAAGGGTTATCTCCCCCAATGGACAATGATATTACAAGGGTGAAGAATAATGCTTTGAAATGCCCCCCCTAGACCAATGCTTTATCTATTCAACTAGAGACAAGAAGGAGTTATTACTCCTAGCTTCTTCCTGAGATACTCAAATGTCTCCTTAGGAAGGGGTTTTGTAAAGATGTCTACAATCTGCTCCTTTGTAGCCACATATTCTAATCTGACTTCCTAAACTGCAACCTTTTCTCTCAGAAAATAATATTTGATTTAGATATGCTTTGTCCTTGAATGCATCATTGGATTCTTTGAAATATTGATTGCACTTGTGTTATCACAAAGAATTGCAGTAGGTTCATCATACTCAACCTTTATATTCTTCAAAGTTTGCTTAATCCAAATCACTTCAGTGCAACATGATACTGCAATAATGTATTTTGCTTCTACTGTTGACAAAGATACTGAATCTTGCTTCTTGCTTAGCCATGACACAAGTCTGTCTCCAAGAAAGAATGCACCACCACTAGTGCTCTTTCTGTCATTGAAATTGTCTATCCAATCAGCATCTGTATATGCAGTCAAAGTGAAATCATCACTTCTAGGATACCATAGACCATAGTCCATAGAAATTTTCAAATACCTGAAAATCATCTTCACTACCTTTACATGTGTTTCCTGAAGTGTTTCTTGAAATCTTTCCACCATATTCACTACTTGCATAATATCAGGCCTAGATGCAATTAGATACAACAAGCTACCAATAATTTATATGTACAAAGTTTGATCTACTTGAGGTGATTCAACATCCTTGCTCAACTTACATACTGTCACCATAGGTATACTAACTAGCTTGCAATCTTCCATTCTAAACTTCTTCAACATCTCCTTGACATATTTGGACTGTGATATGAAAATGCCCTTATCTAATTGAACAATTTGGAAACCAAGGAAAAATGACAACTCGTCAAGCATGGACATCTCAAATTCTTTTTGCATCTCTTCTGCCAATTCCTTACACATATTGTCATTGCTCCACCAAAACTAATGTCATCAACATAGACAACAACAATCAACATATGATCACCTTCAATCCTAATGTAGAGATTGATGTTTGCAATACCTTTCTCAAATCCTTGTTGTTGCAGATACTTGTCCAATCTAAAATACCAAGCCCTAGGGGCCTTCTTGAGTTCATAAAGTGTCTTATTCAACTTATAGACAAAATCTTGATCCTTTGTCAACTGAAATCCTTCAGGTTGCTCAATGCACACTTCTTCTTTAAGATTACCATTTAGGAATGTAGACTTGACATCCATCTGATATACTTTGAAATTCTTATAGATTGAGAATGCCAAGAATATCCTAATTGCATCTAGTCTAGCAACAGGAGCAAAAGTTTCTTCAAAATCAATCCCTTCTACCTAAGCATATCCTTTGCAAACTAATCTTGCTTTATTTTTTATCACTTTTCCATCTTCATTCAATATTTTTCTGAATACCCACTTAGTGTCAATCACATTCTTGTCTTTAGGTCTTGGAACAAGTTCCCAAGTCTCATTATTTTCAATCTGATTCAACTCTTCTTCCATAGCTTCAATCCAAATCTTATCTTTGCTAGCCTCTACAAAATCTTTAGACTCAATCGTAGACAATAAAGAAAAATTTACATGTTCTTTCATTCTTGCCAACCTTCTTCTTGTCAGAACTCCATCATCTTTGTCTCCAAGAATCTTTTTTTCAGTATGATTTCTCTAAACATATCTAGCTAGTGCTTTTGCATTTTCTCTTTTTGATTCTTCTTCTGCAACTTCATCTTCATCATCTATATCGATTAGTTCTTCTAAGTAGTTTTCCTCTTTATCATGTGGTAGATTGTGTATATCCTTATCAAATCTCACATTTGCACGTTCAACTATCTTCTGTAGTATCTTGTTGTAGCATCTATATGCCTTGCTTCTAGTTGAGTAACCAAGAAAGATACCTTCATCAGATCTTGACTCAAACTTGCTCAAATTATCTTCATCTCTTCTGATATAGCATCTACTTCCAAATATTCTAAAGTACTTAACAGATGCATGCCTTTACATAACTCATAAGGAATCTTGTCATTGTTTACTCTTAACTATCCTCTATTAATAATATCAGCAACATTATGAACTTCTTCTTTCCAATATTTGTCAAATAGTTTAGCTTCATTCAACATTGTCCTAGCCATCTCTTGAACTATTCTATTTTTTCTTCCAACCACTCCATTTTGTTGAGGAGTCCTTACAACAAAGTATTCTCTCCTTATGCCATGTTTCTCATCAAATTCTTCAAACTCATTAGAGGTAAACTCACCACCTCTACAAGACCTTAAAAATTTGATCCTTGACCCAATTTCATTCTCAACCATAGCCTCAAAAATTTTGAATCTTTCAAAAGCTTCAGATTTTTCTTCTAAGAAGGTAACCCAAGTCATCCTAGAAAAATCATCAATAAGTAACATGAAATACCTTTCACCTTGCAGGCTTTTGTCTTTGTTGGTCCATATAGGTATGTATGAATCAACTCCAAAGGCTTTGTAGTCGAATACTCCTTTGTCTTGAATTTTTCTCTTGTCTACTTTCCTTGTTGACATTCCTTGCAGAAAGTGCTTGAGGACTTTGCAATTTTAGGCATATTTCTTACATGCTTGGAACTGATCTTCATAAGATTATTGAAAATGAGAGAAAGATTCAAAGGAAATAACACAACCAAATACAAGGAAGCACAAAATGATATACCTTTTAAAGTCTCCATCACTCCTTGATAAGGTGGAGGAGCTTGCACCCAAAGAGCTCCTAGCTAAATACCCAAGTTGATGTTGTGTGTATGTGGATTGCTCTATTGCATTTCAACACAAGATGAAGGTTGGATGAGAGATTTTGATAAAGATTTGATAGAGATATGGGATGGGATAAATGATGAAGAGATATTTGGCTTATGATTTTGGCATTATGATGTTAGGATGAGAAGATTTTGGAGATATTTTGAAATGGTTTTGATGTTATAGAATGTGATGAAAATGGCATGGGTTGGCCTTGTATTTATAGGCAAATTTGGAGGGATTCAAATCCAACAGTGGAGATTGAAAGTTGGAATCAATGGTTGAGATGAAAGGATGAGATCAAGGGCTTAGATCTCATCAACAAATTTGGATGATTGAGATTAAATGTGAATTTTAAATTCACATTGGGAAGGATGAGGAATGAATTAAAAATTCATTTCCATGGGATAGTGTGAGGATGATGTGGACTTGTCAATGAATTAAAAATTCATTTTAGTGGGGGAGTGTTTGAATAAAAAATTAAGTTTTATTGAGGAGTGTGTTGGCATGTGACACATGAATGCATTTAGCAATCACATATGTGAGCTCATTTCATGGAGAAGAGCTCTAACATAAAAAGGGAAAGATGATGTGTAAGGGTCATGTGACCCATTTGAATAAAAAAAATATTTTTATTCAAATGGTGTGGGAAAGGGTGTTAAGTGTGATTTGACCAAGTTAATCATGTGATTAACTTAATTATTGTGGTTGTAGAAAATCAGTTAGTGGGCTAATTGAGGATTAAAATTAATTAAATATGATTGTCAAGGGTCATGTAGGCTAGGGTAGCTAATTAAATAATTAATATTTATTCAATTAGACTAGGTTTAGGTTGTAGACTAGGGGGGTTAATTAAATAAGTATGTTTTACTTAATTAAGCAAGATTAGGAAGATGGATAAATTGACAAAATAAATATTAGATATTTATTTAATCAATTGAGGATGATGTTCTAAGGCATAGTAACAAATTAATTGAATTAATTCATTACAAGGGATGAATAAGATGAATGGTTAGGGGTAAATGGTTTAGGATAAATTAATTAAATAAATTGATTTTATTTAATTAATTGATAAAGGGTAAATTAGTGATGTGAGGATGCAGGAAAGTGGCTTGCGGGGCAAGTCATTTTCAGGTGTCTACATTTTGCCCCTCTTTGAAATGATATTGCGACTAAGTAACATTATTTCAAAGAAGTTTAAGATATACTGTTGGATTGGATAGAAAAAGATTTTGGTTTAGAAGAATAGGATTAGGTTTAGGAATGATGGTAAGGGTGATGCCCCCTCGAGAGGGAAGGTAGGTTGTGAGAACTCAGATGCACTCTTGAAATTGATGAATAAGTTGGTTAAGGGGATAATGATAGGTTGATGATGGATTGATGATTAGATGTTGATTTTAGATGATGGATGGATTGGAAATGGATTATTATTGTGCTGAGATGATTTCGAGCAATCCTAGATTTGTTATAACCAAGGGGATATTTTCACCAAGGTATAGAAAACTAGGGTGATGTATATCCATCATTTGCATGGACTAGACATGAAGACAAGAGGGTGATCACATGCATGCCCAAGATAGTACAATCTTATCTAGACGAGGGAAGGGGACTCAACATAAGCCCTTAATACACAAAAGGTATGATGAACCTTAGATGCACAAGGAGATCAATATGATAGAACCGACCCTACGATTCACAAAACATGAATACTAGTTTTGATTAATGAGACCAACCCACAAACACGACATACAAAAGCAATGACTATGCCCCATTCTAGATGTTTTTACCACATACCATGATATAGTGGATAGTTTTGATGTGATCGCCAATATCACAACTTTCATAACAACTTCCACCAACCACATACATCCACACATCACACAATCAACCAAACTGCAATCCATAATGTTCTACTTCCCCATGAATTGAACAACCCCCCAGTTCTACCTCCACTAGATTGGATCCTACCATGAGAGTGGGAATGACTGGGTGGGCACCAACTACGATGAAACAGTTCATATGCCACATCAAGGTCTGACTCACTTGTGTCTAAGTCACATTCTGAGTAACACAAACTATAAATGAAGTTGGTCATTGTGCTCAATAGTACTTGTTCTCTTTACTTTACATAACATCCCTGGTGGATTTTCTTCTTTTGAGGCATTGATCATTTTCCATGTGGATCTTTTGGGCATCTTGATTGGTGTCTAGACTTGCATTTTAATTTCCCTTCATGTCTTTAATAGTTGTTGAAATGTTTCAACATGCTATATATGTAGGCATTTTGATGTATTTAGGGTTGGTCATTGAGCCAATTTTCTATTCGTGTGTGTATCTCAGGTTTCTATAGGGCATCAAGTGATGCAAGTCCAGTGTGAAAGGAGATGTGATACATATTGTAACTCATAGGAAGGCAATTTCATGAACATAGTGTATGCAAATGGTATGTCTCCATGGCAATCTATAACTATTTAGGGGGGTCCTCAAATCTAGTTGTGGATCCTCTATTTCTATATTTGTTAATACAAATGTAACAGAAGTTAGATGAATGTATTATAGCTTCTAATTCATTGCAAACTATTTTGTAGTGGTCTTTCTTGTCTTTCATGTGGGTAGTTGCAACATTGAAATTGAATTATTAAGTATGTCCATTTACATGATACATGTTATCTTTGATTTGTATGCTTGTGCATATCATAATATTCCATTATGCTCTGTAGGTGTATCCTCTTTTTCCTTGCATGATTATGACTCTATTGCCTAATGGAATAAACATTGGTCTGATTGGTGAAGATCCAAACATTTCCCAATTTGATTATCTCCTCATCCTTGTTAGTTTAGGAGTAGATTAGAGTCTTATGTCCTCTCATGATCCAATATTATGGCTTGAGGAACATCTTAGTGACTGCAACTTGTTAGTGTGGAAGATTATTGTTATTACTTATTATTTAATAAGTAATTATACATGTACTTCAACACTTGGCATTAATCCATCTTAGGTGGCTATGTGGCGACTTGGAGAGTTGGTCAAACTTATCCAAGGTATGTGGTGCTACCTCTTTTCCATTTGGAGGAACAAACTTGCCGCCACTATTAGAGTGTATAAGTCATCTTCTTATGCAACTCAACCACTTCACACTATATGTCACTACAACAAAACAGGCAATTAGCGCCTAAAATAGCACTAGAATTTAGTGCATTTGAGTTCATGAATTGGACACTTCTACCAACACAAAACTCAGCATCAAAGTGCATGTTCTCTTTGGTGCCATTTTTGTGCGGAATTTTACGTTGGATTTAACATCAGATTTTGCACCAGAAAAGTAGCACAAGCAATAGTGCCTCCTTTAGTGCTTGGAATAGCGTCGGGAAGAACGACCAATTTAATGTCAGAAATAGTGCCCAATTTGGCTTCCAATTTTGCTTCCATGTCTGCTCCCATTTTTGCTTCTAGTTTTGCTCGCAGTCGTGCTTCTTGTTTTGCTTATGGTATGGTGTCGAAAATAGCTTCTTTTTTGGCTTCCTAATTGACACCAAGTTTTTCTTCCATTATGACATCCTTTGTTGCTTCCAGTTTTGCTTCCATTATGACGTCCTTTGTTGCTTCTAGTTTTGCTTCCATTATGACGTCCTTTGTTGCTTCCAAGTTTGTTTCCAGTTTTGCTTCTGGTTTTGTTTCCAGGTTTGCTTCTAGTTTTGCTTCTAATTTTGCTTCTAATTTTGCTTCCATTTTTGCTTCCAATTTTGCTTCCAGATTTGCTTCCAGATTTGCTTCTGATATAATGTCACTTGTTGCATCTAGCTTTGCTTCCATTTTTGCATCTTTGTTCCAAAAAAGGTGAGTGGGCCAATCTTGCTTTCTAACTGCCCATCTTTCACCTTATAGCCTAGCTTAACCTGATACTCTCCAGTTTTTGAGCAGCTCCATCTTATTCTATCCTCTTTGTGAGACAAGCTCACAGACCTGTTTGACAGAATACTCTCTAACTCACTGATCTGCACTTCATCCACTTGAAGACCCCTAAAGCATTTGAAATATTTTATAGGATAACATTTATAAAGAATTTTTAGGGAAATGGACATCCATACAAATTAACAACATCATTATACTTATTAAATCTCCATCAAAATAAAATCTACAACAATATCCAGTATATATAAAATAACAAGATAATTATTTTTTTTCTTTTGGTAAGTTCTACAAGAGGGGGTAGATCCCTTTATATATAATAAAAACCAAAAATTACATAGCCATAGAGATGGTGTTAATGCCATCTGCTAGCACATTAATCTGCTCAAGTTGTTGAGCTGAAAATAGATCGCCATAAAGGCTTACAAAGTTTGCAAAAGCAGTCATGTCACAATTATCTAGCCCTTCTCTGAAGAGATTTAGTGCTTCTACCACCTTCTATTTCTTCTTGGTGGCCTCCGTATCAAACAAGCCATAGATGTAGCCTTTCTTTGGGTTCAGATTAACATTTTTCCCAACCTCAATGATCACCACCCGAGCCTCTTCCTTGACCAGGAAACCAATAAATCTGGAGGCTCTCGCAAGGGAGCCTGTCGCTTGGGCAACCTTAATGTAAAAGTGCTCCATAAGAACCCCGTCATGCACATGACTACCCTGCGCAAAGCCCACACCAGCAATGACCTTAAAAGCATTTCTTAAGCCCTCCTCTTCTGTCTTGAGGAGGTGACAAACCTGTTGATCCATTGTCTCATCGTTGCAATGACATCTTAAACCAAAGTGTCTTCTTCCCGCCATTCTTTACTCTTTCACAGCCACAACAAAGTCTATCGATCAAGCTGGTGTCAAAGAAATCACAGACAATGTTTATGTAATTGCTGAAATTGTAATACCTTACTTCCTTGATCCCTTCTCTCCAATCTAGGATTGGCAAGTGTTTCAGTTCCTGTCAGCTCTGCCTTCAAAAATTGTCCTCACAATCTCCAAATCGACAATGAAATCTCACCAATTATGTCCTTCAAATTTATCACGAATTAGAAAATCTCTGACTATCCTGAGCTTGGGATTTGCTTCCAATCTCTCCAGCCATCCAATGGTCGAAAGTAACTATGGTGTCACTGCAGTCAATCAGATATCAATCGGGTTGTAAGTTTCCATAGTGAGATCTGGCTTCCCGTGGCGCACTTGCCAATCTAACGATTGTAAAGAGGTCACCACACTGCAGCAGTACAACATTCCTTTGCGTGGAGCAGACTGTAAGGACATACTGCTATGATCAACATCGTGGGTTCGATTGAAAGTTAGGAGCCCGTCTTGACCAAGTCTTTCCACTATTTTTATGTGGCTTTCTCCAGCTCTACCAACTCTATAGTTCTGGCATCCAGATTTGATGCATTATATTCTTTAACCGATTCCTTTTGAAGAGCTCTAATGTTGGAAAGAACATAATGATATAATAACAAGATAATTATTATAACATGATCATCATCTATAATTAAAATGAGTCAAATATCTATAATTTAATTGAATTTGACAACATCCATCCTGAGCAGTAAATTAAAATCATCATACGTAATAAATATCCATTCAAAAATTATCGACCACTTTCAATATATATAAATTGACAAGTCAATACTGATAAGATTATCATCATATATAACTAAAACAAGTGAAAGTCAAATATTCCAGTAAATCAATAACATGTCAAAATGATACATGTCCAACAATCGACATAAGTCAAAATGATACATGTACAAATGATATAAGTAAAAATGATAAATTATGTAACTCAAAATGATACAAGTCAAGATGATACATGTCCAAATGATATAAGTCAAAATGACACATGTCAAAATGATACAACTCAATAATATGGTACTGTAGGCCATGAAAATGATACATATGATAGTAACCATGAAAAGAGGCATCATAATGATATATCAACAATGATCTATGATGCAGTCTATATGATCATGAATGTCACTAGATACTACCAGTAACTGCCTCATCATCATCATCACCATCGTGATCATCATCATCATCATCATCATCATCGTTGTCGTCATCATTGTCATTGGCCTCGGTGTCTTCTGTATCTACATCATCATCATCCTCTGCCATGTGATCTGTACCAAAACCAACATATTCTAGATCTATATCATGAGGATAATCTTGATCTTCTAGAAGACTCGTGTTCTACAAAAAAACATTTAAAATGAAAAGTTATTATTTATTTTATGCAATAATTTATTTTTCTGTTATATATCTAATATTACAACATATGAAATGAAACCATAATCATATTACATCATATCAAAGTGCACATACCATAATAAAATTTCAAAAAAGTTACAGCTAATATGTCATTCCAATGATGTAAAACATGTAACAATTCTAATAAATGTTAGTAAAGATCATAAAAAACTTTGTTATACAATTTAACTATCAACTGTAAATTCTATTACATAACCTTAAGTGCCAACCCTCTGCATTTTGTGCTATATATGATTATGTTTGCCTCAAAGATCCTTTGAGAGTTAACTGGTCTATATATCTTCTTCTCCTATATCTCAGACAAGGAACATATTGAACATAATGAAAGGCTAGAGTCCATCCTGACTCTAACTCAAATACAACTAAACCCTCTCTTCTACTGACTGCTCCTTCTATGTGGATCCCACACCTCACCAAGCATCTAGTAGCTACTGAGCTAGGTGGCTGAAATAGATCACACTCCCCTGTCATAGTGCATGCGGCACCACTGTCTAGATACCACCCATCTTGGGAAATCTCCTCTAAAGCATAATGACCAAATTTAACCTTTGTAAGGTAAGAGACATCTTCACCAGCAAGCATCTGAATCCTCTGAAGCTTCTCCTTCAGAACCATGATAGCAAGCAAGCCTTAGTCCATGCAACTATCCACCAATTTCTGAGCAACGGTCCAAATATCTTGTAGCAGTTCCAACAAACAAACCAGAATCTTTGCAGCAATTTTAAATATTTCTGTTTGATTTTAATTAGAGCATAAAGTTAGTTTGATGAGCTAATAATGGCTCAAAGTTTCTAATTATCTATATAAACTATGTAAATTCAAAGACAAGGGGTTCTAGACTATTTTGTTACACATGGACTCTGTTATTTAGAAGGTGTATTTGATAGCTATATATAATTTAATACAGAAGTGTTGAAAGGCCTATGTTTTTATCTCAATGAATTCCTGGAGTTTTTAGTATCAGTTCGTTCCCTCTCATGTTTGTGCTTTGAGTTGCTATATTCTATTCTAAATGTTGATTTATACAGTGAATGTGATTTATTGTTTTTATGAACGACAGAATCATTACAAGATCCATGGTGATATATTGTGATGCCTATTTTCTCAAGACATTGACATATTATGTATAAGTTTCTACTACAAATTATATGAGATTAGTTCATGGAGAACTTGGTCTCCATTGGCTCACACATGTTCGTTCATCACTTTTTGACATAGATCGACCTTCTCATCACCACACGTGAGACTTGATTTGGCATTGGCACATATGTTGAGGCATGATAGAGATGACATAACACCCTTGCACACATGTTGAGGCATCATGGAGGTTGTTTATTGGTTCATGCATGGATTATTTGGTCTACTTGACCCACACGAGATACTTTATTACTTTTCTATGTGGAGTGGCCCTTCATCTTCCATGGGTGTGGGGTTGATCTAGCATTTGGGCACACATGTTCATGCATGAGAGGACTATTTTATGGTTTTTTGGTGCTTGGAGTCTAGCGCCACCCCCTCTCTCTATAGGACTTAGGTTTGGCTTACACACCAAACACTCTCTCTATAAGACCTATGTGGTGGTTCAAGGCCCTATGCCACATCACCCATGGGTCCTAGAAGTGTATGTTACAACAAAAGTGCCTAGTTTTCAACCTAAAACATAGCCTAAACCTCAAGAGGAGTTAGACAATTAACTTTTAGGAACACTAAATGGTACCCTTCCATCAACCTCAAGGGTTCAATAAAAAACATAGTGGCCCTAGTTGCAGGTTGTATAGGGAGAAGGATGCTTCTCATTTTCAAGAATCCTAAGTCTCATTGCTAAATATGTTGCTTAAAGAAGGGCCAATTTTAAACTAGGTAGTTGTTTTGTCACTCACTTTGTGCAATGAAATAATGAGAGTCGAGTCTCCTCCAGTGGGCACAAAGCCAAAATTCTATACAACCTCTTGCTTGTGTTTTATTATTTGTGCAGCTAATAAATTCTTTGGGGATGAATTGGACATGGAGCATTCCATGTCATTTTGTCCATGTTTAGTGCTAGGACCAATGGGAGCACAAATATTCATCCAAATATGAGCACATCTGTGACCGATTCTTTGCTCCCTTACATGAGCTATTATTCGAGAAAAGGTTCCTTAGGTTATCTGAAGACATGATCAGAATCTTGGAGAAACTAAAAGATTACTCCCTATATGAGTTGTTAACATATAGGAAGATCTATGGAACCACAAAGGCACCCCATACTTTTCCCAAGCATGTACCTAACATGTTGATCAAGAAGTTGCATGTCATACTATACTCTTGAGATTTATTGAAATCATGGAAGCAATGGTAATGGATGTAGATGATATGGATCTAGTGGCTAGGGCTATGACTAGGGTCGCCACAACACAAGCAAATGAATCAAACATCCTTAAAATGACATGAGAAATGGAAGGGCATAAGAAGGAAATTGAGTACTTGAAACATCAAGTGGAATACTACAAGGTTGCAAGGTATGACATAGGTGATTTCATGGAATATGCATTAGAAATCCATGATGGCTTGACCTTGGTGCAAAAGGAGTTCTACAAGGATGTGTTAGATCTATAGGATGCCTACCAAGATGCATCAAAATATTCTTACATATTAAAAGAATGGCAGCATCGTGAGGAAGTATGACAAAGATGCATGTGGATCACTTAGTAGAATGGCAACATGAATTCAAGGAAGCACTCCTTGAGATACCAAGGTGGTGCAGGGCACCTGGGTCTTAATGTAAAAATTGCAGAGTGTTAGGATTTTGGTGTGGTAAAGTCATTTTTTTTGTAACAAGGTCTTTAAGACCATGTTTTATGTCTTTGTGTGTCGGTTGGGTCATTTTGGAGTCAATTTGGTAAAATTTGTAAAAGTTGCAAAAAGTTGTCAAAGCAACTTTTGCATTTTTACATTTTTGGGGAAGTTGAACAGTTAGGCTTTGGTTTTTGGTGGGAAAATGATTGGTTATGCTTGGGAATGTTTTAAAATCACTTGTGTATAGTGGAACAAGAGTTAGAAGGTGCCATGTTTTTGCATTTTGGAAGCCTAATTTGCTGCTAAATTGTACTGTACGGCTCTGTATGGCCTGGAAGTAGTCAAACATCAATTGTAATTAATGGTGCCTTGAATCCTTGTTCTTTTCAATTGATTTAATTTGATTTCAATAAGTTTGAAGCGAGTTAGGGCAGATATACTGAAAGTGGTTTGAAACCCTTACAAGGGTGTGCTTTGACTGAAAATAATGCATTTCTCTCCATTTCACTAGTGAAAAAGCCTCCAACTTGGTGGAATGGATGTAGGTAGGGTGTATTTCATGTTCACAATGTTGCAGGAGTAGGGGATGGTGTTATGTGCAAATTTGGTGATGCCCTAGTCCATTTAACATCATGTATTTGGCATAGAAGTGCATAGGAGTTAGGGTTTGAAGTAGAACTCTTAAATAATGGTTGTAATTACTTGGAATGGTGTTGATAGACATCATAAGACATGTCTGAGCCATTGGCATGAAGTTTCAAAATTGAGGGGTTGAAGACCTTGTGGTGACCTATTTGAACAAGCCTAATTAGACCTTTTGTCAAACGGGACAGTTAATTTTAGAGCCTTGTGTTATAAAAAAACCATACCTAAACTTTGGATATGTTCAAGAACTCCCAAAAGGGTACTCAAAATAGTTTTTAGATTGTGGATTTGAGGTCTTCTCTGCAAGTTATGTCAGAAAAAGCCAATTTGTTGTCTTACTTGGCCTAGAGTCAATTTGGCAAGAGAACAATTGAAGTTTGCTATCCCTAAGTTCTTGTGCATTCCTAACACTTATTGTTTGTCATCCTCATTCCATTGAGAGTCCTCTTAGTGTTGATTTACATGTTGAAGCATAATGACCCATTAGGGATTGAAACCTAGTTTGCATCCACTGAAGGTTATGAGCAAGAAAACACCAAATCTTGTTGTGAGATGTTGAAATCTTGAAACCACCCTTGCTCTGCATCAAATTGGTATCAGAGTATAGGTTGGTCTGTAAGAAGGAAAGTGTGAAGTAAAGAGAGAATAAGATGCCTCCAAAAGGTAACCCTATGGCTAGGGAAATGAGTGAAATGAAAGAGAAGACTGCAAAAGAAATTAGGAAATTGAAAGAGTTGCAAGATATAATGGTAGCCAAGATTGAGGTTGTTGAAACCAGTTAGAGGAGAGGTATGGTCATAGGTGATGTGAGTGACCAAGAGGAAGAGGGTGAGAATGAGAGCCCTCTAGGAGGATCCCAAGAAAAAGAATTGGATCTTGATGAGCAGAAGATGGCCAAGCTATTGAAGGCAGTCAAGGGAGATAGTCACAAGGTAAAGATGGATTTACCTATGTATGGAGGGAACTTGAATGGTGAAGAGCTTTTGGATTGGATTGCAGCACTTGATAATTATTTTGAATGTGAAGATATACCAGAGGAACAAAGGGTAAAGTTGGTAAAAATAAAATTGAAAGGTCATGCCCTACTTTGGTGGGATTATGAGAAAACTGAAAGGAGGAAGAAAGGCAAGTCAAAAATTATTTCTTGGGACAGAATGGTGGCCAAACTCAAGGGTAAGTTCTTACCGGGTGATTATGCAATTCAACTATACAAGAAACTTCAAAATCTTAAACAAAGAGATATGGATGTCAAAGCCTATACTGATGAGTTCTATAAGGTGAGTATACGGGCACGTCACATGGAGGATGATGTGGAGAAAGTGGCTAGATATCTCAATGGGTTAAGATTTAACCTCCAAGATGAGATAAGTTTGACAAACCCAAGGATGGTAGAGGAATGCTACCAATTGGCAATCAAGGCTAAAGAAAAACTAAAGAGAAGGCAAGACAAACAAAACAGGGGTAGAGGCAACAGTTCCAGAGGAAGAGGGTCATTTTTTGATCTAAGGCAGTCGTATGAGGGCCAAGAAGATACAAGTAAAGTCCAAGAGCAAGGGATAAATCAGAGAGGTGGATTTAGAAGAGGTAGATCAGGCTTTAGAGGCAGATTTGGAGGTCAAGGAAGAGGATCTAGTGGGTTCACAGGAAGGTGTTACTAATGCAACAAGTTTGGACATCAAGCATGGCAATGCAATGAAAGTAAGGCCACTACTTCAGTTGGAGGAGAGAGGAGAAATTAGATTGTTCAAGGAGATGACTATGAGAGAGTAAACTCATCATCACAACATGCTGGTCCAGAAGTTGGAGAATCACTTTTGGTAAGGAGAACCCTCATCAAGGTACCAGTGGAAAAGGAGCCACCACAAAGGAGGACTATCTTCAGGATAACTTGTAAGTGCTTGGGTAAGGTTTGTAAAGTTGTAATTGATTCAAGTAGTCAAGATAATATGGTTTCAATTGAGATGGTTGAAAAACTTAAGTTGGAAAGAATACCACATGCTACTCCTTACAAAGTCTCTTGGTTAAATGAGGGTCAACATGTTTTGGTGAATGAACAAAGTTGGGTGGAGTTTCATATAGGAGGATACAAAGACAAAATTCTATGTGACATAATACCCATGGATGTGTCCCATTTGCTGCTAGGGAGGCCTTGGTAATTTGATAGGTATGCTAAGTATGATGGAAGGAGGAATACTTATGAGATAGAAAAAATGGGGTCTCATATACCTTGACACCATTGAAAGAGGAGGATAAAGGACAAACCATGGGATCTAATGTGATGATGGTAGGTAGAAAGGAGTCCATAAAGGTAGAAGAAGAGGAGCACATGGACCTTGTAGCCACTCCTAAAGCTAGAGATATTATGACAGCAAACATGAAGAATGACTTGATTTTGGAGATCCAAGATTGGCCTAAGAAGTATGTTGCTATGATGGTAGAAGGGGTGTTCCACTTGATTCCTTCAAAGGGGGATATTGGTCATTCCATTTCTTTCATGCCAGAGGTTAGTATGCCTGATCAAGCAGTAGTTACAAGGACACAACAATAGATGGAAGAGATGAGAAGCAAAGGTCAAAATCTTGGTGTCTTGTGTGTTAATGTGTTTCTGCTCTTGATTTAATGCATTATGGATTTATCATTATACTGTTGAATTACAAAGTGGATTTAAGTGTTTAATTGGAAGAAAGTTGTGTACAACTAATTCACCCCCCCTCTCAGTTGTCTGCCCAAAATCTAACTATGTGGCTTCATGAGTGTTGTCATTGATGGCAACAAAGTCCATCCCACACATCCGCAGGACATGGTATGACTATACCAGAAGTCAGATTGAAGGGTATCTTGGTCCGGTGAGCAAGAACAGAGCATGCAACAAGGTCTAACAATCAGGTCCAGATCTCTCAGAGGAAGTATATCAGCAAAGTGCAGACTTGGGGAAGTCAAGAGGAGTACCATGATTGATACATTCCAGAGATTGAGCCTCTGGTGATAAAATAATGAAAAGATATGAGCACTTAAGTGTTGGGTTCCTGTTTGGCAGAGTAGATTGAGGAAGAACTGACCAACAGAGCATCAGACCTTAATCCGGATGAGAAATTGATGGTGATCAAGTTTCTTAAGGGATCATTCATGGTTGGCCAACATGATTGATGACTCCTATAACTATCCTTTTGATATGTATCACTTAATAAGCATGGATTCAGCCGACAGACTAGAGTTTGGAAATATCTTGAGTTTTCTGGATGCCGACTAGAAAGATATTGAAATCTTTGACGCGGATATATATACCAGATTGATTTCGATGAGAAAGTGTGTGTGGTATATTGTGAAGTGCGAAGAAAAGCAGAGCAGCGTGGAAGCAGCAATACAGGTCCGGTATGTGATAGGACAACAACACTAAAGAAGAGGAAGAATGAAGTGCAGTAGATCAGTGTATTAAGCCTAATCAAAACTAAACCTCAGCATATGTGGATGCTTCTCATCAGTTCAATCAACTGGTTACATTCTATATACCCTATAGATAGTGAGTCTCTTGTAGGTAGTGAGCCTCTTGTGAGTAGTGTGCTCGGGCAATAAGCCTTAATTGGCAAGTGCCATTTTGTACTTCTATTCTTTTAACAGAGAATATAATCTTGGGTTAGTCACCCCATGGTTTTTCCCTTAACAGGGTTTTCCACATAAAAATCCTTGTGTTATGTGTGTTGATTTCTTTTCTGCTTTCATGTTCATTTATGCTTATATGTTTTGATGCTACACTATTGTTAAAGAAAGAAAAAGTTAAAGAAATGTAAGATAACTAATTCACCCCCCCTCTCAGTTATCTGCGTTGTTTCCAACAATTGGTATCAGAGCTAAGTCCCTCCAAACAGATCCTAACAGCTTGAGGAAGATCTAGGAATCCCAATGGTTATGTATGGTATGAGGTAACAACTTCAGTCTGCCCTAGATGATCTTGAGCAATCTCACTCTGAGGTCAATAACCTGAGGGAAAGACTCAAACAAGCTGATGACTTCATAAATGAATTGAAAGAAAAATTGAGTATCTCTATGAAAAAGAGAAAGGAACTACTTCAACAATTAGTAAGTCAAAGTGAAGCCAATAATACAAATGAAGATCTGAATGAGAAAAACAAGTTATGTGAGAAGCTATCAAAAGAGGTCATTATGGTAAGACATGAAATGGAATCATGGGTTATGAAATTCACCCAAGAAATTGAAGAGAAAAAAAAAATTGAAGATGATCTAAAACAATCCCTCAAGGAGAAGTCAGAAGACTACCATGAAATGGATAGAATAATCAAGCATCTGGAATCTGATCTTGAAGAAGCTAGAGATAATGAAGAACAACTTGAAAATCAGATAGACTCTCTTAAAAGGGATCTTCAAACAACAAATGAATACAAAGCAAAATTCATGATAAGCTCTGCTCAACTTGAAGTTCTTCTTGAAAGCCAGAAGAGGGTAGATGACAAGCATGGCTTGGGGTATGAGAAAGGTGAAAGCTCCAGATCCGGTCAGAAGAACTCTAGATCAGGAAATCCAACAAACAGACCTAGAAGACCTCCAATAAGGCAACCAAATGCTCAAATATATCCATCCTTTAATGGATACTGCTACAATTGCAATAACTTCAGTCATAAAGCAAATTAGTGCAGAAGAAGAATGAATCAGACTAATTCATCCTTCTCTGGACAATGTTTCAACTGCAAAAGGTATGGTCAAAAATCTCTTGAATGCATAAATAGGCAAATAAACAATTCATTCAATGGTAGATGCTTTTCATGCAATAGAATGGGACATATGGCTAATCAATGCAGATCAAGAGGATATCAGCCAAATATGCAAAGAAATGTCATTTTCTACAACTACAATAGATCCAGTCATATTACCAAGTTTTGCAGAAGTAAGAATCAGGATAAAAGAGGTTTGATGCATCATAATCAAAATCAAGACAAAGGAAAAGGAAAAGTAAATGCGGATGAAGTTCAAAGAGAGATGAACAAGATTTGGGTGAAGAGAAGTACAGAAAATGTTGGGGATGGATCCACACCAAAATCTAGTGCTGATATTCTTTCCAGAAATTGAATAGATGAGCTCTAGCTCAGGGGGAGTCACAAAGGAAAATAAAATTCCCCTAGCCAGTCAATCGGTGCCTGAAATTGACACATGGAAAGTTGCAGATTAAAGGGTTCTCAGAGAAATAACTAAATAACCCCTGGTAAAGATATGAAAGATCTGCATGTCTTGCCAAAACCATGACGGCAAATGCTAATTTGTCTTAGTTACTTCGGAGTGACTAACGTATCGAAGACTCAAAAAGGAAGTTCGCTGAAGGTTGAAGTCACGCCGATGAATGGTTGGTCCATCGGTGCATCGGCTTAAGTTGGTAAGTGTTCATCGATGATAAGGGTCACAACAAAGAAAGAAAGTGATTGTGTATCAAAAAAATGATGGTTGTCGATATTATAGAGTATCACCGAAGACAAAAGTCATTGGTGTATCAATGAAGTAGAATCTAAAGTAGCCGATAGAGCTTTTCTTGCCGATAGGTTTGACAGTCATCTGGTAAAAGCAAGACTCTCACAGTTAGATCTAGTATGATTGAAAATTGAAGTATCTTGATTTACGGATAGATGAAATGATTGGAGAAAGGAAGATAGATGGTCAATAATCACCGAGAATAACTCTAAGTGCATCTCAGTGATTCGGAAAGATCTCTCTCAGGACAAGGAGAACAAGGCAACTGGAATGACTTAAGTTGTGCATTTATTGCAAAATGGAATTAGGGTTTGCGCAGAAATATAAGGGTTCTTTTGTTCATCATTTGCACATTTGCATTCGAAAAGAAGAAAGAAGGAGCTCTCTAACAAGATTGTCTCAAACCTCTCAAAGATCAACCGTAGAAGTCGATTCAACCAACAATCTTATCTGGCGCATATCGTGAACCCTAGAGGCGTAAAAAGGTATTTTCACTCTTGAATATCCCTCTTTGAATCTTTTGAAAGATGGCTACTTTGAATGTTGTCAAAATCACTGATAGGCTGTGCCCTAAGTTCAAGAAACACCCTTACAAATCTCTAGAAGTTGATCCTCTAGGCGCCTTCTCTAGCATTTTGCATGAGGTTTTGCATGTAGAAGATGTTAGGGCATACATTCATGTGAATATTGAAGAATTTGGGGAATCCAAGCTGATGGATGTCTATCACAAGCAGTTAATAGATGAATCTTTTGAACTCAAACCTCAATACAAGGCCATCCGGGATAAGCATTTTAGACATTGCATTCATTTCCCCTATTTTGTTGAAGATGAATGGGTCCAGTATGTTCTGAGAAGAATGCATGACAACTTCATGTGGTTGATGAGGCCATTTAAGATCACTAAAGATGACATTAGGGTGATAACCGGATTGTACTCATCTGGTGGGTTTCCTACTCTCAAATCAATCAAAAACTAAACTATAAGTGAGGCTACCGGATCAAATTTTGATAAGAGGGCAATGACAATAGAAGACATCTTTGATCCGGATATCAAATTTGCCTCTATGATAATTGGTTACAAAATCTACCACTCCAACAGGGAGAATTCAGTATCCGGAACTACTATATATACTGCATATGAAATGCTAAGGAAAAATGATAACTATGATCTTTGTGAGCTTCTCTTGAACCAACTGTTAGAGAATCTATAGAAAATAAAGAAGGATAAGAAGAATCATTTAAGTATGGTGGCTTGATTCTATGTTTATTATTTTACTATATGAATGAGCTACCCGGATCTAGTGGTTGGATATGGCAAAATGACAGACCAGTAGCCATTCAAATCAAAGATTACATGCATGGGCTTGGTGATTCCAAGACTCAAAATACAACACTCTGGGAATACTTCAAGAACTTTCAAAGTATGATGTAGGCCAAAGAAAGAATCCCCCAATCATTGGTTGAGAAGTACAAGGATACAGTGTGCTTTATGGTAGACACTGATCAACGTCTAATGGAGGCAGTGGAGCCAAGGATAGTCTAGATTATGCCAATGGGGTATGAGGTGGATGATAAAATTCTGGAACTAGATGTCCAACACCTACTAAGTTAGCCTAAGGACCCTAAGGCAAAAAGGTTTGGAACCTTCCAAGAGTTGAGTGTAAAAGTTCATGTTGAACTAAGACAACCTAAGATCAAGAGAAAAGTGAGAAGGGAAGTAGAAGAATTCACCAAGAGACATGGAATATCAAAGGAGGCAGTTGATGCCAATAGAGAGAAGGTGGAAAGGGCAGAGAAAGAAAGGCAAGAAATAGAAAAAGAAAGTGCTCCGGTGCAAGCCCCCTCCCAGACCAGATCCTCCAAGAGCTCTGCACCTGCCACTTCTGAGAGCCAAAAAGCCTCTAAACCGGAAGCCAAGACATCTGAAAAGGGTGAGAAGAGAAAAAAGAAAAAGGCCACAAGGTCTTATACAAGTCAAAAAGATGATGAAGAGATAGAAACATATGAGGAGGTTAAGAAAATGAAGAAGAAAAAGAAAACTTCTATGGAATCCTCTGCCGGTGAAAACAAGGAAGAAGAAGCAAAAGAATTTGTTGAAAGGTCCACTCCTTCTGTTGATAATGTTGTCAAGGTAGTCACAGTGGATGGAAATCTGCAACCATTGACAGATTTCTATGATGAGTATAGTGACACAGATAAAAGGATCTTGGAAGAAGCTATAGTTAAGTACTTAAACTTATACAATAAAGCAGTCATTGAAATCATCTCTCTAATCCCCAAAAGTTTAGAGAAAGTACTTGAACTTAGAAAAGATAATGCCAGAGAAAAGGATCCGGAGATCCGGGAACAGATTTCTATCCAACTCTATCCTTCCATTACCCCTCAACAAATGAACATGATCTTCAAGGACTGCAAGGATGAGTTCTGAAGCAAAGCAAGAATGAACCAGCTTATGCTTGGAGAGACTGACCAAGTGGCAAAAGAAACAGAAGATATCCTCTGGAATGTTTTTAAAAGATTCAATCTTCCTGTCATAGAGGACTTAGGTGATGAACCTTCTAACATATATGTCAAAGGATTAAGTGTCTCAAAGGAAGAATCTACTGAGAAAATTGCAGAAGAATCAAAGGAGATAGGTGAAGAAAAGACTAAGAACTTGGATTCCTCTGCTTCGGAAGAGGAAGTCCATGAAGAAGTAAACATCTCTCTTCCGAATTCCCCAGCAGACTCTAGATATAAAGGAGAAGAAAGAATAGAGGAGAAAATTAGTCAAGAAGAAGAGGTCAAGGGAAGAGAAAAGGATCAAACAAAGAAAACTCTAGATGACAGTTCTGAAGTTGCAGAAGGAAAGAAGACTCTGTCTCCGGCAAGAGACACTGCAAAAACAGTTAAAGATTTCCTGACAAAAGAAATGATGGAATTAGATGAACCGGAGCTACTTCAAGGACCATTCAATTTTGATTCCCTCTCCCTGATTCAAACAATGAAGATAGCATCCTTTGCCCAAGCAAAGGCAAAAGAAAAACTTCTGAAGTCTCACATGGAAGACTATGAACTGATAGAGATTGCATCCGGTGTATTGGAGAAGATCATGCCATCATTCTAGAAGGATCTTTCGGCCTCTTCATCCAGTAATATGAAATCCCTTGTTAATTCTGTTAGCACACATTTTGATTCTCTGGAGAAAGCAGCAGAAGAGAAAGTTTGGACAGAGTTTTTGGGTAAGAGATTCTCCGACGTACACGGACTTATAACAAATGATAGGAGAAACTTGGATATTGGGAAAAAAAGCTTAGAAAATGCTCTTAAAGATGGCAGAGATCTATACAAATTTTGTCTATCTTGGTCCACCGTGACAGTAGATATTATCAAGAAGGTGGAAGAACAAGAGAGCAAACTATCAAGTTTGTCCCAGAGTTTTGATCCTCTCACCTCTTCCATAATAAATCAAGAATGTTAGAATACAGCTATAAATGAAATAAAGAAGCTTGAGAAGGAGAAGAAAAATAGAATAAGCAGGCTAAGTGAACTAAGAGGGATAATTATCCCTAAGTTAGAGGCAATGCATGAGGCCCTAACTGATGCCCAAACCACAACCCAGACTAGTGATCCGACAAATTTAAAGAGGGCAGAAGCTTTTGCGTTTTTGCTAAGTGGTCACATTTCAATTTTGGATAGGATGAAGAAGAGTTGGGCGATAGAAGTGGTACAGTTGAAGACCAACTTTGCAGATATACTTCAATATATGTAAGTATAACATGTATGTATGCTTATGCGGCTAAGTATACATTGATTTTTGGAAATTTTGGTGTGCAGATTCTACCCTTTGCCATTGATGTTAAAGGAGGAGTGAGGAGCAATGAAAAATGTGGAATCCAGATAAGGGGGAGCTTCGAAAAAGTGTGCATTAGAATAAAGCATCAACTAAGGGGGAGTGTAGTATGACACTTAGTCATTTTTCACTAAGTGTTGCCATCAATGCCAAAGGGGGAGATTGTTGGCAAGAGACATTGTGTGGCTTCATGAGTGTTGTCATTGATGGCAACAAAGTCCATCCCACACATCTGTAGGACATGGTATGACTATACCGGAAGTCAGATTGAAGGGTATCTTGGTCCGATGAGCAAGAACAGAGCATGCAGCAAGGTCTAACAATCAGGTCCGGATCTCTCAGAGGAAGTATATCAACAAAGTGCAGACTTGGGGAAGTCAAGAGGAGTACCATGACTGATACATTCCAGAGATTGAGCCTCCAGTGATAAAAGAATGAAAAGATATGAGCACTTAAGTGTTGGGTTCCTATTTGGCAGAGTAGACTGAGGAAGAACTGACCGGCAGAGCATCAAACCTTAATCTAGATGAGAAATTGATGGCGATCAATTTTCTTAAGGGATCATTCATGGTTGGCCGACATGATTGATGACTCCTATAACTATCCTTTTGATACGCATCACTTAGTAAGCATGGATTCAGCCGACAGACCAGAGTTTGGAAATATCTTGAGTTTTCCGGATGCCGACTAGAAAGATGTTGAAATCCTTGATGCGGATATATATACCAGATTGATATCAATGAGAAAGTGTGTGGTGTATTGTGAAGTGCGAAGAAAAGTAGAGACTAGTGTGGAAGCAAAAATACAGGTCCGGTCTGTGATAGGACAACAACACTAAAGAAGAGGAAGAATGAAGTGCAGTAGATCAGTGTATTGAGCCTAATTAGAACTGAACCTCAGCATATGTGGATGCTTCTCATCAGTTCAATCAACTGGTTACATTCTATATACCCTGTAGACAGTGAGTCTCTTATAGGCAATGAGCCTCTTGTGAGTAGTGTGCTCGAGAAGTGAGCCCTAATTGGCAAGTGCCATTTTGTACTTCTATTCTTTTAACAGAGAATATAATCTTGGGTTAGTCACCCCATGGTTTTTCCCTTAATAGGGTTTTCCACATAAAAATCCTTATGTGTGTTGATTTCTTTTCTTCTTTCATGTTCATTTATGCTTATATGTTTTGATGCTGCACTATTGTTAAAGAAAGAAAAAGTTAAAGAAATATAAGAAAACTAATTCACCCCCCCTCTCACTTATCTGCGTTGTTTCCAACAGGAGATGACTATGAGAGAGTAAACTCATCATCACAACATGCTGATCCAAAAGTTGGAGAATCACTTTTGGTAAGGAGAACCCTCATCAAGGTACCACTAGAAAAGGAGCCACCACAAAGGAGGACTATCTTCAGGGCAACTTGTATGTTCTTGAGTAAGGTTTGTAAAGTTGTAATTGATTTAGGTAGTCAAGATAATATGGTTTCAATTGAGATGGTTGAAAAACTTAAGTTGGAAAGAATACCACATGCTACTCCTTACAAAGTCTCTTGGTTAAATGAGGGTCAACATGTTTTTGTGAATGAAAAAAGTTGGGTGGAGTTTCATATAGGAGGATACAAAGACAAAATTCTATGTGACATAATACCCATGGATGTGTCCCATTTGCTGCTAGGGAGGCCTTGGTAATTTGATAGGTATGCTAAGTATGATGGAAGGAGGAATACTTATGAGATGGAAAAAAATGGGGTCTCATATACCTTGACACCATTGAAATAGGAGGATAAAGGACAAACCATGGGATCTAATGTGATGATGGTAGGTAGAAAGGAGTTCATAAAGGTAGAAGAAGAGGAGCACATGGTTCTTGCAGCCACTCCTAAACCTGGAGATATTATGACAATAAACATGAAGAATGACTTGATTTTGGAGATCCAAAATTGGCTTAAGAAGTATGTTTCTATGATGGTAGAAGGGGTGTTCCACTTGTTGCCTTCAAAGGGGGATATTGGTCATTCCATTTCTTTCATGCCAGAGGTTAGTATGCCTGATCAAGCAGTAGTTACAAGGACACAACAACAGATGGAAGAGATGAGAAGCCAAGGTGTAGAGGTCAAGGGTAAACTACAAGGGAACGTGGACAAGTCCAAGCACACAATTGAAGTGAACAAGAAGGAAGTTCATTACAAGGAAGGAGGAGATGTTGTAGGTGATGATGCATATTTAACAACATTCTCAGATGAGGAAGGAGTCAAATATCATCCATCAAGTAGGCCTCTGAAGTTGGAGCATATCTTAGGTGCCAAGGAACTCAAAAAGACAAGGGATAATGCCTACTTTCGGTATTAGTCCATTGGAAGGGTTTACCAAATGAGGATGCCACTTGGGGGTCAGAGAATGACATCATCAAGCATGAATCTACTATTGCAACACTGTCCTCAATGGGACTTGAGTCTATTTTACCCACGAAGTATGGTGCAGGGCACCTGGGTCTTAATGTAAAAATTGCAGAGTGTTAATATTTTGGTGTGGTGAAGTCATTTTATTTGTAATAACGTCTTTAAAACCATGTTTTATGTCTTTGTGTATCGGTTGGGTCATTTTGGAGTCAATTTGGTGAAATTTGTAAAAGTTGTCAAAGCAACTTTTGCATTTTTGCATTTTTGGGGAAGTTGAACAGTTAGGCTTTGGTTTTTGGTGGGAAAATGATTGATTATGCTTTGGAATGTTTTAAAAGTACTTGTGTATGTTGGAACAAGAGTTAGAAGTTGTAAAAATTTGAATTTTGAATAACAAGGTGCTATGTTTCTGCATTTTGGAAGCCTAATTTGTTGCTAAATTGTATTATACGGCTCTGTACAGCCTGGATGTAGTAAAACATCAATTGGAATTAATGGTGCCTTGAATCCTTGTTCTTTTTAATTGATTTCATTAAGTTTGAAGCGAGTTAGGGCAAATTTACTGAAAGTGGTTTGAAACCCTTACAAGGGTGTGCTTTGACTGAAAATAATGCATTTCTCTCCATTTCACTGGTGAAAAGGCCTCCAACTCAGTGGAATGGATGTAGGTAGGGTGTATTTCATGTTCACAATGTTGCAGGAGTAGGGGATGGTGTTATGTGCAAATTTGGTGATGCCTTAGTCCATTTAACCTCATGTATTTGGCATAGAAGTGCATAGGAGTTAGGGTTTGAAGTAAAACTCTTAAACAATGGTTGGAATTGCTTGGAATTGTGTTGATAGATGTCATAAGACATGTCTTATCCATTGGCATGAAGTTTGGAAAGTGAGGGGTTGAAGACCTTATGGTGACGTAGTTGAACAAGCCTAATTAGACCTTTTGTCAAACGGGATAGTCAATTAAAGCCTTGTGTTACAAAACAACCATACCTAGGTTTTGGATATGTTCAAGAACTCCCAAAAGGGTACTCAAAATAGTTTTTAGATTGTGGGTTTGAGGTCTTCTCTGCAAGTTATGTCAGAAAAATCCAATTCACTGTTGTACTTGGCCTAGAGTCAATTTGGCAAGAGAACAATTGAAGTTTGTCATCCCTAAGTTCTTGTGCATTCCTAACTCTTATTGTTTGTCATCCTCATTCCATTAAGAGTCCTCCTAGTGTTGATTTACCTGTTGAAGCATAAATGACCCATTAGGGGTTGAAACCTAGTTTGCATCCACTGAAGATTATGAGCAAGAAAACACCAAATCTTGTTGTGAGATGTTGAAATCTTGAAACCACCCCTGCTCTACATCACAAGGAAGCACTCCTTTGGATACCATGTTTGAGAAAAAAGAAGATAAATCAAATCAACATGGAACTAAGTTACTCAAATGATACAACTCATAACTTAAATGAGGACACTTAAGAGATATTAAAAGACCATGGTCATTAATCAAAAGATGCGATGAAAATAAGGCATGAATGTCACCCACTGCCCTTTAAGGCAAACAATATTTTTTCCTCAACATGAAATAATGGGACAATTGAGTGGGATCTAGGGCCAACAGAGAAACACTTTAGAACTCATCCTACGCATTAATAAACAACTCAACGCAAGAATGCAAATTGACATATTAACACAACAATATCCAACTAAGTTATTGAAAGTCAACTATTGATACCTCATTCTTCATCCAGATTACAAAATTGGTCCACTTTTTGCTTTGTAACATTTCCTTTTCAAATTGCATCGGATGCTGGCCATATTTCTCCTCCTATCAAAACATGGCACATGGACTAGTTAAACTAATTAATATGCAATCATTTACTTTTTCCTAGGAAATAAAAAAAATATCATTTAACATATTAAATATACTTACAAATGTATAGATCAAGGCCTGTAAACCTTTCTGGCCATTGTGATGCATGGCACGAAGTTTGCCAAGCCTAGCCTTGGAGGCCTTATCCTGAAACATATACTAATTCAATTTAACTATGCACAAATAAAATTTAAAAATCATTTAATAAATTTGATATAATCTTATGAGCAAATTCAAATACATGCGTACTCTCCTCACCAGACTTCCTCCATGCATCAAACTTCTCATATGCTTTTACAAGCTCTTTCCATACTTTCACACTTACATTAATTGGCCTTTTTTTGAGCCTTCGGCTGGGAGGGAGTTTTTTTATCTTCTTTGTTTGGTTGCACCGAAATCTCTTGCAGTTTTGAGACATTCGTAGATTTATCTTCTTTATAGACCAACCTGTGATAAATTCAGTCTCCATGTCATGGATAACTGCTTTTTCCAGGTGCATGGGTATCTTTGAGAATGGTAAATATAAATGGTCTTTGAACCATTGAAGGCATGATTCCTTCAACCTATTCACAAACATTTTTCTAGCATCTATCATTCAGACTTCCCCTAAAACCACATTGTATTCTATCTTGGTATTGTAGCTAACAAGGCAAGATGCAAAACATGGCGTGGTGGAAGAAGTCTGTGTCCTAGGAGTGGCTGGGACATTGGAAGTCTCTGCTCCCTGTTCCACATTCTTAGAGTTTATTGTTATTGATTTCCTCCTGGATCTTTTGCTTGATCCAGGACTGGTTGGGGAATCAATTGATTCCCTTTGACACGGTTGATTTGGTTGCAATGTTTCAGGGGCTTTACTAGATCATTTTTCTATGTATCTAGCAAGTATTCTCAAGTCCACACCATCCAATTTGTTCACTACCTCTACTCCCAATATGGAAGTCAATGCCTCTTTATCTTTATCAGTCTCATGTCCCTATATATATAAAATAAATTTCTTCTTTTAAATTTAGAAATAAAAAACTAAAAACTAAAAATCAAAGAAACAATGGAAACATTTACAAATCTATAAATTGACAATGAATTACCTCATTGTGGCCAGAGTCTACTCCCTTTGCTCCCTTCCCTCTATTGCTTGACATTTTGAGGTGACCTAGGGCAAATTATTTTCATCCAGTCTGTGGAGGCAAACAAAGTACACACTTCCAGGTATGAAAGTTTTGTTTTTTGGTATGAAAGCAAGCCACCAATCAAAGAAATTAAAAGAAATGGGTGATTTAAAAGAAACGGGCGATTAATGAGCAAGCTTTACCTTGAATGACTCTCTTTCTGGATTTAAATGCCTATGAGATATCTCCTCAGAGTTGAAACCCTGTGATCTGCATTAGATATGAATATTAAATAGGAGCAAAATATATACAGAACAAAAATCTAATGAACTTGCAGAAGCACGCTGCCGTGCCATATTCTTAACTAGCAAATAGCAAATTTATTGTTTGTCTCAATGCCAAAAATAAAAGTAAAAAAATCAACATTTCTACTCGGTTGTCTTTGAACCCGATGCAGTCGAGGGAGGGGTTCTAGTTAAGGATCGTCAAACCCTTGCATCCTAAGAACGTGCTCCTATTTAATATTCAAAAAAGTAAATCTTGAACTCTCTAATGCCTAGTAAAGCTTAGAATTATATCTACAGATTCAAAAATGAGAGCGACCTATGGCAAATTATTTCATCAAGTTTGTCGTATGAAAATTTTGTTTTGTGTTTTTTTGTTGTGTGGTATGTTTAACGTAAGCAGGAATTTTTAATTTTATGCTTTTGATTCATTAGTCAGTGCTATAGTCAGCATAGTTAACGCCGACTTTAGCGCTGACTTTCAACCCTAAATGTAATCTCTTTGGGGTGCCAAAGGTAGCGCAAAGTGCACCTAATTTAGTGCCTAGCTATGCCAAACCAAAATGTTCCTCATGCAAACATTTGGAATTGAGGTAAATGTTTAAGTAGTAAGGGTTTTATAACATTGGAATCTAGTGTGACAACATACCACCAACTAGCTTGGAAAAAAATGGATACATCTTAGAAACTTTACATAATAAAAACATAATTTGATGGAACTTACAAAAATTTGTATTGTGCTTTAGTAACTTGAAAACCAAACTCTTTTACCTATCAAACAAATAAATTTAGATCTCATGCCTTCTCTTGGTTAATGAAGATATACATGCTAACTAAATCAATCAAGATGGCAAAGGTTTTAGCTAGTGGCTAGACTTCCATGCAATACTAATTATAAAAACATAACATATTAGGCTACAAATATGATTTCCATACAGCATAAAGTAGGTCATGCTATGAATCAATCTTTCATTAAAGTTGTAGTAAATTGTTAAGTCTTATATGGGTTGAGCCATTTGTAAATATTTTTTGGCTTTTATTTGATGAGGGGATTTCTACATAACCAAGCCAACTACTTTCACCACGGCCTCTATGGAGGATAAACACCAATCATGAAAAATAAAAAATCAAGAATTAAAGTTTTAGATCTTATCTAAGATAAATATTCTCACACTATCCAATGTAAAGTAGGTTTCAATCAAGAATAAGGAATCCAATCTCTAGTTTTCAAAGAGAAAATATCTACGGTTTAATGAATTTGTGGAAGAAGTGTAAGGTAGAGAACCAACTAAAATTATTAGTAATAGGTTTTCTTTCATCTAGGATAACAAGGGACCATAGAAGGGATGTTCAGCTATAATTATTAATAATAGGTTTTATTTGTAGTCAGCTTGTAAATAAATGTCTTTTTGATGTGAATTTGTAGTCATCTTGTAATCATAAGATTTGAGCTCTAGTTGTCAAGATTCTGTATGTAAACTTTTTGTGAAGAGCAAAATGTTGCAATGTCTTATTTTGTTTTTCATAGTGCATCTTAATGAAAAGCGAGCATATTAACAAGATAATTTCAACAATATTCTCTTGGTGCACAACTGTTATGTGACTATTGTCATTGTTGTGTATTACAAGATCTAAGGGAGGCCATGGAGAGAGGACGTGGATGGCATAGAACTACTAAATCACAGAGAGGAAAGTGGGTGGAAATAGATGACAACAAAATCTGCAGATACAATAGATGTAAGAAGAGAAAGCAACCTCAACCAAAGGAGGAAGGTATTTATGAATTTATAAATGCTACAACATAGAGGAGATAAAGTCATTTTTTTGTCCATTAGGCCTTTTAGGTCAAACTTATTTGTTGGAAATGCACAGGAATGGTGATTAAAAGTGATTCTATGATCAAGGGAAAAGTTTGAAAATTAGGATGGCCAAAACATTATATCAATATGTCAAATATATGACTAAAGTGAGGTTTTGTGTTGGATAGCATATTCATTGAAATGATATAATTGGTGTACTAAACATTATTTACTATGTTGTGTATTATAGGGGCCAGACAAGTCCATGGCAATAGATCGTGTCATATCAAATGAGGACACAACGAATGAAGCAAGACATCAGGTACTCAAATTTTGACTTAACTTAGGAAAAAATGATCTAATGGCATTTTGTGATACATCCATCTTTTTTCACAGTATTATTGAAATTTATAATGTATTATCCAATCTTGACATAAATTTGTTGTACCCAACCAAAATTTTTGCTTCATTAATGGGTTTTGAAACAAGTCTAGAAAATTTTTCGTCAAAAAGTCAAAAAAAGCAAAATTTCTAAAAATAGACGTCAGATTAGGTTTTCTAGGTTTCTTGAGATATGGATACTAGCAAAACTTTCTAAAAATAGAATCTCCAACTCAGGTGTCGCGCTCCATTCTCATTGGTCAATTTTGCTTCACGATCGGCACGGTTTAGACAGAATCTTCAAATGACCAAGTTTTCTCTACTCAGTCATTTCTACTTTTTTAGAAGGTGAAGCATGAGATCGAAAGTCATCAACAGAGGAAAGTTCACTTGCCAGAGCTCATCGATAAGTTTTCAACATTGTTCCAACGACGCAGAACTAACAAAGGTCGTCGACTCGATGATGCACGCCAAACGACGCAAGATGGATCCAAGGTGAATTAAAAAGTTAGAAAATCATAAATTTGACTAAGTCTGGTGAAACCAAGTGCCCCAGGTGGCTTGGGGTGCCCAACTTCTCCTGTGTTAGTTTTTTTTCACGTTTTTTGAGAAATGTCAAAAATGCTTCCGTCAGCTCTTTTCCGGTTGGTCAAACTTGGTCAAAAGTCAGTCAAAGCCAGGATTTTATCATAGATATGTTCAGACTACTCAAATCACCCTCTATCCCACCTTGACAGTCGTCAAAACGACCGAAATTGAAGATCGAACAAGACTTGTGGGCATGGAAATCAAGAAAAGGTACAAAATTGAAAATTTTCAAAAAAAATTCTAAGTGTTGACAAACTAGGTGCCCCAAGTGGCTTGGGGTGCCCAAAATCTCCAGAGTTGGTTTATTTTTGATGATTTTCTCGAAAAATGTGAATCTCCTTCCGTCAACCCATTCCGATTTAGATCAGATCAGATTAGTTTGGCACATTTTTTGAGGCAAACGAAAGGTACAATCAACTCAATTTTCATCAAGCTTGCCTATTTGCCAAATCATCAGACTCATTTTCATCCTAGTTGACAGAAATCGACAGCCAAACAGGGGTCCTGTGCCACCGGAATGCGCACGCAAACCAAAAAATTGAAGAAGTTGAAAATTTTGAAAAAATGGCTAAGTGTTGGGAAACCAGGCGCCCCAGGTGGCTTGGGGCACCCAACTTGAGCAGTGTTAGAATATTTTCATGTTCACAGTGTTTTCAGACATGCTTTGTTACCAATCTTCGCCCATTGGCAGTTTTTGGGAGGTCAAACGATGCCAGATCGTCAGTCGGAGGCAGGGGATGAAATCTCAGCTGATCAATCTCCAAAATGTTAGGATCAGTTAGCTTTTTTCAGTCAACAGTGACATTTTTCTACCTTGTTGAAGTCAGAGACAGGCCATATTTGAGTCAAAACGAGTGTTGAAGTGTCGAAAACGAAGAAAATTAGTTAGCACTTCTTTCAACTCGCATGTTCGATGACATCATCAAAAGAAGATATTTTTCGTCATCTTGCACATGAAGCCATAGGATCCTACAAAATAGGGATTCTCCCTATTCGAAGACATCCACTTGGATTTATGCTTTAAAAGTTGTTTTCTTCATGGATGAGGGTGAAATTTTATTTTCTCACACAAATAAAGCTGCTTTTTTGCCCTAAAGATTTATAAAGACAAGCTTTTGGCTTGTTTATTTCATTATCTTTTGCAGGTTGCATCTAGAGGAAAGATTTTATTTTTCTTTCAACGAAGATTTGAAGACCCAAACCAAGTGTTTTTTCAGCGTTCTTCATAGTTTTGGGTTGAGGAAGAAGAGAGACTTGCTTTTTCAGGGTCCTTGTTTCAAGGAGATCATTTTTTAGAAATCTGACTAGAGCTTTTTCAGTTTTCATCAAGATGGGTCCATCCAGTATTTCATCCTCTTGAAGATTGGGAGTTTTGTTTTTTTCTGAGAATCTGCTTTTTTGCTACTTTTTTAGGAAATTCTTAGCTTTTTCAAAATCTGACAAACTGGGTTGCTTCATAACAGAATTATCTACAAAACGCATATGCCAGCTTTTTTCGCTCAGAATCTACTTTTTAGAAGAAATCAGCAAAAGAATATCAACTGATGACATCACCCAAAAGAAAGAATGTTGATGAGGATGCATTTCAAAAGAAAGCAGTTTTAAATCAGATGCTTTTTGTTTTAAAGCATTTGCTTTCATCCAAAGCTCATCCATTCTTTATTTAGAAAGAAATCACCTTGTGATAGTTGGAATCTTCTTTGCTTTAAAGCAGATTGCTTTAAAGCATTTGTTTATTGTATCTTTGTCTTAGAATAGTAATAAAGCTTGCGAGTTGGCAAGTTAGGGTTAATCAAGGAGATTTTAGGGTTCCCTACTCCTTTGATTTTAGTATAAATAAGGGCATCCTTGCCCATTGTAATAGAGCTACTTTTGTGATAGAAAATTTGTTGTGCCTATTCTAGCCTGCAGATCTTGTTATTCCAAGTGTTGTTCACTCTGTGTTCATTGTTCTCCAGTGTTTGATCGCTTGTTGTATGCCTACCTTTTGCTACAGCATTGTTGTCCTGGAGTTGTGCAAACTTTATGATATTGAATAGAAGTCTCATGCCTATTTTACTCTGATATTTTATCTCTATTCATCAATTTATCGTCGTCAGATATGTAGCTTTTTGCAACTTTCATTTCAGATTTAATCATTAAAGTACTTTTAGTCTTGTGGTGTAAACCTGGAGGAAAATTGCTTAAGTTTTTGTGTTAACAATCATTCTTTGTTCACTTTCAATTTCCTTTGCTCTGAATTTACTCAGGAGATTAAAAGCGTCATTAGTCTTTGCTTAGTTGTAGTAGAAGTTTTAAAAAAGGGAAAAACCTCTTCTACATCGTTTAGATTTTTATAACCTTGTGCTCACAGCTAAGAATCAAAAAGAAGATAGGCAAAGTTTCATTTAATTATCTTTTCAGTGAACATCAACAAGAAAGGGAACTCCCCCTTCCAATAGGAGAGCAGTTTATCTGTGCATAGCTGTCCGTTTCCAAATCGCATTCCAAAGGTGCGAATTGAAACGCCAATAGTTTTCTGGCGCCCACCGTGGGGCACGAGGCATAAAACTTCAAGCAAGCTTAGGCTTATGTCACGGGAATGACTCTCTGGCATCCTTCTGCTCTAGTTCAACAACCAAATATTGCACCACCTATTATTCAACCAAATCTTGTATGAGTGGAAGGAGAGCAAACGGACATCATTAGCAGCCTTAGAAGTTTCATATTTACACAAAAGGAAAGTCCTGATCAGTGGGAAACACGGCTTCTATCCTTGACGAAAAAGAACACAAAGCAGATCTTGCAATAGGAAGACCAGTACTACCACCTCCCGCGTGGCAATAGATAATCTTGGCTCACAGGGTTTATTCAAGAAAGGGAAAAGGCGGTGCTACAGATCTTTTCTTTCAAGATCTTGATTCTGTAAAAGTTGGGGAAGCATCCAACATAGATCAAGAAATTCAGATAGTTCCTGAAGTCAAGTAGGAAGAATTACAAGAAGAACCAATAACCCAGCCTAGAGCAATGGGTGATGCAAATAATAACAATCGCAATAATTAGAATCAACGGCGTCTACCTCCATTACCATGGGGTAACAACATTGGACCTTTGGCACTAGCAGAATATCATGATCTTCCTGAAGGATCAAGAAAAAGTTTTCCAAAGTTTCATGGTGATGGCAAGCAACATCCTGATGAGCACATATCTGCCTTCACCACTGCCTGTGGAATTCTTGGCGTTGCACATGAAGATGTTGCAGTGCATTTGTTTGTGGAATCATTGCAAAGTTTAGCAGTTGAATGGTTTAATCACCTCGCTGCTAGCTCTATCACAAGTTGGGAGTTGATGAGGGAGAAATTTCTCACCCGTTTCAAACCTGCAAAAGATAGTCATGTCTTGTTTGCACAACTCTCAAACATAAAGAAAGACAGAAGTGAGCCAATGCGAGAGTTTGTGGCCAGATTCAACCGTTTGGTTGGAAAAGTTGCAAACACCCTGAATCCTTCATCAGAAATTCTACTAAGTTATTTCATGAATGCACAATCTTCAGAAGTTTCTTTCTACCTTAGGCAAAGACACGCTACAGAACTGCAAGAAGCCCAGGAGTATGCTATTGAATTAGAAGATCATATGATCACTTCAAGAAAGATCTAGAGAGATTCAATCAAGCCACTAGTGCCCTTGAATGTTGTACCACTTCGACAAGTTCCACCTCCTTCAAGTATTCCAGATTCTTTCATTAACTATGTCAGTGATCAACCTGCTTCACCTGTGCGTCAAGTATCACCTATGTGTCAAGAGGCAGATGTGTCTTCTACAATACAAATCTACTGCTTGTTCCATGCAACAAACCAACATGATGGAGAAAATTGCCTTGAGATGAGAAGATTCATGCAAATATTAAAAGCATCAAATGAAAATCAAGGATTTTCAGATAATCTTGAACGTCTCTTTGACGAATCCGATGGCGGCTCTATGAAGGGATTTGACCAGTGTAAATCAAATATTAGAAGGGATCATTTTCCTAACTCTGTTTCAAGTGACATCATGTGTTTGTATATGGAACACGAATGTTCATCCGAAGCTGAAAATTTGCATAATTTCTTCAATCATGAAGAAGGATCGTTGATGGAAGAACCTGAAGAAATGCACAACATGCATACTTTCCCTGAAGAAGAAGAAGAAGTGCAACAATCTTCACAAGAGCAAAATTACAAGGAAGAGATCAAATATGCTTCAGAGAGTAATGATGAATCCAATTTGTTCTTCTCATCTTTTGAAGGTTGGTTTGAAGAACCTATGTCAGATACATTCAAAGGAGAAGAGACCAAAGAAGCATTGCAATTGGAGCAAGAACAAGATCTTCATTTTGAAGATGATTCATCATTGGAGGAATTTCTTAAAACCGGAGATCATAGAGAAGATTCATCATTGGATCTCAACAATTTTCTACATCACTTAAAGAGTGATTCTTCAGTAGAGGATACTGTAAATTTTCTTTTACAATTTAGCCCGTCTTCATCTTTGTCTTGAGAAGCTTTCATACACACAAGTGAAGAAGACGATGTTGAATCCATCTATGAACCTGTACAAGAAAGAGATTTCACTGATACTATACAACCAATACTAAATGCAACATATGAAGAGGTTGATGGAGAAGAGGAGTTCATGGAATATTCAGTTCTAGTCACTAAAGAGGATGATATTGAAAAGTTAGAGATTCTTGACAAATGTCTTGTGAGATACGCCATGTGTGAGATTGATCAAGAAGATGAAGAAGAAGAGGAGACATATGACCCAGATGAATTTGTCTTTGATTCCACTTACTTTATAGAAGAAGAAAGATACATGAATGTTGAAGATGAAGTGATGTTGGATATCCTCATTGAAGAAGATTACGCTATAGAGGATGATGAGATTCAAGATAATGAATGGGAAAGTGAGCTATCAGGTGAAGATATTCAAGAGTTTAAGCATTCAGATCTTGAGAATTCATCAGATTTTGGAGAGTGGATGGACAAAAACACAACCAATGAAGAAGCTCGTGAAGCACTGGAAAAGTGGGCAATGACAGTTGTTGATCCTATAAGCCAAGAATCAATAATGAGAGTTGTGTATGAGCAGCTTGCACCTTTTCCAGAAGATGATGCATTGACTGAATACAGAGTTGCGTGTGTACAAGACATAAATGAAACTCATATTCAATATGTGGTAATGACCATTACCACAGATGTACTTTGGCCACAAGACTTTCCTGTATATCTTCAGAAGGAAGTTTTGTATCTTCACCTATTGCAGAGGTTGCTTGCATTGGAGGATGATGCTCCACCTGATCTCTGGCATATCAATCAGTTCCTCAGGAACTTCTCATGGCCTGAATGTGAATACCCTCCTAAATCGTGGCTCTTTGAGAAGATGTCACAGAGAAAAAAAAACTTTGTGCTATCAAGACAATCTTCACAGCTAAAGAGAGATGGTTCTTACTTTTCTGAGTCGATTGATGGTTTTATGTGACAGTCCTAATTACATCTAATCCTTGCTCAGGAAATAGAGCCCCTGAAACACTTTTTGTTTTCTCGTAATATGTTCCCCTTTCTATAATGTGATCGTTATGTCGTAATGTTTTTCCCCTTTCCGTAATGTGACAGTTGTGTTCTTTGTGTTTTGAAGTTCCAACTTCTTAGGTGATTTTAGGAAGTCTGATTTTAGGTGATGTAGGGAAAAGTCTTGTTCTAGGTGATTAGGAAAGTGACCTGACTCTATTGCCCAACTGATAAGGCACTGGTCCAAGCTACAAAATCCAAAGATTCTAGGTTCTCCTATGCCATAAGTATCTGCCATGGTCCCCAGACAGAGCCAATTGTTGTACCCAACCAAAACTTTTACTTCATTAAGGCATTTTGAAACAAGTCTAGAAAATTTTTCGTCAAAAAGTTAAAAAAGCAAAATTTCTAAAAATAGACGTCAGATTAAGTTTTCTGGGTTTCTTGAGATATGGATACTAGCAAAACTTTCTAAAAATAGAATCTCCAACTCAGGTGTCGTGCTCGATTCTCATTGGTCGATTTTGCTTCACGATCGGCGCGGTTTAGACGAAATCTTCAAACGACCAAGTTTTCTCTACTGGGTCATTTCTACTTTTTTAGAAGGCAAAGCATGAGCTCAAAAATCATCAACAAAGGAAAGTTCACCTGCCAAAGCTCGTCAACAAGTTTTCAACACTGTTCCAACGACGCAGAACTGACAAACAGCCGTCGACTCGATGATGCACGCAAAACGATGCAAGATGGATCCAAGGTGAATTAAAAAGTTGGAAAATCATAAATTTGACTAAGTCTTGTGAAACCAGGCACCCCAGGTGGCTTGGGGCGCCCAACTTCTCCCGTGTTAGTTTTTTTTCATGTTTTTCGAGAAACATCGAAAATGCTTCTGTTAGCTCTTTTCTGGTTGGTCAAACTTGGTCAACAGTCAGTCAAAGCTAGGATTTCATCAAAAATATGTTCAAACTACTCATATCACCCTCCGTCCTACCTCGACAGTCGTCAGAACGACCGAAATCAAAGATCGAACAGGACCTATGGGCACAGAAATCGAGAAAAGGTACAAAATTGAAAATTTTCAAAAAAAATTCTAAGTGTTGACAAACCAGGTGCCCCAGGTGGCTTGGGGTGCCCAAACTCTCTAGAGTTAGTTTATTTTTGATGATTTTCTTGAAAAACGTGAATCTCCTTCCATTAGCCCGTTCCGGTTAAGATCAGATCAGTTTGGCACATTTTTTGAGGCAAACGAAAGGTACAATCAACTCAATTTTCATCAATCCTACCTATTTTCTAGATCATTAGACTCATTTTCATCACAGTTGATAGAAATCGACAGCCTCATGTGCCACCGGAACGTGCACGCAAACCAAAAAATTGAAGAAGTTGAAAAAATTGAAAAAATGGCTAAGTGTTGGGAAACCAGGCGCCCCAGGTGGCTTGGGGCACCCAACTTGAGCAGTGTTAGAATATTTTCATGTTCACAGTGTTTTCAGACATGCTTTGTTACCAATCTTCGTCGTTGGCAGTTTTCAGGAGGTCAAACTTGGTCAAATGATGCCAGATCGTCAGTCGAAGGCAGGGGATGGAATCTCAACTGATCAATCTCCAAAATGTCAGGATCAGTTAGCATTTTTCAGTCAATAGTGACATTTTTCTACCTTGTTGAAGTCAGAGACAGGCCATATTTGAGTCAAAACGAGTGTTGAAGTGTCGAAAATGAAGAAAATTGGTTAGCACTTCTTTCAACTCACGTGTTCGATGACATCATCAAAATAAGATATTTTTCGTCATCTTGCACATGAAGCCATAGGCTCCTACAAAATAGGGATTCTCCCTATTCGAAGACATCCAATTGGATTTATGCTTTAAAAGTTGTTTTCTTCATGGATGAGGGTGAAGTTTTATTCTCACACAAATAAAGTTGCTTTTTCACCCTAAAGATTTATAAAGACAAGCTTTTGGCTTGTTTATTTCATTTTCTTTTACATGTTGCATCCAGAGGAAAGATTTTATTTTTCTTTCGACGAAGATTCAAAGACCCAAACCAAGTATTTTTTCAGTGTTCTTCATAGTTTCAGGTTGAGGAAGAAGATAGGCTTGCTTTTTCAGGGTCCTTGTTTCAAGGAGATCATTTTTCAGAAATCTGACCAGAGCTTTTTCAATTTTCATCAAGATGGGTCCATCTAGTATTTCATCCTCTTAAAGATTGGGAGTTTTTCTTTTATTTTCTGAGAATCTATTTTTTTGCTGCTTTTTCAGGAAAGTCTCAGCTTTTTCAAAATCTGACAAACTAGGTTACTTCAGAACAGAATTATCTACAAAACCCATATGCCATCTTTTTTCTCTTAGAATATGCTTTTTAGAAGAAATCAGCAAAAGAATATCAACGGATGACATCACCCAAAAGCAAGAATGTTGATGAGGATGCATTTCAAAAGAAAGTAGTTTTAAATCATATGCTTTTTGTTTTAAAGCATTTGCTTTCATCCAAAGCTCATCCATTCTTTATTTAGAAAGAAATCACCTTGTGATAGTTGGAATCTTCTTTGCTTTAAAACAGATTGCTTTAAAGTATTTGTTTATTGTATCTTTGTCTTAGAATAGTAATAAAGCTTGCGAGTTGGCAATTTAGGGTTAATCAAGAAGATTTTAGGGTTCCCTACTTAGATTTTAGTATAAATAAGGGCATCCTTGCCCATTGTAATAGAGCTACTTTTGTGATAGCAAATTTGATGTGCCTATTCTAGCATGCAGATCTTGTTATTCCAAGTGTTGTTCACTCTGTGTTCATTGTTCCCCAGTGTTTGATCGCTTGTTGTATGCCTACCTTTTGCTGCAGCATTGTTGTCCTAGAGTTGTGCAAACTTTATGATATTGAATAGAAGTCTCATACCTATTTTACTCTGATATTCTATCTCTATTCATCAATTTATCGTCGTCAGATGTGTATCTTTTTGCAGCTTTCATTTCAAATTTAATCATTAAAGTACTTTTAGTCTTGTGGTGTAAACCTGGAGGAAAACTGCTTAAGTTTTTGTGTTAACAATCATTCTTTGTTCACTTTCAATTTCCTTTGCTCTGAATTTACTCAGAAGATTGAAAGCGTCATTAGTCTTTGCTTAGTTGTAATAGAAGTTTTAAAAAAGGAAAAAACCTCTTCTGCATCGTTTAGAGTTTTATAACCTTGTGCTTGCAGCTAAGAATCAAAAAGAAGATAGGTGAAGTTTCATTTAATTATCTTTGCAGCGAACATCAGCAAAAAAAGGAACTCCCCCTTCCAATAGGAGAGTAGTTTATTTGTGCATAGCTGTCTGTTTCCAAATCGCATTCCAGAGGTGCGAATTGAAACGCCAACAAAATTAATGCATGTTTTTGATTATTTTAGATGGAGATTGGAGCAAATGCAGAGTTTGAGCGTTCAACTAGCAAAAGAATAAGATATGTACATAGACGTGAACCTAAAACTGTTAAATCACGTAGAGGACAATGGGTGGAAGAGGATATGACAATGGATCCTGTAGACACAACAAATGATTGCACTAAACAAGAGGTTAGTCGGGACTATAGTACATGGGATTAATACTTTGAGAAAATTGTTATTTGTGGATGTTCTGTATGTCATGGAAAGAAATAATTCAAACAAGTGATTGTACAAAGACATTACAAATATGATGAGCTTCCAGTCGGTAGTATGCCTCCTACAATCGATTCAAATCCAATAGGAATTGTGGTAAAGATTTTTCTAATTTGATATAAATAACATGTATACTTCGTATAAACATTGTTTTATATTATTTAAATAACTAATTTTTTTCTTAATGGATACTTGCAGGATAAATTTCTTGGTTTAAAGTTTCTTGGATCACTGACTTCCATCATAGAGGGCAATGATCATTTATCAGATGATACATCTAACAAAAATATGTACCAATATACCAGCTCATAAGATGAGGAATTGATGAAAACAAGTAACAGAACAAGAACTGGTTTAAAGATACATAATTTGCTTAAAGTCAAGGGAAAGGTGGACTACATACCCTATGAGAATGAATGTGATGGAGATGATGACTTGCCCCTGAGTTTGAGATCAATTTACAAAGAGACATTTGATCGTCAACTATGTTGCGCTTGGCCTAGTGATCAACAACTACCTAGAGTGTACGAGGTGTTTCAATTTTGGGGATACAACTACATGATACGACCCTCCAATATTCATGAAGTGAATCTAGGCCTCTTTATTGTCCAAAATGTACATGTGGGATCTAAACATAGAAACAATTAAGAACAAACCACTAGGAGATTAATACCATATTATTGTCCATCATATTACAGTGGTGAATAGAGAAGGCTAGCAGAATATAAGCCTAGCATGTCAGCATATGGTCTAAATTCGAATATGTATACACATCATCTCCAATTGGAAAGTGGAAAATAAATGAATAGAGGTCATCTTATGTATATAGATGGACGTGCATACACACAAAAATATTATAGGATTTATAAATAGTAGTAAGGGAAGGGACCCTACTATAAGACCAAATTGTCATTTTGTTGAGGTTATAAATGATAAAGATGGAGATATGGAAAGAGAGGTTGATAGATTGATAATGGTTGAGGCTATTATGGACCTTACCATTGGGGATGAGTTATTGATTGATTACCCCCTTCTTAAAACGCACTCCTACGTGAAAGAAAAGGGAAGAACAAGGTCTCCCTAAGGATGTTCATAAGGGTAGAAAACCAAAAAATAATAAATGAGTGTGGACTGATGTTTTATAAACTATTTTGTCAAAATTGTGTTTTATTTAAATTATTGTATAAAAAATGTAGTTTATAAAATAATGTTCCATTATTCAATTGATGTATATATGTTCATACAATTTATATTTTTATTTTTAAGTCATATTTGATTATAGTTCTTTGAATTTAATACATTTATGATTTATCCAATTGTTGCCAAACATTAAATAATGCTTGCATTTGTTGATAGGTAAAAGATGTTGATGAAACACATACTAATACCCAAGATCCAACTGGGTTATTAAGATTTGGACGGGATGATCCAAACCATCATTTAAACAGTACCAGGGTGAAAAGAGCAACATTGAAGAGCTGATGAGATCCACATACACTGATGACATGCCACCTAGCCTTAATGATGATGATCATGATAGTGAAAATGTAGTGCATGAAGAAGGATTGAATGAAATGCTTACAGGTTTCTTTGGGGATGGAAACAATGATGACAATAATGATCATATGGTTGACAGTAATGA
Organism: Cunninghamia lanceolata; assembly: GCA_027924645.1. Taxonomy (NCBI): domain Eukaryota; kingdom Viridiplantae; phylum Streptophyta; class Pinopsida; order Cupressales; family Cupressaceae; genus Cunninghamia; species Cunninghamia lanceolata. Next base: position 11,479,382 of record BSBN01000633.1, read on the forward strand.
TGCTAGCAGGGGTAATTACCACCAACGTAATGTTGATGATAACAGCTTGAAAGACTCCATCAAGCAAGCAATGAAGACACCCGTGTTCAAATCGAGTGCAAGTAGAACCTCAAAACTAGCATGCACATTAATATTATTAGAAATCAAGTCACTATTTGGTTGGTCAGACAAAGGATTCACTACCCTACTAAAGTGAGTTGAAATCTATTTCTTACTTTGCATTGTCAATTGGTGTACATAATTCGTGAACATTCGTCAACTTCGTTTATATTTCTTTAAGGGGATTTTAAAACTATATATTGTATATAAATAGTCCTAGTATAGATTGACATATCAAACATATTCATCATAAGTCAAACATTCAATTGATTTAATCTCTGGCAAGCTTACAGGGTACTAAAAACTAAAATATTCCCTGAAGAGAATGTGTTGCCATCAACTTGCACAGAGAGGCGCGTTTGTTGTTGGTTGAGTTGGGGATTGAATATAAGAAAATTCATTCATGTAAAAATGATTGCATTTTATACAGAGATGAATATCAAAACAAGGTAGAATGCCCCGTATGCAAAGAGGAGATATTGTACAGATGTACAAGGTCCTATAGTTTCAAAAAAGGTTTTATGTCACATGCCAATTATACCTAGACTTCAACGAATATTTTGTTGAAAGTCACTCGCACAATTGATGGATTGGCATGCAAAGAACATGAGTAAAGATGGATTCATGCGAACTCTAGCCAACTCCAAAGCAATGAAACACATAGAGGAAAAATGGCCAAGAAAATTCAAAGATGAAACCTGTAGTATTAGGTTTGGTCTTGCAATTGATGGAGTGTGCCCATTCTCTTTCCTAAGCTCAAATTATAGTGTTTGGCCAGTTGGATTGATAGTATACAATATTCCCCCATGGATGAGTGTTAGAAAGATGCACCTTATGCTGACTCTCATTGTTCCAGGAAAACATCAAGTTAAAAACATGGATGTTTATCTTGTGCATTTTATTGATGAGATGCAACTGCTATGGAAAGGCATAAGAATGTATGACATATCACGTCCTCCATCAAATAGGTCCTTCATGTTGTATGGTGTGCTATGTTGAACTATTCATGATTTCCTAGGACTTGGTGTTTGTTCTGGTAAGATAAAATATTTACGTATTTACACTCATAATTTTTTTTATCCTAACTTTCATACTTAGTTTTATACTATGATTTTGATGTTATTAACATTACTTATTGAATTGCAGGGCTTCAAACAAAGGGGATATTTGCATGTCCAAGATGTGCAGAACAATTTTAAGGGCGGTATTCTAAAGATCTACATAAATTTACTTACGCAAACAACATGATTTTTCTACCACTAGATCATAAGTTTAGAAATCGCCTGAAGAATCAATTTGATGAAAAAGTTGAAAATAGAGGCCCTCCCATGATTATGGGTCTAGTTGATTGGCTTAAGAAGTATGAAGATGCTGAATTGAAAGCTTGGGAGGATTTTTTTGGCCAGGGTGATTCAATTGAAGAACTAGAACAAGTTGTAGTTAATATGCCAGAAGGAATGAAAAGGAAATCCATATTTTATGAGCTCCCTTATTGGAAGGATCTATTAATATCTCACCTATTAGATCCTATGTACATTTTCAAAAATGTCCCAGATTCTATATTTTGACATATACCAGGCAAAGAGAAGGACACCTTGTCTTCAAGGAGAGATATTGCTCTTTCGCGTACCAAAATGGATAGAAAACATTTGTGGCTAAACAGGGAAAATGAAACATATGCAGAAGCTCCATGGATTTTGAAAAAAAAGAGCTAGACCAACTAAAAAATGTCATCTGTTCAATAAAGACACCTACTAGCTATGGGTCATCATTGGCTAAAGCTTTTACAGTTGATGGACATATCACAGGATTTAAAACACATGATTTTCATAATTTTATGAAGGTATTATATATCATCATTTAACATTTACTTGTAGCATTGATTAAGTACTAAATATATTTTGATATTTTGTTATGTGATAAAAAATTACTAATGACCTTTTCATAAATGTGTTTGATAGCATATCATGCCATTGGCAATTAGGAGGGATTCCTGACTTACAGTTGACTTAAGGAATGCCATAAGTTGATTGTCAACATTTAAAAGGTATGTGGTTATATGAAATGTTCATGTGTGAGAGACATATGTAATATTGCATTTTAAATTTTGACTAAAGGTTCATACTAATTTACTATTCTTATATTAGGTGGGTGACCTCCAAGGAGATCCACGAATGTGAAGTGCCAAAATGGAAGAAGGAAATTGCAAAAATTGTATGTGTATTTGAGAAGAGCTCCCTACAAGTTTCATGGACCTACAAGTCCATTTACTTATACACCTAGTTGATGACATTGAATTGGCGGGTGTCATATCAACAAGGTGGATGTTTTTCTTTGAGAGCTATATGAAAACTCTAAAAAGATATGTCCGACAAAAGGCACATCCAGAGGGTTGCATGGCTGAAGAGTATGTATTGAATGAAGCATTTTTCTTCCAGTGTGAATTCCTTGGTAAGGATTTTGAAAATAGGCCACGCTTCTGGGATGAAGAACGAGCATCAAATATTATTGATGGAGAAAAACCAAAATCTAATTGTGTTCAAGTAGAAATTAGTAAGTAAATTCATGATCAGTGTGGTTGTTTTTCTTGCAATCATTAATTTACTCTGTAATTTATTTGTCAAATTAACAACATGACATTTGGAGTTTGAAATAAACATGTTGACATGTAATAGTTGTAGATGAAAGTGCTATACTCGACAAGTTCATTCTTTATCACATGGATTTTATGAACAAATGGATTTATCTATATGATAAAAACAGAGAAGTGTTAGAAGCAAGGAGACAATTTAAGAGATCGAACCCAAGGAATACTCCACTTCCCACTGATCTGCTTGGGGAATGGGGAAAAGATTGCACTCTAGAATAGCTTACTGAATAAATTCAAAATCAAATAGAAGATGCAGGTATAGTTTCAAACAGAACAGAAGATGAAATCAACATGTCTAGAGGATGTGAAAAAAAGATACAGTTGGAATTTTACATAATGTTGTTTCCTTACAGTTTTGACACTATTAACTATTTTAATATTTGTCATTATATTTGTTTTCACTGAAATAAATGGTCTTTCATAGGTGAAGAAATATCTAGCAATGTGGGCATATGGTCGACATTATCGTGTAGAAAGTGTAGATGTAAAGAGACGATCCTTCGATTGTGGCATCATGGTTGACTTCAAGCAATCCAGTCGATCAAGCTCAAAAGATAAGAATATAATTGAAGGGAATCTATAATATGGTTGGAAAATACAAGAAATTATTGAGTTGGATTACCGCTCTTTTAAATGTTGTATTTTTAAGTGTAGATGGTATGAAGCATTTGAGAGGACACGAAGACATGATACCCATAGTGGATTGTTTTCTATAGATTCCTCATGGTTCCTACTAGAGGATAAGGAGCCTTATGTTCTACCAATTCATTGTGAGCAGATATTTCTTTAACTCAAACAAGAAGCGGTAGTGATCATTAATCTATTAATTCATAGTTTATTGTGAATATATACATGTGTTTATTAATCAATAAAATTGTTGTAACATACGTCTAATATAAGTATGTCATTCATGTGCATGTATTTTTCTATGAAGATATTTTGGACCTGAAATGGATATTTGTCATACATTATGATCCAAGATTAAGGCATGTATTTGACGATGCATTAGTGCATACTGAGCAAAATAATGATGGCCAACAAAATGAGAGAGAGGGATTAGAGAACATCGAAGAAATTGACATCCATGATGATGTTGAAGATGGTTATGTTCAGGCACAAGAAGACAACAATCCAGAGTTAGATGATGTTATGGAAGACAACAATATGGATGGTATAGAAAATGATGACCCAAATACATCTGGTAACAATATCGATGGTCTATAGTCAAATTTCAATGATGATGAAGATGATGTAGGTCAAGATCAGGATGATGATAATATTAAATACTTGAAAGAACATATGAACATTGACAATGATACACTGGATGACATTGTAGCATACAATAATGTTAATGACCAAGACTTCTAAATTTTTAGAATTATTTGCAATCCATGTTTAAAAAAGGATGATTCTTATGGCCTAAACTTTGAAATGCTTCAGTAATTCAATCTTTGGTATGAATTGTTGGCAGAAAAAATTAGGATTATTTGGATGCTTCTTCCATTCATTTTGTATCAACATATGTTCGTGAAGACACAAAAGTTAATAAAATATTAATGCATGTAACTCACAATTATTTAAATAAGAAACTTTGTTAACTTCATTATTTTTAAATAGTTTCCATTTTTATGTTGAACATAATTTTGAACATGTAACTGAAAACATCCATAGTAAATGCTTTACTATATTAGCATATTCATTCACATAAGCACAATATTGAGGCTCAATAACTGATATTCATTCAAATATAAGAAGAAATAAGTATGGCAAACATAAGAAAAATATAGAATGATAACATAGTTAAACCAATCAAACTTCTAATCAACTTCTCACTAAACCCAATCAAACAGATCACACAGAAACAACAAATGTGCACTGATAAATTAAATATACCCTTGATATATAAACTTAAACAATTTAAGAAACCATTATGGAGACAACCATGCAGCCCATAATCATGAAATTTAATAGAACAATTAAACACTAAATAAGTATGCTCCACCAAATAACCCTGCTCCTTTGTATTAATTCAGAAGTCCAGAATACATTTGAAAAACATAAGTTGATATAGATAGAATTATCTGAGTATTTTGTATATATATATATATATATATATATATTGCAATTGAGGAATTACGATTTTATTGCTTATATGTTTTTAAGAAACAGATGAGATGATGTCTTACAAAATGCCCTTGGTTTCCTATTTTATAGGATGCGAACAAGCTTCAGGCCTAAAACATTGTGTCGTTTCATAAATGTCTCTTTTCAACTAACTAATGCATAATTAAAAAACATAAAGAGAAATAGAAGCATATGCAGTGATCAAATTCTGGCTCTGTTAATCATCGTAGAGTGATCTATGACCCATAGGTCTGGCAAGATCGTCCTCATCTCCATGGTACAGATTGACATACCTGCATTGCTTTTTGAATGACAAAATTGTACTGCAACCACCTCCTCACACTACCCAGGATATGAACAGATTTAATCTACCAATATGATCGATGTAATCATGATCAACACACGTATCTGTAGAAATTAGATTGTTCATAATTAACTCTATAGATAATATCTTTCCCAAGCATGTGTAAGTATTTTCTGTCACTCATTCTTCATTATTTATATTCTCAAGTAATGGTGGCAGTAACCCATTCAATTCATCTTTCCAAGGATCCTTATCTCATAAACTCCCATCAGCATTGAAAAAGTTTGGAAATTCCACGTCAGGATGTTGGTCAAAGTCATTCAAAACTTATGTAAGTATACCATTATATCTCTCATGTTCACTGATCAGGTCTTCATATTCTTTGAGCACTTGTTTCTCAATAGTAGATTTAGCATTCAAGTTTTCTTTTGTCTCCAACATCCTAAGGTGCAACTTTTTTTGTTCTTGATACATCTGGTGAGTCCTCTTATGCAAGTCCCAAACTTTGTCAGTATTTTCCATCATTTTGTCAAATCTTTTTTGAATCAATTCAGAAGCCATATTGTATTTGATTGTTTTCAATTCAGTCTCCAACCGCTCACTTTTCTTCTAAAACGTCTTTGCCTTAATCTTCTAATAATTAGCATCTGCTTTGGCCTCCATAACCTTCTTGTCATCTTCTAGGTATGGTGAATAGCTGCTAGATGAAGGCAATTTATCTTTGTAGGTGGCAATTTCCTACCTGAGCCTTGCATTCTCTACCATATAGTCATTATTCCTCCTTACCAGCTATTCAATTTGTGCCTTGGTGAATCTTGCAACATTCACATTCAGGTTAGCAATTTCAATAGGGTCTGCTTCTTCAACCCTTTAAATCATTAGGTGGCCAAAAGCTTCATTACAATTACTTATAACTTGAGGCTTCTTGTGTGGGGTATATAGTGACCATATTAGCAATGTTTGCTTATTAGGATCATACCCTAATCCAGATTTGATTTTGTCTAGGGCCTCAATGCTAAGCTGCATCTTCTTGTCTTGGTTTTTTCTAAAAGTATCAAACACAATTGCAAAGGTCATATCCCATCCAGGTATCAGTAACACTCCTGCTTCTTGGAGTAATTCCCTTCCCTTGTCAGGAGTCATATCTTCCAAGGCTTTGTCAATTTCTGACTAGAGTTGCTGCAGAACTTCATCTTGGATTACAAGAGTGATGTTTTTCATTCTTTCCCTGGCCTATTTTCCTTTATACTCATATGAAAAAGACTTAAATTCTACAGTATTAATGAATTCATCATCTGAAATGAATTTTTTACTAGCCAGATACCTTACATCCTCTGTCAGTTCATCAAAGGTCTCTATTTCAACCTCTTCTCTTTCCTTTGGAGGTTCATATTCTCCTATGTGGGGCCAGGATGCTTGCAAGTCTTTGTTTTCTCCTTCCTCTTCTTCTTCAAGATCAAAAGAAATATCAGGAGTTGGTTGAGGAGACAAATGAGCCATTGGGATTTCATCCTCTGCCTATGTTTGTCTGACAACTTTTCCCTTTGTTTCAAAGATATGAGGAACATCTTCAATTAATTCTGCAGTATTTTTAATTAATGCATCTAGTCTCTTAACATGATCATCTATGTTCAATAAAGCACCTATGTAACTGGGGTTTTTGGCTACCCTCCAAGCCTCGACCAATATTATCTTGTGGTAAAAGCTTCTTCTTTCAACTGCATTGTGCTCATCTTGGTTTCTAATTAGGTCATCATCAACAAACAACACATGATTATACCTTTTCATCTTCTTCTTTGTTTTGACTGTGCATATAAAGTTCTCTGGATCAAAATTTTCTTGAGCATTTCCTACAGGCAACCTAAAATATTCCAATCTTTTCTCAATTAACTGATATCCTTTATCTGACATGACTATGAAGTCTCTAAAACACAATGTCCTAGGCATAAAAGATTGTTTATTGGAACCTTTTAAATGCATGAAATCTGAGTAGGCAAGTTGTCTCACAATTTCTAAATAGGCAATCCTATCTAGACAAGTTTTAGGTAACATGAGAGGGGGGCCTTTGAATCCAAATACCCTTATCTTTGTGCAATCATTGTAGGAGTACCAGTCACCCCAGTTATGACTGAATTTTCCCTGCTCATACTTGTCCTTAAGCCTTAGAAATCTTCGTATTTCTAGTGACAAGTTGTAGTCACAAGGGTGGCCTAACTATTTATAGACAGGTTTCACAAAGTATTCTTCAAAATAGAGGTAATGAGATTTCTCACACTGGCTATCCTAGATAGCGGTCCACATCTAAATAGGTTTAATGTCACCATTTTTGTCTAAATCTCTTACCCTCAGACATTCATTCCACATTCCAGAATTTTGCCCTTCATATAGGATAAGGTGCATAAGTACAGAATAATGACTAAACTTACTTCCTCCTTCCTTTAGAGAGACTAATTCATTATGAAGGGCATTAGCTAGGAACTCAGCATAATCAAAACACAATGCTTATTGAATTTGCACATCAGTAGCCAAAACCATGGGAGCAATCTCCATAAACAAGGAAGCCTTAACTCCAAGCAATTGACACACAGAGTAATAGGTGTATTGGAAATACTCTTCAAACATTTCTACAAAATATGGGGGATCTTCTGTCACCAAAAACACCTTAAGTTTGTTTTGTACATCTCGGGGTCTATGCAGGGGCAACCTCCACCTTTTGTATTTGTTGCTCATGTTATAATATTCACTGATTTAATCTCGGAGTTTAAACTTCACATCAAAATTGCAATCCAACTGAAAGACCATTGATATATAGTCTCTAGTGACCAAGAAAAAAACTTGTGCCATCTCTCAATTCCACCATATGGTTCTGAGGGTTGTAGCTTTTAGCTATGACTTCAAAAATTCATCATTTATGAACACATTAGGCACTATAAGTTTTCCTAAATTTATTCTCCAAGGGTTTGACACTGGTGCTCGCCTATACATTCTCATGTAATGATACATGAAGAGGTCATAACCTCTCATGGGTGTCCATACATCCCCTACATGTTTGTAAATGTCTTCCAATTTCTCTATATTGGGATTCAATTGAGCGTTTCTTCTAGATCTTTGACCAGATTTTGGGCATTGGTTGATCAGGTCTTGATTCAGGTGTCTCTCATCTAATTTTTGTCTTTTAACCCTAGGGTTTTCATATGTGTCTTCCATAATACAATGCAAGAGACTTCTACTTCTTTAATATGCAACTTGATTCAGTAGCTACAAGTTACAAGATCATAATACTTACTTGAATTTCGAGTTGCATTTGTTGCAGAGGCTTCCTGTTGCTCCCGTGTATGCTCAATGAATCAAAATTATTTTCAATTCATTTTTTATATACTCTATTCTATGTATTAATGGCGTCTTTCACATCGTTGGGAAGACATTAAATTCTCATAACGGGAATATCTTGTCACCTCCTTAAATCAATAAATTATGCTTAAGGAATTTTATCATTTTTATTATTGTCAGGATTTCGTTATGACCCAAATGGGTGTCACACCGAAATCTTGTTTTGTTAAGTCTCAATTCTATTTATCCATTCAATATGTTCTTTTTAATATCACATTCTCCTTTTCAAAGGGACAAGTTATCACCTCCCTTCGACATCCCGAATCCTCTAATTTTGTCTTTCTTTATTTGGTGTCTTCCTGACAGCTTTTTGGCAGGACTAAAACTTAAGTCATACTGATATTCTGAATCTTCAAATTATATGTCACTTATGTTTGCTCAAAATATCGAAGAGACTATAGAAAGACTCACTACAATACTCTGACCCCATTTTTTCCTTTGATATTTTGTTATCAGCCTGAAGCAATACCTAAGTGTTCATTTTCGGATTATCGAAGTGACTACAACATGAGTCTCCCCGACACAATGATTACTTCTCGATATATTTTTATATTTCATTGTCACTTTATTGGTGTGACACATTCAGGTGTCACACCGACCTCCCGACGTATCTTTTAACCCTTTTTGGAGTGTCAATGAGACCTCTAAGTTGGTCACTCTGATATGCTACAAGCCTTCTGCATGACATGGTTTTCAAATGATAGGGGCATTAAATGTGGCCTTTTTGATTTTCTAATGAAAGTGATTAATCGAGGGAGGGATTAGGGTTTACTCTTTTGGGTTTATGATAGGAATGAAGTGAAAATTTATTATGATGGCAGGAAATGGGGTTAAAATGAAAATTGTAAAATCCTATCCCAACACATTAAACTACCTAACCCCTAAGCCCCAAATCCCTTATCTTTTGACCCTTAATCCCTTAAACCCTAACCCCTAATCCCTTAACCCTTAATCCCTGCTAGATCAAAACAATTAGGCGCTCAATTAGGTACTAAATTAGGCACTAAAGCAGGCTCTAAAGTAGGCGTTAAATTAGGCACTAATGTAGATGCTAATTTAGGTGCTAATCTGGGTGCTAATTTAGGTGTTAATTTGTGCCTAATTTAGCACCTACTTGTTTTGATCGGTGCAAAAAATACCAAAAATAGCACCATCCCGATAATTAGCACCGATTTTTTCAAAAAATTGGAGAAAAATACATTAAAACAGTGGGTGGAAGCAAAAAACAAAGAAAAAAAGGGAGCTAATCATAGAGATTTGTTGTAGTGTGTACATACTTTGTTAATAATATCGATCATCCAACATTTTCATTTTCATGTTATTTCTTTGCGTGCATTCTATGTTTTCTTGTAACTTTTCAGGGTGTGCATTTTTAATCTTTTGTGGCCAACCTGTATCAACATTATGTCTAGTCGATCCTGAATTCTCCAACATGGTATTAGATCTAAATTGGTTTGTTTGATTATCTGGTATTTGCAAATTTTAAATTGAAAACGTTTATTGCATTATAGAGGAATTTGTCTTCTTTGCATTCATGTGTTCTGCGAGCTCATAGTTGCAGAGATTGATTCAATTCAAGGAGGGTGATTCATCTAGCAAAGCTCAATTGTGAGGCATGTTCTTGCCCTTGTTTTTTGCAAAGGCGTTTGCAAAGAGGCCGCGACCCCTTGTTGCAGGAAAGGCGTGTTCTTGGCCTCATTTTTTTAGAGGCATTTTTTGCCTTGTAAATTGCAGAAAGAGACGTCTGATTATAAGGTAGGCGCCTTGAATTGGCCCTATCCAAACTATGACTCAAATCAACCTAAAAATAAACATTCTCGGCAAAGAGGAAGGGTGTTTTGACCTATGAAGGGCATTTGGTTGTCAATTTTATTGCAGACAAAGGGTGCACTATTCACCCATTAAAAAAGTGAGGTCAGTAAATAGGGGGTTACATAATCAAAGGAGGGGGATAGCCACAAAAAGGCTAATCCCCTTGGTCATATGGTGTGGCACGCCCAACCAAAGGGGGCTAAACACTTTCTATTTTTTTCCTTCTATTCTAAGATTTTGAAGGCATTGTATTAATTTTTAAAAAAAATATCAGTGCAAATTGAGGCAAGTCAAGAAAAATTAAAATTGTAAAAACTTTTGATAGGCAAATCGTATCCGAGTGCCATTATTTTTAAAGTGCTTATTTTTCTGAGCCTAATCCATTGGATATGATTTCATAATATTGTTATAAAGTGTCATTTTTGTTCCAAATTGGACATGCCTATGAACTAAGTTATAAAGTACCAAAAATCGAGTGCCATTTTTTTTAAAAGTGCTTATTTTTCTGAACCTAATCCATTGGATATGATTTCATAATATTGTTATAAAGTGTCATTTTTTGTTCCAAATTGGACATGCCTATGAACTAAGTTATAAAGTGCCAAAAATCTAGGGAGGATAAAAAAATTGAGTTACAAGGGGGTGCCTTGCGTTGTGTCTAATGTGCACCTCTACATTTCCCTCAATATTTTATTTCTGCATTACTAAATTTTTGCAACAATCTGGTTTAGCATGGAGTCAAATCAACCTATTAAGCCTCTCACACCCTTTAATTATCATGAGTGGAAACCTAATATAAAACTTATGCTAAAGGATAAAGGGTTGTATAGGGTAACAATGGGTATTGAAAAAGAATCTAATACTACTAGAGATAAAGAAAAATGGTTTAACAAATGTGATCAAGCCTTCGGATTTCTATGTCTCAATCCATCTCTTGAATTGCTATTTCATGTAGAATCCTTGAAAGCACCTAATTAAGTTTGGCAGGCCTTAGAAAAACTTTTTGGGAAGGTAGACAAAATAAAAAGTCATTAGTTAGAAAATGAGCTCATAAGTTTGAGCCCTAGATACTTTGACAACTTAGAGGATTATTTCACTATATTCAAATCATTAAGATTGTAGTTGAAAGAATGTAGGATAGAGAAAAAATAGGATCAACTTATCATTTCTATACGTTCCAAACTAGGTCTTGACTACTCTGTGTTTGTATCTAACTTTTATACCACCAAAAGGGATTTTGGATCCACATGGAAAATGCCTACTTTAGATGAATTCATTGTTGACTTAAAAAGGAAGCAGGATAAGTTGATACAAATGGGAACCCATGAAGTCTTCTAAACCTCATTCCCTTATTGTTGGAAATGGGAAACAATTAGCTTTAAACAAAAAAGGAGAGAAACAAAAGGACAAGAACATCAAGATAAGAAATTTGAATCCTCAAGATCAAACACTAAAAGCTTTTTAGATCAAGGGAAACCTATGAAAGAAAAAGCTAAGTGTGCATTTTGCAAGAAAGTTGGGCACAATGAGCACAAATGTTTGAAGAAAAAGATTAACCACCTGACAAATCTTCTTGAGAAGAACAATATAAGGGATCCTGAACCTATCCAAGAGTCCTCATCAACACTAGATACATCTAAGGAAAAAGAAAAATCTAAGGGCAACGATATTGTTGCATATGTAGTCTTTGAGTTTGGAACATGAATTATTGAATCCAGAGCTTCTCATCGCATTGCTTCGTCACCGAATCTATTCTCTACATTACAACCTATAGATACATCTAAAATCTTGATGGTTAACAACACTTACATGAGTGTTTCTAGGAAAGGAACTATTGACGTAGGTGAAAAATGTTTCACCGATGCCTTTTTTATTCCTAAATTATCCAACAACCTCCTTTCCACATATCATATTACAAATAGTAGGACATGGAAGACAATAGAGTTCACATCAAATTTGGTAATTATTCAAAATTTGCAGAGTAGAGAGGTTGTTGCAGTTGGAAAAGTTGATAATTTCTCTTATATTTACACTTTCTCACATTTTGCTCCTAATGATTCCTTCTCTATGATTTACACTCTTGCATCTAGTGTAGATAGTTCATCAAAGGCTTAGCTTAGTCACTTAAAACTTCATGTTCTTAGGACAAGCCTAACATCACCTCCACCATCACCTGTTGCTATTTCAAAGTTCTGAGTTGCTTCATAGTGGGCATCTAGGGATTCCTTGCATTAGGATATCGATATTAGTCTTCCAGATCATTGGTACATATTTCTACCTAACATCACTTACTTGTTTGTAAAATCCCACATTTCAGATCTTGATGACAATATTGAAGATATTTGTCTTCTCTTTGATGATAGTTCTTTTTCTACTATAGAGTTCAAAAAGGCTTCACTAAGGGATTCCAGAGATTCTTTTCAGCAGGAATTTCACATGGGATTTGGATTATAGCCACATGGCATGCATTGACATTCCACACATCACTTCTTTGCATCTTGCTCTTCATTAGTTTTCACATGACTTTGAGAGTTCACATGTTTCAGTTAGACCTAATTTGGTTTTGACACATTTTAGCATCAGTATCGAGAAACATGAGCAACTTCTAGAACCATACATCCTGATTCCTTCATGCATTCCACTTGAGTGGGAATTCAGTGGTTTGACAGCTCAAGGTTTCTAGCTTCTGAAAGGAAGAAGCATCATGTGTTACAGAGGGACCTAATATAGAATTCGCCATGTGACATTCCCTGTTGACATTCTTTCTCTTCTTTGTAGACGCACACATGAGCCCTATCTTGCAACGAATTCAGGACTATCATCTTCAAATGATTTGTATACTGTCTAGTACACTTTCTCATTTTTTCTCTATTTTGGAGGGAATTTTTTTCCCACTGGGTTTTCTTCCTTTATCTACTTTATGAGAGATTGCATTGTACATGGGTACCTCATCAGGCCTAGTTACCGAAACCCATCCTTCTTTGTGCCCACCTAAACTATGCTTAAGGGTGGGTGTTAGTGTAGAAGATTATTGTTATTATTTATGTACATTTATAATTACTTATACTACCTTGAAAATTAATTAGGTTTTGGCACAAGCCTTTAGTAATTGAGAGATACATGTCTAAGCAAAAAAAAATGGCACCATTGTCGGGGATGTAAAGTCTTGTTTCATATATTGAGCACCCTACAACTTATAAAGGAAAATTTTTGCAGTTGTGCTCTTTTGTTTGTGTATAGTTGATAGCCCATCGACTTCTACCAAAAAATTGGTGTCATTGTTGAGGATGTAAAGTCTTGTTTCATATAATGAAAAACCTACAACTTATAAGGAAAGGATTTAGAGTTTTTCTCTTTTGTTTGTGTACAATTGGAAACACGTCAACTTGCACCAACAAATTGGTGTTGTTGCCAAGGAAATACAACTTTAGTTTATATTTTGAAGACGTTTGCTGACAAAGGAAGCATTTTTGTTTCAAGTAAAGAGTGGAAACTCTGTTGAAACAAACCCAATATGAAGATCAAAGAAAGAGTTGAGAATAGAGAGGATACAATCTAGAGGTTTTGATGAAGAAAAAGATAATGTAGATCATGCAAGAAAGTAGTAGGCTACATAGAGAGAAAAAATGTAGTTAGGTTCATTGAGTCCTCTCCTTAGAGCATGAGGTGAGAAGATCTAGTATAAATAATGCATTTGTTGATTTGAGGGATCAATATCAATACACCTCTAATGGCTCCACTAAAAACATATTGAGAACTCAAAGGAGAACCCATAGACATGAATATAATGTGCAAAGAAATGAGATGTCAATTGGAATAAAGAATAGAGATAGATCTAATAGCTCACATGTTTGGGAGATTGGAATGCCTGATCCTAATATGAGGATGTGGTATATTGGATCTCACCCTACATCCCCTACACCTTCATATAGAAATGAACTTTACCATGATACTACTTTTCATGACCTCAGTGAACCTAAGCAATTAGCAAGTGATCACTACAAGAAAGAGATTAATCATGAGTTGGATTTGTTGGAACATCTTAGGAAAATGCGTTCGGAATTATAGGAACAAATTGAAAGGTAGCAAGCTGATTTTCTGGCCTATAATCTTAACCAACAAAATCAGAACCATGATGGTTATGCTATGTTTCATTAAGTCTAGAATCAGCAACATAACCCCTATCAAAACTATATCCTAAATGTAAGAGTTCCTTTCCAAAGGAAAGCATAGATATTCCCACTAGTAAGGTAACCTCTAGGAATGGATATTATTAGTTGGATTTATTTGGAATCCCTAACTATCCTAATGAACTCCCTAATGAAATTAGGGGGAAGATCCCAAAGTTCCAAGGTAACAATGTTTACAAGAGAAGAACATTTGAGGTGGTTCATCAACATCACAAATGAGTATGAGATTGAACATGAAGACATGATGAATTTTTTTGTTCAATCCTTGGAAGGAAGTGTAAAGGAGTGGTATTACAATTTTGCTAATAGCAGTATAAACTCATGGGAGGAATTCATGTAGGTTTTCATACTATAGTATAGGGATAGGATTGATCCCAAATTTGCAATCCATGAATTAAATACAATAAATAAAGGAGTGAATTAAGTAGTAGTTGATTTTAATAGTATGTTCATTATGACCATGAGAAAGGTTCTACCCAATTTAAGACCAAATGAATGAATGTGCCCGGTCTTGTATTATAGCACATTTGATGCTAAGATTGGATATTTCTTGAGACAAAAACCCACAGACATTGTGGGAGGCCTATGCTACCATAATCAATATATATAGCAACATGTGAGCATCAAGAAAACATGTCAAGAGAGCATATGTTAAGATATTACCACCAAATAGAGGTGCTTCTATAAGCCCCTCTCTATCAAGGAAAAATTGGATAAGTTAATGGGAGCTATGAAGGACTTGTCCTATAGGGCGGCAAGAAATGAGAAAGGTATACCTTATGGAAATACTATAGTGCCACATTTCAATGAAGGGAAAAGGTTGCACAAACACCCTTATAATACAAATTTGTCAAAAAGGCCAATACAAGCTAACAAACTAATTATTCAAAAATAAGAATATTCCAAATAGTTTGATAGTGATCCCTCTTATCCATTGAGAAAGGAACATGTGAATTTTCAAGAGGATATGTTATGGTGTGAGCTATGCTACCTACCACATGAACCTATAAAGTATGTAGATGCACTTGTGATGGTAAAGGGAAATAAAGTGCCTAATCAAGACAACAACATTGAGTATTATGATGATAACAAGATTAACCGGTTGTATACCTTTGATTATGGCCTAGAAGATGATGAAAGTGAATGTGTGATTCAAGATGATAATGAAGAAGTATACTAGTATGACTATGACAATAGTCCAATTCATCATGAATTACTTGCACATGATTTTCAACATCTTAAGGAACTCATATGGAAGATGTACAAAATAAATAGGCCATCTTTTGAAGATATTAAGACTCTCACAAATGCTATAGTTTTGCAAGTTCAAGGTGATCACTAATTACAAAGCTGACAAGTGAAACCTAAAGATAATGTGTACGATATAGTCAAGCCTAATGCACATATCGCATGGGTAGAAAAGTTCAAGCATAGGTTGCATGTAGATGTTATATATGGTAATACCATATGCAAGGATATAGATAAGAGAAATATTCTTGTTGTAAAGTTGGTAACTAAAAAGAGGTATGTGTCAAAATCCAACAAGGTTGTGGTGCCAAAAAAAATGCTAAAGTTCCAAAGGTGGGTGGCTCAAGTAGCATACCTGAGCAATCTCAAAGCATGCTACATAAAAGCATGATGGAGCTAGGAATAAAGCTAATAAATTCAAATGTATCTAATAAAGTCAAAGGTAAGGATTTTTCTACTAGAAACCAAGTTATCCATTCACCCCTACCAAATATGATATTAATGTACCACAATATACCATTTGCATAATGATTACCCCATAGATATAGCTTTAAAGTCATGAGTCAAGTTAGGATTTTTATCCCTATAGGTGAACTCCTTAGGATTCTTAATCATAGAGAGAGGGCTTCTATCCTATGTTACTACCGTAGAAAGTTTTGATCATTCCCCTTATGTTCCCACTAAAATTACTGATGAGATAAATACCCAATATGTGATATAGGTGTACCTAGGAACTTCAGTAGTAGACAACTAGTTAAGTGCTAACCCCTTTTACACCTCTCTGTTGGTAAATGGGTAGCTAGTCCATAATTGTATGCTAGATTCTAAGGCCTCTAGTAATGTAATGTCCCTTGAAGTTATGAATGGATTGGGTCTGCAAGTGTCCAAGTCTTATGGTAAGTGTTTCACCATGGACTCCTGGGAGGTGAATGTTAGAAATTAGGACCTTAGGATACTAATAATTGCAAATAAAATATAAAATAAATAAAATGGGAATTATAGAAGCATAGATTTAACATAGTACACAACATATAAATGGGTAAAACCCTTCCAAGTAAAATACCCCATGAAGCATCATTCTATTATAAAACACTTACAAAATTATCTATAAAATTATAGACAGAACCTAGGGATACCACTTCTTCTCACTTCCACGTGCCAATAACACCTCATATGCATAGTGATAGAATTCATTATGAATCTTCATATTGTACTACTCAATGAGAGAGAAGCTCCTTAAATATAGAAGAGGTGAAAAAATAATTGAAGGGGTATTGGTCACACCTATTAAAAACAACCATTTGTAAATAATTAATAATCTAATAGTTAATTAGATTATTAATTATTAATTAGTATATGCTTTATAAAACATATAATAAGCATAAGGTTTTATAATATTATGTTAGAACAATATAAAAATGTTATAAGGGTATAACCCCTAATTACATTATGTTCTAACACTCTTCCTTAATGTTAATAGGGGGTATAACTTGTCAATTTCTATAGAAGAAAATGAAGTTAGGTCTTCTTTAGCAGTGATAAAAAGGGACACAAATATATGTCAAAATGAAGATCATGTATTCCAGACTACATAAAAGTCATCTTATCATAATTTATAATCCAAGTGTTTTTAAAAAATAATAATTTTGAGGTCTTATAAAGTTTTTATTGGATCCTAGGACTCCTCAAACTAGCCTCCCCCAAGTTCGTTACATAATGCATGTAGGTCTTATATAATACAATGCTTTTACAAGTGGAAGATATATAGAGAATAATTTACAATATGCTTGAGGAATTATACATATGATGCATAGAGGTCTTATGTTATGCCTATTAGGTCTTACATCTAGGATTTAGCCATATATAATGCCTAGAGGTCTTATTTTATACATTTTAGGTCTTACATCTAAACTAGTTATATATAATACATAGAGGTATTATTTATGCCTTTTAGGTCTTACATCTAGAGATTCCTTTATCATGCACACTCCCCCTCAAGGGAAACTCCTTATGGTTAAGCATTGATTTCAATTTGGAGAATTTGGTATTGCACAAAGGTTTGGTGCTATACTGAATATATGATTTATTTTTTGATTACTAGGAGCCTACCCTAGGTTTCTTGATCATAGTATATCTACCATCTAATAATAAATCTAGAAAAACTAAAGAGTAATTTCATGATGGAAATATTTTCCCTTGAATGAACTACCCATGAACTTCAATGTGCTTTATTTTTGGAAATACAAGCATTTGGTAAGAGTAAATAGCTTTGGTTATCACATAATAAAATGGGACTTTTACTAGTACCCAGATGAAACTCTTCCAATAATCTCCTAATTCACATTGATTCTTTTACATAGCTATTTTTGTAGTCAGTCTTTGATTAAAGGGGTATAGAAGGTAGTTGATTAAGTATTACTCCATCCCCGTGATAGCACTTGCATCACATTTTGAAGACATTTCATAAGGTAGATTTCCTATTAATAGGATCACTAGTATAGTCAGTAACACAATAATTAAATAAAGTTGATTCTCTTAAAGTTCATTATAATTACACCTATTAATATACATTTGTCATTTTCCAATGATCATATAGTATTCCATAGAAATCTAGATGTAATATCTATTATATAGGTAATAGCTAGTCTAAATATAGTAAGGTAAATCAATTTATTACAAGTTAAGTTTGATCTTTTTATATAATAGTGTTAGATGTGAAAAGTGGGAAGATGGTGGATAGTATTAAAGTATGTCAAATCAAACCCTCATTTCATAATAGCATTCGAGGACAAAAACTGAGCCAAGTCACTACAGATGAATGAGGACTCAGCTATAGGTTTATGTGCTCAGGAATGATATGGAAAGATAGATTAGATTGAGAGATTTGTCAAACCCTAGATTGAATAAGCCTCAAACCCTAATAATAATGCAATCGAGTACAGACAGACAAAATACTATAGAAAACTATACAAGAAGATACTCAAGGATGCTCAGAAACATGCCAGAAGTTAAGTTTTCAGAAATGGAAACTTTGTGGACTATGGGGTGGGCACCCAAGTCCAATAGGGTAGTTTTTCTGTAGATCCAGAGCAAAGAGATGTGTCAAACTATATCCAACTCCTAAGTTTGGGGTCAATTCTATCGGGAGGACTACATGGCGGAAGCCCTAGTCCAGTAGGGAGGAATATCAACAAGTTTCTTCTACATCCAAAATATTTATCCTTCAAACTACTTCTTTGCACCCGTACTTTTCCAAATCCCACACATATAACCTGCAATCACAAAGAGAGGGGTTTAGGGATTGTGGTGTTTAGGAGCTTGCCTCGGTTAAAAGCCTCAGAAGTACATTCAAGTCTTCCAACACCATTGTTGGATAGAGTGTGCCCCTAAAGAGGGCAGAAGCCAAATCTAATGATGAAATAAAATGATTGAAACACAAATAGATGTCACCTCAAAGGTGAAGCCCTCACAGAGATGAAGATCCTTCAAATCATGAGGAGATAGATTGATGAAGCCAAATCTACAACAAACAAACACAATAACAACACAATTCCACTCTGCAACACAATGAAAGCCTTGAAATCCCTTTGTTCAATATCACAAGTTTGCATTATCCATCTAGGTGTAAAATGAAGCCATAAACTCACTTATATATGCTTTCCTGCTAACATTCATAATTTAAATTGAAGATGCCAATAGAGGGAAACCTTTTGAGAGGGCCCAAGCCGACATATAATTATTTTGATCCCTACAAATTAGGTTGGACTTGGGCGCATGCACCCAAGTCCTAAGGACCTAATTTGGTCTTGATTAAGGATTAGAATAGGCTCCTAAGTCCCATTTGACATGGGTCTCAGGGGAAATTTCTCCAGGATAAGTATTTAATTTACGAAGTGTCAACACGAGAACCTAAGAGCTAAATTAGGAGGTAAAAAGGCATAAGGAGACTTTTTACTCCATAACAAATACATATATGATTTGATTGCATACCATCCTTAATAAGTATAACATATAGTTTGATTATATTACATGTCTTAAGTGCACACATATTTTGTGATACTTGTAATTGATCCTAGAATATAGTCAATTTGAATGAAGATGATTTGATGATCATTAGCCAAGAGATCATATGAGATTTTCATGAACATAAGTATGTATAATTTGTGATGTTTCTTTAAGGAAAAAATTCATCCTACTAAACATATGTTGCAAGTATGGGCCTAATCGGTGTTGTCATTGATGTCAACATACTCATGTTTTGCATTAATGAGAAGGATTGGATGAGCTGTGTGCTGAGGATATTGAGAAAATAAGTCTCAATCAGGAACAGTGAAGAACAGTGATGACAAGAAAGTAAAAGTCCTCAATAGGTTGAGGATCAGAGGATGTGGTTTAAAGGGTTTGTAGATATAAGTCTTGAGATGCTCCAGTCAAGATTTCAAAGGTCCACATGAAGATCTGAAGAAGTTATGGTCGCTCAAGTAGAACCGGTTCCGACAGGTATTCAGAGGTGACAAAGTGCCATAGATAGGTCCGGTGACATCCGGTATCTCATTATCCCGTTCTGTGGATCTGAGGGAGTGCTGAGGACGTCCCTATGAAGTATCAACTAGATTAGTTTGTGGGTTGAAGGTCCAGAAGTGCCTATTCATTTGTGACAGTGATGACAGACTGTGTTCTTGTAGCTCCGGATGAAGGAGAGAAGAATTCTAGTAGGATGATGAAGTACGGATGTTCTTGGTGTTTCAGGGAAGGTTATGATGATCGTTGGATCATGTCCAGTTAATGTTGGTGGTCTGCATTGAAGTTAGAGTTTGCATTTGAAGAATAACCACGGATATTGGTGTTCTTCTTGAAATTGGCCGACCGGATGTATTACATGTCTTGCGGATGTTCTTGTAGGTGTTTGCTGACTTAGATGATTGTTCCTAAGTCGATGCCTTGTATAAATAAGGGATTGAGAATTCATTTTGTAGTGTGTCTTGTGGTGATGAGTGTGTGGTAGTGAAGAGAAGTGCGAAAGGTAGAGCAGAAGTATTGGGCTTAAATGGAATTGTTTCAAGCATGTTGAAGATGCTATTCTCCAGTTCATAAAGGTTATACTTATTCCTTTGTAGACAGTGTGTCTCTTGTAGGCAATGAACCTCTTGTGAGCAGTGTGCTCGGGCAGTGAGCCCTAATTAGCATGTGCCATTTTGTTCTTTCTATTCTTCTAACAGAGAATACATTCTTGGGTTAATCACCCCATGGTTTTTCCCTTAACTGGGTTTTCCACGTCAAAATCTTGGTGTCATATGTGTTGATATGTTTCTACTTCTGATTTAAATGCATTATGGTTTATGATTAATATTATGCTAATCACTAAAGAAGATTCAAGTGTTTAAAAGGGGAAGGTTTCATACAACTGATTCACCCCCCCCTCTCAGTTGTATGCCCTAAGTCTAACAATTGGTATCAGAGCAAGGTTCCTCCCAACAGAGCCTAACAGCTTGAGGAAGATCTGGGAATTCAAATGGATGTGTATGGTATGAGGGAGCAACTTAAGTCTGCCCTTGATGATCTTGAGCAGTCAAATTTTGAAGTCAATGAATTGAAGGAAAGACTCAAACAGGCTGATGATTTCATAAAAGAACTAAAAGAGAAACTGAGTCTCTCTATGAAAAAGAGAAAGGAGCTACTTCAGCAATTGGCAAGTCAAGGTGAAGCCAATGATACAAATGGAGATCTGAAAGAGAAAACCAAGTTATGTGAAAAGTTATCAAAAGAAATCATCATGGTAAGACATGAAATGGAATCAGGAGTTATGAAGTTTACCCAAGAAATTGAAGAGAGAAGAAAATCTGAAGATGATCTAAAACAATCTCTCAAGGAAAAATCAAAAGACTGCCACAAGATGGATATAACAATCAGACATCTTGAATCTGATCTTGAAGATGCTAAAGATAATGAAGAAAAACTTGAGGATCAAATTGTCTCTCTTAAAAGGGATCTTCAAACAGCAAATGAATACAAAGAGAAATTCAAGATAAGCTCTGCTCAACTTGAAATTCTTCTTGAAAGCCAAAAGAGGGTAGATGACAAGTGTGGCCTGGGATATGAAAAAGGTGAAAGCTCCGGATCCGGTCAGAAGAATTTTGGATCAGAAAATCCAAGGAACAGGCCTAGAAGACCTCCGGTAAGGCAGCCTAATGCTCAAAGATATCCATCCTTCAATGGATACTACCATAACTGCAATAACTTTGGTCATAAAACTAATCAGTGCAGGAAGAGAATGAATCAAACTAATACATCCTTCTCCGAACAGTGTTTCAACTGCAAAAGGTATGGTCACAAATCTCATGAATGCAGAAATATGCAAATGAACAATTCATTCAATGGTAGATGCTTTGCATGCAATAGAATGGGTCATATGGCTAATCAATGCAGATCAAGAGGATATCAATCAAATATGCAGAGAAATGTTGTTTGCCAAATTTGCAATAGATCCGGTCATATTGCAAAATTCTGTAGAAGCAAGAATCAGGACAAAAGAGGTCTGGTACATCATAATCAAAATCAAGACAAGGGAAAACAAAAAGTGAATGCGGATGAAGTTAAAAGTGAGATGAACAAGATTTGGGTGAAGAAAAGTATAGAGAATGTAGGGAATGGCTCTGCACCAGACTCTGGTGCTAATATTCCTTCTGGAATTTAAAAAGTGAGCTCTGGCTCAAGGGGAGACACAAAGAAAACCATTTTCCCCCAACCAGTCAATTGGTGCCGGAACTGGCACAAGGAGAGTTGCGGATTAAAGGGTTTATAAGCGAAACATATAAATAAACTATGGTTAAGATATGGAAGATCCGCAAGATGTTTAGATCAAGATTGATCCGGTTCTTCAAGTCATCCGAATAAGGCAAACCGGAATGACTTAGGTCGAGCATTTATTGCAACTTAGTATAAGGGTTTGCGGAGTAATATAAGGGTTCTTCGTATTAAACATTTGTTCATTCTGTATTTAAGAAGAAGCAAATGTTCCTCAGATCTATTGGAGAGAAGCTGTCAGCACTGCAGTCTATACTCTTAATCGAGTTCAAATCAGAAGCAATACCGGTAAGACCCCTTATGAACTCTGGTTTGGCATTACTCCTACTGTAAGATATTTCAAAGTCTTTGGTAGCATGTGTTACATCAAGAGAGATGAAGATTTAGGCAAGTTTGATGCTAGAAGTGATGAAGGAATATTCTTGGGTTACTCTACTCAAACCAAAGCATACCGGTGTTATAACAAGAGACTAAGAAAGATGATAGACAGTACAAATGTGAAGGTTGATGAGGGAATAGAGAAACCCTCAAGGTTTTATGAGTATGATGAAGATGATCAGAATGGTGTTCTGGTTCAAAGAACTCAATTCTCTTCTGAAAGTTAGATTCAGACTGATTCGGTAAATCAGGAAGAAGAGATAGGTCTGAATGAGCCTGATCAAGAAGCAGAAGTGCAAGAAACTCCCAAAGTTCCAAGGTATGTAAGACTGAACCACTTTGAAGATCAGATCATAGGTGACAAAAGCAAAGATGTGCAAACTAGAAGGAAAATTGCTCAAAATTCAGATGAATATTGTCTGATTTCAAAGATTGAACCTAAGACAATAAATGAAGCCTGCAATGATGAAAATTGGACCAAAGCAATGGAGGAAGAGATGATGCAAATTGAGAAAAATCACACTTGGGATCTTTTTCCCAAACCTAGAAACAAGAATGTGATTGGAACCAGATGGGTCTTCCAAAACAAACTAAATGAAGTTGGTGAAGTAATTAGAAATAAAGCCAGATTAGTTTGCAAAGGCTACTCTCAAATAGAAGGAATTGATTTTGAAGAAACCTTTGGTCCGGTGGCAAGAATTGAAGCAGTTAGATTATTTCTTGCATTTGCTGCCTTTAAGGATTTCAAGGTGTATCAGATGGATGTCAAATCTTCTTTCCTGAATGGTGACTTAGAAGAAGAAGTATACATTGAACAACCGAATGGATTTCAGTTATCTAAGCATGGTGATATGGTCTGCAAATTAAAGAAGGCACTATATGGTCTAAAGCAAGCCCCAAGAGCATGGTATGAAAGACTAGACAAACATCTTTTAAAGATTGGTTTTAAAAAAGGTACTGCTGATAGTAACCTATATTTCAAAATTGATCATGAAAACATCTTGATTGTTGAAGTATTTGTTGATGATATCATCTTTGGAGGAAGAAAGAGTATGTGTAAAACCTTTGCAAATCAAATGAAAAGTGAGTTTGAAATGTCAATGCTCGGTGAAATGAATTTCTTCTTGGGTCTGCAAATTACTTAGACAAAGAAATGAATCTTTATCTCTCAGACCAAATATGTGAAAGAATTGTTGAGGAAATTTGGAATGGAAGATTCAAAGCCAATGAACACTCCCATGGCAACCGGATGTAAGCTGAGCAAAGATGATGACTCTCCTAAGACAGATCAGACAAAGTACAGATCAATGATTGGAGGATTATTGTATCTCACTCAAACTAGACCAGATATAATGCAGGCTGTTGGTCTTGTGGCAAGATTCTAGGCTGATCCCAAAGAATCTCATGTCATGGCAATCAAAAGAATTTTTAGGTACTTAAAAGGAACAGTTGAGTATGGTCTATGGTATCCTAGAGATCATAATTTTTCTCTTCATGCATATACAGATTAGATTGGGCAAGAGATGTGGATGATAGGAAGAGTACAAGTGGAGGAGCATTCTTTTTGGGAAAAAGGTTGGTTTCTTGGCTAAGCAAGAAACAAGAGGCAATATCCCTGTCTACAACTAAAGCAGAATACATTGCAGCAGCAGGTAGTTGCACTCAAGTTTTGTGGATGAAACAGATGCTAAGAGATATTCAAGTAGAATATGAGGAGCCTATCACAATTTTCTGTGATAATTCAAGTGCAATAAATATTTCTAAGAATCTGGTGTTGCATTCTAAGACTAAGCATATATCTATCAAGTTTCACTTTCTGAGAGAGAAAGTGAACAAGGGTGAAGTCAGTTTGGAGTATGTGCCCTCCAAGGATCAACTTGTAGATATTTTTACTAAACCTCTTCCCAAGGACTCTTTTAAGTATCTCAGGGAGAAGTTAGGGGTTATTGCCCCTCCGGTGATGAACTAAGGTGCACTGAAGCGCATCAGTCCGATGAGTATCACAGTCACATCTTGTGATCCGGATTGATGTTGGGGAGCTACTACTCAGGGGCAGTAGCAGGTATGAGTCTGAGGTGGTGGAATTGCAAGTATGAGCCCTTTGCCATTGATGTCAAAGGAGGAGAGAAGACATGTGAAAAACAAGTGGTTGTTGATCAAAGGGGGAGCAGTAAAGGGAGAGAAGACATGTGAATGGTTGCTGTTGATAGGGGGAGTTGTGACAGTAAGGAGAAGTTCTTGTCTTGATGGTTTTTCACATCATATGTTGCGATCAATGACAAAGGGGGAGATTGTTGCAAGTATGGGCCTAACCAGTGTTGTCATTGATGTCAACATACTCATGTTGCATTAATGAGAAGGATTGGATGAGCTGTGTGCTGAGGATATTGAGAAAATAAGTCTCAATCAGGAACAGTGAAGAACAGTGATGACAAGAAGGTAAAAGTCCTCAATAGGTTGAGGATTAGAGGATGCAGTTTAAAGGGTTTGTAGATATAAGTCTTGAGATGCTCCAGTCAAGATTTCAGAGGTCCGCATGAAGATCTAAAGAAGTTATGGTCGCTCAAGTAGAACCGGTTCTAGCAGGTATTTAGAGGTGACAGAGTGCCACAGATAGGTCCGGTGAGATCCGGTATCTCATTATCCCATTTTGCAGATTTGAGGGAGTGCCGAGGACATCCCTATGAAGTATCAACTAGATTAGTTCATGGGTTGAAGGTCTGGAAGTGCCTATTCATTTGTGACAGTGATGACAGACTGTGTTCTTGTAGCTCCGGATGAAGGAGAGAAGAATTCTAGAATGATGATGAAGTGCAGATGTTCTTGGTGTTTCAGGGAAGGTTATGATGATCGTTGGATCATGTCCAGTTAATGTTGGTGGTCCGCATTAAAGTTAGAGTTTGTATTTGAAGAATAACCATGGATATTGGTGTTCTTCTTGAAACTGGCCGACTGGATGTATTACACGTCTTGCGGATGTTCTTGTAGGTGTTGGCCAACTTAGATGATTGTTCCTAAGTTGATGCCTTGTATAAATAAGGGATTGAGAATTCATTTTGTAGTGTGTCTTGTGGTAATGAGTGTGTGGTAGCGAAGAGAAGTGCGAAAGGTAGAGCAGAAGTATTGGGCTTAAATGGAACTGTTTCAAGCATGTTGAAGATGCTATTCTCCAGTTCATAAAGGTGATACTTATTCCTTTGTAGATAGTGTGTCTCTTGTAGGCAGTGAGCCTCTTGTGAGCAGTGTGCTCGGGCAGTGAGCCCTAATTGGCATGTGCCATTTTGTTCTTTCTATTCTTCTAACAGAGAATACATTCTTGGGTTAATCACCCCGTGGTTTTTCCCTTAACCAGGGTTTCCACGTCAAAATCTCGGTGTCATATGTGTTGATATGTTTCTGCTTCTAATTTAAATGCATTATGGTTTATGATTAATATTATGCTAATCACTAAAGAAGATTCAAGTGTTTAAAAGGGGAAGGTTTTGTACAACTGATTCACCCCCCCCCCCCTCTTAGTTGTATGCCCTAAGTCTAACAACATTTAGTAATAAGTATGTATAATTTGTCATATTTCTTTAAGGAAAAAATTCATCCTACTAAACATATAGTAATGATCCATAAAAAATTTAAGCAATGGGTGAGCTATCCTTTCCAGGATTTCTTCTCAAAAAATTTATTAAGGAGATAGCCACCCATTACAAGTAGGTGCTTTATACCCAAGAAATTTTGAGTTTTTAGAAAAACACGAAGCTCATAAAAAATGCAAGTTAAAGTAACACTCAAGAGAGAAAAGAAAATATAGTAGCCAAAAATTATTTTAAAGTTTATGCAATTCCACCTTGTCTATGGATGTGTAAGATTTTGATATCTTTTGCCCTTTGGTTTTTATTCACCTTGCTATCCTTGTTTTTTTTATAGAAGGGGATGGACTATTTTTTGTCCATTTTGATATAACAAGAATCAGAAGTCTTAGAGAGCAATATTGACCTCCTTATATGGTTGTGAAAAAACACCTTTTTACTTTATCAATATGTCATCCTCTTGGATCTCTTTATCCATTTGGATATACCTTTTTCACTTGTAGCATCTTGTGCTTCTTGATTATGTTTAGTTGTAATATAACAATCTTTGAAATAACGAATATCAAATGTTATGAATCCCCTAGCCATGCAAACTCATCCAAGGCTCCTATCAAATTATTTCACATACAAGATAATTAGCTAAACATGGAAACCTTTTCCATGGACCAATTAGGATACTAAACAATAGTAATGAAGTTCTAATTTTAGGGTCCAAGTTCTTCCATGGTAACATACCAAAGGAAAACTTCATACCATATGATATATGAGGGAATGATAAAAACTATGAAGATGTTCCAAAGTAGTCAAAGAACTCTACTAGCATTAGACTAAAAAATTTGAGTAAAAATAACCATTAGACTAAAGATACGTATATCAAGGCCTTAACCTTCCTTCTTGAAAAATATGATTATATAAATATCATAATTTATTTGGGATAGAAGAAATTAGAGTTCCAACATCACCCATCTTTGATCAAGGAAATGTTGGCACCCATATTTTAAAGCCTCATATTTGCACTATCATGCAAAATTCATCAAAGTTTTCCCAAGAGGTTCCGATGTATTCACCTCATTTCTTTGCATGCCTGGTGTTGTCTGGTGTCTGATGTGTTTTCCCCTGAAATTTGGCTAAGTCTGAA
This sequence comes from Cunninghamia lanceolata, assembly GCA_027924645.1. Lineage (NCBI taxonomy): Eukaryota > Viridiplantae > Streptophyta > Pinopsida > Cupressales > Cupressaceae > Cunninghamia > Cunninghamia lanceolata. Next base: position 11,507,100 of record BSBN01000633.1, read on the forward strand.
ATCTAAGAGATCCTCCAAATTCTAGATTCTACATTTCAACTCATATGGATCCAAAACCGCTCTCAAACATCTTGATACTATATACATAAAATATAAAATTAAAGTATAAGAAATTAAAATACAAATACTACCACTTTTATACTTATATTTTATATATTATGTATATACTGTCCCATCGGGTTTTTAGGTCCCGCTAGCACTTAGTAACTTTTCCTTTTGTTCCTCATTCCCTCGCTTTCCCTTTTCCCTCTTTCATTCCTTTGGGTTTTCAGGACCCGATGGAACCCAGGAACCTGATCCTAATGTTCGTCGTCCGCTCGATAACCTGGAACTCGTGATGTAAAGGAAGTTCTTGCAGGACCTCCTCCTTTGCCAAAACTTTGGAACTTTTTCCATAGTTTCCAAAGTTCTGGATTCCTCCATGACCCTGATCCCCACCAGCAGAAAAGACTCTTCTAAGTCTAAAATCCTTTTGGACCCCCTTTTCTTTCACGACAAATTTGAAGGGGCAAATAAGTGAATTTTTGAGTAAAATTTTGAGATTATGGTTGGATTTTTCATGAATTTTTGGGTCAACTTTTAGTTTTTGACCCTGGCCGCTTTTGATCCCTTCAAGACTTCAGGTCACGTTGGCACCTTAGCACCAGTTCTTGGGTGTCAAGTTCTCCCACCATCCACCAAGCGCCCAGAATCACGTGAGAACGCACCGCCAACTCCCCAGATCACCATTAATGCGAAGTGGGTAGTTGAAATTGAAGCTTTTATTGCAGTAGGTGGAGTTGTTGGGGTTTTCCTGCCCTTTTTTCCTCATATCTAAGTTGTGAAGGATATAAATGGAAGATTGGAATTCATTTCAAGGGTTTGTCATTTTTGGGTAGATTTTCTCTCTCTAGGTGCTGAGCATCCAAGGCAGTTAGGTTTTATCCATTGATCGGTTCTAGTTTTTTGGGAACAATTATAAAAGATGTATGGGGATTATCTTGTAAGTCTGAATATCAATCTATGTTTTTCTCCATTATTGTAAGTGTTTTTTCAAGAAAACTCCTACGTCCAGTTAGGGTTTTCTCTTACCACACTTCATGGTATGATTGTAACTTCTAGTTTGAAAGAATATGATAGTTCTTAATTCATTTTTCAAGTTTTGTGAATGGTCATTTCAGTGTTACATGTGGATGACTGTTATATGGTGATTGATTAATAAGTATTTTCATAGTTTGGTATTGATTTACATGCATCTGAGTATTCAGGTAGGCATTCATACATCTCTATGCATTTGTTTTCCTTTGATAAACTTGGGACTTAGTAGCCCATTGGATAGGCACCAATCTAAGAGGCCCATGATCACCCACACTCTATTAAAAAATCAAAACAATATATCGAGATTTAAATGTAGTTACAGTTCTATATGCATCCTCATTCTGTAGGGTTGCTCTCATTAGCTGAAATGGAGGTTATTAAGTGTAACAAGCATGTTTTAATTTAGTGGTAGTAGTTGGGATTAAAACAAAGATCTGGGTATTGTTGCAAAGTCATAAATCAAAAAATATATTTTATTGATTTCAGTCAATATCGAGGGATACCTCTAGAATTACCCTCCTAACCCTAGTTAAGATTGAAGTGTAGAGGAGTCTACCCACTCCTGTAAGCTAGCCAAAATCACCTTTAACCTATTGATAAACCTCTTTCAATCACCTTGATGACACCCCTAGCCTAGGTGATTGTGAAATGTTTTAGGGTTTCAGGTTGTAGTTATTTTGAGAACCAACAAGAAATACAAATTATTAGATATAGTAGGCCCAAAATGCATACCAAACTCTTGTACAGTGAGTTTAGTTGGATCCTTAGAGCCTTATAAATTGGCTTGGACTATTTGAGAGAAAGGGATATGGTGACACTTTAAATTTTTTCTTTTCATGATAGTCACACATCACATATATGTGTCATATAATGTTTGTATATTTGGGACCATCAATATTTGATGGGGATTTCAAATATTTTTATATTATATATAGCAACTAAATTTTAAAGACCCTTCAATTATTAAAGTATTTAGACAAAGTAATATTCAAAAAAAACTTTAACATTTGAAGTATTGATGCAGCTCAAGATCTAGGGGCTTTATCAAGCTACCAGATCAAGCAGCCAAAATGATTAGCACAAGACAAAACAAATGATTCTTTATTTATATGCAAGAGAAGGATTACAATAGGAGCCCAATTGCTGTTATATATGCATTAGCCTCAACCTTACAACATTCAAGATCAGAACAAATAGATCTTGCAACCTAGAGAAATCCTCTGCAGCTCCAAAAATGTACTATCGACGCTCAACCCAGAAAATCTCTCCACTCAAAGTATGAATTTCCCCCATGTATAGATCCTTGAGGCAGCCACTGACCTTAACACATGCATAGGACATGTGTCAGATCCTCATTCACCCTTGGAATGGTTGTTCACATGATTAAAAACTAACTTTATCGCCTTCTGTGCAGTTTGCGATGATTTCATGTCTCACCAGACATTGGGTTAGCAGGGATTTGTAGGTTGAACAGACATCGAGTTGCACAAACATTAGGAATTTGGGTCATGACATGATACAATGGGAATTTTGACCCTCACCAAACAAAGCGGGGTTTTGTGCTTCACCGGACATATCCGGTGTCAAGTGAAGTTAGCGCAAGGAGTCGCGGTAGTCTAAGCAGGGAAAATCTATGTCAGTGTATATGCGAGAGATTTAGCCATCACAGGACATAGCGGGGATTAAGGGCATGACATGACAAGCAGGAAAATCAACCTTCACTGGATAAGCAGAATATTTGGGCTTCATGGGATAATGTCCTGTGTCCGGTCATTTTAGCGTTGAATGCGTAAACCTTTGCGAGCGAGGAAAACTATTGAAAGCGGATCTGTGGAGGTTTTAGGTCTTACCGGACTTATCTTGTGAGGGCGTATTTTAGTGCAAGTCTTGTGATGCCCAATTTTATTGCCAAACATCTATTATACCTTCGCCAGTGGACTTTTTGCCTTCGACTGGACTAGCGACGGATTCGGGGATCACCGAACATGTCTAGTGAAGTGACAAATCTGCATAAAAAAGGCTTTTCAGTGGTCTTGCAGGGAAGATGAAGGTTGTCAGATATATCCTGTAGGGTACCAGAGGCCCACAAATCCCGTAGGGAATGAAATCTCCACTAGTAGGGAAAATGGTCTAGACAGGATGTCGAGTGACCATCAAAAGTTTTGCTGCGTCATAACTTCACAAATTTTGACCGGATCCTCACCAAAATTGAATTGTAGATACCCATTTGGGCCTTCTTCAAGATCAATTCATCACTTGGTCACAATCTTTAGGTAACTCTCCATAAATTGATCAATTAACTCCTGAAGCAACTCTTGCAGCAAAACAAACAACAAGAAAGTAAAGCAAATCTTTTTGGTTGATGAGGATTACACGTGAACCGGGATGCTCCTGCATCAGACATGCCAGGTAAGAAGTTTGTGAGCATGGGCTCACAAAATAGAGTTGGATAGTAGAACTACCCTTCCAGGTTGTAAACAACCTGCAACAAACTCTATTACTGAATTAGGCTCATCAAAAGACTTCTTTCTTTGTCTCTTCCAACATCTAGCTAGGAAAACCTATATCCTCCTCCAACAACTCTGCTCTGCACTTCTCTTCCTCAATGTGGAATCTATTCCACCATAATCTGACCTCCTCCACCAATTGCAACTCTCACTCTTCTCTAATCTTGTGGGATCCAACCCTCCATATTTCGGCCACCTCCACCAACATGCATTTGCACTATCATGTGCGACATCATACCAATCTTTCTCTGCATACAAATTAGCACTAACAAAATCCAACTATTCCATCTCCATTGTATTCACCATCTCATTCATCCCATCATGCAAATCAAGTTTCACAAATTCATAAGGGTATAGATTTACCTCTTTCACCTATTCCTTTGTCACTATTGCAACATCTGTCTTCTCACTATCTGCTACAACATCATCATTCTCTATCACTCCAACCTTAGTATCTACACTTTCATTATCTTCCCTTTTGATCACAACTACATCTTTTTCTTTTACATCCTCAATATCCTCTGCTGCAATCTTCTCTTCATCCTCCAAAGGATTTATAATAGCTACAACAGTATTATGTTCTTCTATGGCTACACTTTCCTTTTCCTCACTTTCCTCTTCTATGCCTTCATCAGGGCATACTACTGCAACATTTTCTTCTTCCTATTTACCTGCATACACATCATCGCTGCAAACATATCTTTATCAAAAAAATAATGGGACTCCTTCATACCCATATTTTCCTCTTCAATTGTTGCACTTTTCTTTTCTTCCTTACTCTCTTTCTCCATGTTTTCCTTATGGCATGCTGCTGCAATCTCTTCCTTTTCATCCTTCCTATCTGCTGCAACTTCTTTCATGACTTTCTCCTATCTATCCTATAATGGAGCCAAAACAAATTCTTCTCTATCTTTGATTATACTGTAAGTATTCTTTCTACCATCATGCATAGCTTCTCTATCCCAAAGCTAGGCTAAACCTAATAGAATATGACATACATCCATGGGTACTACATCACACACAATCTCATACCTGTATCTACCTGTTACCTATTTGGGCTTACCAACCAAATAGGCAATGCAGAGGTCAGGGTCTTTTGTCATTAAGGTTATATTTGTTGTCATTTTTTGTAGAAATCCTAGTTTAAAAGGACGCAAAGTAAGAGTTTAAGTCTTTTAAGGTTTTCTTCCTTTGATTTTCCTAAAAGACCAACCCTTCATCAAATCATAAATGTGCCTAATAGTTAAATATCTTTATGGTGGTAATATTTGATGTTAAGAGTCATATGTGAGGCATTGAATATGCTTTTAAATAGTCTAAAACTAGTCAAAGTTTTTCTCTTTCATAAAGGTTTCTTTTCCATGTAGTTTTATATGGTTTTGAGAGGTCAAAAGCATAAAATTGCATGAGCTACCTTAATGTTATCAAAAGGGCCCCGTACTCACATTGGAGGGAATTTTTGTTTGAAAGGAATGGAAAAAGAAATAGTCAAAGCTCACATTGAGTAAGTTCTTGAGTTAGGTTGAGGCTTTGTTAAGGTTTTCTTTAGGTCTTCTCAAGGTTTCTTTACTTGTTTACATCTCATGAAAAGTCTTTCAATATGAAGAGTAACAGTGAAATGATAATGGAGGTTGCTATCACACAGTGAAGATCAAGTTTCCAACATGAAAAAGTGAAGACAGTTCAACGTTTTTCATGCATGGTACTTGGAGGGAGAGAGAGATGGTTTTAGAGGTTATATTCATTGTTATTATGTATTCAAACCTTTCCAAGGGAGGAGGATGCATATGGATCTGCGTTACAATGCATATAGGGATTCAAGAAAACGTGCTCAAGATAATTAACTGTGTGAAACCTTTTGAATGCAATAAGTTATAAATCAAGACCTTGAAGAGTCTACGTGCAAGAGACCATGGAAGGAATAGTCACCTGCTTTAATAAAACAGTCACAAAATACAAAGGCTTGTGCAGTGATTTAGGGTGTAGTTCAGGTAAGTAACAAGGCATACAGAGGCTTAGTAGAACCCATGAACCTGCTATAATAATCAATCATGCAAAACATCATAGTGCATTCAAGGGTTTGGTACACAAGTTGCAGTAAGGAGGAAGATTCCAACTTGCATGCAGTCATTAGGACAAGGATACATCAGGTAACAACAGTCACAGGAGTTTGAGACAACATTATGGATAAAAGATGACAGAAGATCTGCATCTCAATGCAAACTCTGCATAGGTGTATGAGGTCACACATTAAGAGATCTACATGCTCAACTGACAGTCATAATGAGAGGGCAGTCATACCAAGAAAAGAATAGTCAAAATAGTCATTAACATAGGGACTATCAGCATGGTCACAAATACAGATAGTAGTCACAAACAAGGTTTATCAAAACTTGACAGAAGATAATATGATGGTATTTTTATAGCAATAATAATACACAATGGGCAGAGAAACCTAAGCATGATCAAGGATATCAACAAGAAGGTCTACATGCTAGAATACAGAGGAGGAACAGTCAGCTCAAACAATAGAAAGGACTATCACTATCATGTAGGGAATAAGGAGTAGCAACATTACACAGAGATGGAGAAGCAAATAGAAGAAGAGGTATGACAAAGAAACATCTTCAAAAGGATTATAGTGAGTAAAGAGCATGCCAAAAAGAGCTTGTGCTATCATGCTACAGTCCCCAAGAGATTACAGAGGTTAGATTTTTGAAGGTATGAAGACAAGAACATAGAGTGGCCTAAGCATTCTCAAATGGTCTGCTAACTACTTCCCAGAGGTAAGTGATAGTGATTAGGGTGTACACTGAAATAAGACTATTGAAGAGATATGAAAGACTGGCAAGAGTTTTAAACAATCTATATGATCTTCTGAGGTTGTAAAGTTTTGAAGGAGTTTATAGTGGATCTTATCTCAGTTTATTATAAAGAAATGCTCTATATATCGTTGGAAATTTATGTCCTATGAGATTTAATGAATGACTGTGAAGGCATAAAATCTAGCACAAGTATTCAAAAGTTTACATGACCCTAGGGTATGTAATGTGATACCAAAAGAATCCATCAAACCTTGCTTAAGTCTATAAATGTATTTCTGCTTTGGATGAGCTCAAACGATCAATATGAAGTTTGCCAAGCCTAGAAGGGTCTCTATGAGCTTTCTAAACCTTGCTTTATATAAAATTTCTATAAAAGGTCTAGATTCCTGTCAGATGTTTAAAGAGCCTGCACATAGAGATTCATAATACCATAAGTAAACTGAGAAGATACAACAGATAAGAGGCCTATCTAACAGTGGAAGGAAAGGTGCACTATGACAACAAAACAAACAAGGAAACAATCAATAGGTATAGAAGCATCAGTGACAGCCATTAGAGCAGCCAAGGACAATGCAGAGATAGCTAACAGTCATGAAGTGCAGTGATCAGCAAAGCAAGGATTGGCTATAGTAATATGAGGTGCTTTCATTTAGAGATTATGGATCAAGATCAAGAGAAATGACCATCTATTGTTCCATCTCACCCTTCAAGGTTTATCTATTACTGGACATGATTGTCCCAACACAGAGGATTCATACACCTGTAGGACTGAGCTAAAGCTGTAAAAAAGACTGAGATGATAAATGTGTTGGGACAGGAAATTTCACAATTTTCCTATACTCTTACCCACCCATGTCTGACCAAATCAGAAAATTGTGTGCCCAAAATCATAATAGTAGCGGATGAATTATATAAAATCACATGTTTTTACCACAAATATTCATCTCACCCCTCAGACCATAGTATGATAAGGGCCCTCAGTCCCTTAATTTCGGCAAGACCTGAGTTTTCTTTATACTAATACATGTTCTATGTGAGACAAGCTAAGATGTGTATCGGCATGAGGATTATGGTCGGAAAGTAAGCTTCAGAGATCTCCAATGAAAGAAGTAACACCGATGACCTTCATCAGAGAGAGAATTCCCAGTCACACCGAATTAAACAAAGGTGAGGACTATCGGCATGAGAAAATAATATCGAAGAATACTTTGAATACCCCCCGATAGTATAAATCATACCGATGAAGGAATTCAGTAGGACTCTTGCCGAACTACTCGTGTAACAAGTGGAGCTAGCAACTCATCGAGGAGAGAATTTAAAGTGTCTCCGACCTTATGATGTCTCAGCGATCAAAGGGCATTGATTCAACCTAAGTCACACCGATGTCTATGGAAGATATAAATCATTGGCAAAAGGGAACAAGTCGGAATAAAGTTTACAAGTCCTACTGAACCTATAGTCATAACAATGAAGGATGTCGGTGACATGTTATGATGATCATTCCGATGAAGGATAGAAAGAAAGGTATCGGAGAAACAACCGTGATCAGATAGTTTGAATCAAGTCATCCCGATATCATATGTTGTTCTGATGATGATAGTAGCCACACTCATCGATAAGACTCTTTCCGACAAATTATAAGAACAAACGGTATCGGTATTAATTACCTGGGTCTTGCCGATTCCACTAACCTACCTTGAAAAGAGAAGCTGATAACCTTCTCGACAAGACTCATGTCGATATTCATATCAGAGACACTTGAAATATCGGAGTAAGATGTTATTCCCACAGCGATAAAGTAAGTCATGCCAACAACAGCCATGCTCATTTCTATATTGGGTAGACCTTGAAATGTCTTGTCGATACAAACTTATATATGTTTTTATAAAAGATGACATCGAGGAGACAAAATGAAGGGTCACATCGATTGATCCACCTACAAATATTCATGCCATAAGAAGATATTAGATCGCCCTAACATTACAAAATTCCTACTGATGAAGGAAGTTATGATGATGTGACATCTCACAACGATCATGAAAATTAATACACTGGGACAATTAATTACAGACCAAGAAAAAATCCTCTAAAGAGCCATTTGAAATCAATGCAATTAGGTCGAAAGAATTGTCTGAGAGGAGCACACAAGCAAAAACTTGAAAGGGAGAACAGAGGAGTTTAGTCATCATCTCAGATAATAGGTACATATATTAAAAAAAAAAAAAACTCTATGTGGTAACCTGCAATTTGAATTTGCTATCCAGAATTAAAATGGATACTCCAATAAAAAGCAAGGGTAGAAAACAAGTAGGTGAAACTAGCAAAACTAAGAAACAGAAAATTGACAAAAGCCCTAACGAAAAAATAAAAGAAAGGAAACTAAATCAGGATTTAATTGACCAATTGCCTGGATCTACCCCTAAAGCCCAAAGGTCTGCACAACTTAGGGTAGAGGTAGAGAAATTAGAAGACAAATGCAAATACCTTGGAAATGTGTGGACACCAATAAGAGGTTATGAATTGTTCAAATTCCATTACAATAGAAGATTCAGGAATGTCCCAATGTCTAATCCATGGCACTTGAATTTGAGCAAATTGGTCATCCCTGATGTGTTTGTGAATGTAGAACTCTTCAAACTCCTGGCTAAACATTACAATCCAAGCCTCGAGGCCATATGCAATCTGCAAGGAGAGCCTGTTATACATTTGTCCAAAAATGCCATTTGTGAAGTATTTGATTTAGATGATTTGTGTACTATTCCCATAGTTTATGAAGATTTGGACAAAGAATACTAGAGGATGGACACCATGTATAATGTATGGAGATTACCTCTTCACAGGCCTAAGGCAGAAGGAGAAATAGTGCCTCTTAATGATAATTATGGACCTCCATTCCATGTGTCATTGTTTGAACCATATATACAATACACATATTATTCTGTGGGCCAAGTCCTAGGGTCAGAGGTTCCTGATTTTATGACAATTCCTTTAATGGTGATAGCCATAGATATCCAGTGTCACAATGCTAGGCAGTTTGACTATGTTGCCTATGTTTTTGGAAGAATTGATTCTAGTTTAACTACAATCAAGAACAATGCCCCATCAGTCTCTTTTGAGCACTACTCACTCCTCATGCACATGGTACTATATTATGGCCAGGAAATGGAAATATGGCCAAGTGAACTCAAAGTTGCTCAAGTGGACCAGAGGGGACAAAAGTCACCTGTGCAAATGTGGACGAGGATATGGGACAGCAGGTTTGCCCATTCTAGTTATATTCATTTTGAAGAGTACTGTGTAAAAGTGTTGTATAGATATTTCAATCATCCTTGTGAATATTCACTGTCAAATGAAATAAAGAGGTTTCTCAGACCCAAAGATTTTGGTGGTCCTCCTACTGTCACCCACAACTGGGGAGATTGGTATTGTTTTGAGGATTCAACCATGATCAGAATTTATGGTTTTGAAGACACCCCATTTATATTACCCAAGATAGTTCCAGATATGGTTGCTTACTTAGAGACAGTCAGGCAAATGAACTGCTCTAATGTGATGAATTTGAGTGCCTATGACAAATAATCCTTCATGCCTAGTACTATGTGCTTCGGGGATTTTACTGTGGTGTCTAAAGAAGGTTATGGCCTCATCATGGACAAATTAATGCATTACAACATGAGATGTGTAGAAGCAAGGAAAGGATTTGATCCTGAGGGTTTCATTGATTTTGCAAGGAGAAAATAGAATCTCAGTGGATATACACATATTCCATATCCACATGATGACATTATTAGGAATATGGAAGAAGCTGAGATTGAATTGGTAATTGAGAAGTATAATAGAGAACTAGAAGAGAAGAAGAAATAGCTTGCAGAGATAGAGTTGTTGTCCTCTGGTGATGAGGGATCTGTAGGAGAAGAAGAGTCATGTGAACAAGAAACTAGAATATCTAAACAAAAAAAGGAATGTTATCAGTCTCCTGATAAAAAGCATGATGAAGAGGGGCCTATTGATGAGGATCCAAGACAATTAGCATATGATTCTTTTATTGTAGATGATCAATTTATTCATTCTAAAGAGTTTAAATCATTTTTGTATAAATGCAAGGGTAAAGAGATCAAAGAATTAGTTAATGATGTCATGGCTGACAATGAAAGACAATTGATATGTTAAAAACAACAGTGGACAATGAATTGAAAGTTATGACTCCTAGTAGAGGTAGACAACTGCTCAAAGAAGCAGGCGTCGTGATATTTTCTGGTCTTGATATAAATTTTGCTTTGGTGTTTGATATTTTTTGCACAATATTGATGACAAGTATAAGCTCACTCATGAGGGCATCACAGAGGTATATATGGGTACCAAATATAACAATAATGAAAACTCACTCATGATATGGGCCATGTACCCTCCTCATAAGAAAACGGCCATTATAGATACTGAAAAAGCTTTTGGGCATGTTATGACTTTGAAGGCAGGGGAAACTGATCCTTTGATTACTGCAAAAATTGGCATAAATGTTGCAAAGTTAAACAAAGCACAGGCTCAGATGCTGATCAAAGAACAGGATGCATATAAATTGATTTGTGAAAGATCAACAAAGGAAAATGATTTCTTGAAAGATACTATCAAGAATACCTTCAGAGGGTCAGTTAAAAGGATAACCCAAGGAGAGAGTTCACAAAGCACCCAGTCACCATCTATTGATCAGATAGCTCAAGTCCAGATTGACACACTTGCAATAGTGCTACAGAATAGGCATGTTAACATGATGCATTGGATGAACAAATTTTGGGATGTCTATTTTGAAAACTATAAAGTGATCCAAGAGCACGAAAGGCTAAACAACAGGCTCCAAGAGAAACTCCATGAGATACAGAGTAGGGATGTTTCTGACATTACAGGTACTTCTAGTGCAAAAGACTTGATTGAGCAACATCAAAGATATTATGGCCATCTTAAAAATGATGCCAAGGAATGCATTAAGGCTTCAAAAGCAAGTGTACCCATGTTGTTCAAAAACAACAAGGAGCTGAAGAGCAAAGATGAATGGAGTAAAGAGTGCCATGTGATATTACATGAAGCTTTATGAGCCCTTAAAGATAAAGACTCTACATCCAGGGAAGCCTGCAAGCATCTAGAGAAGATGGTGAAAATGGACGTGATCACAAGAAATGCTATTGAGTTTACTGATACACATTGCAGCCAAGAATACCTGGATCACATCGCTTAGATATTCCTGTGGCTGAGTAGGGCTTAGCATCATTATCTTTATTTTTGTTATGTTAATCATTTTAAAAAAGACATTTTGAAGAATTATGTCTCTTCATAAGTATTTCTATATTAGTTGAACATATGGTGATCAATGATCATCAGCAATAGGAGATAATATATGAAGTTTATAATGTTTTAAAAGACCATGTTGCAAATATTACATTTAAGAAGTTAATAGAAGATCTCTAATTCTATGGACTTATACTGGCATCAATTGTTTGTTGAAATTATTCAATTATTTGGTTGTCTCTAGTTAAATATTTCCTTATTGTTCAAATTGATATATCAAGTATATATTTAATTTGTCAATGCACATTTGTTGTATTTGTGTGATTTGATTAATTGGTTACCTTAAAAGGAATTAAAATCCTTCTGGTCAATCACAGTAATCTGGAAGTGTTGATTTGGATCATTAAGAAGAATCATATAATTAGGATTGTCATTCTGTCTTTGAGTTGATATTGTCTGTTGTTCTTGTATATTTCATTCAATTGGTTCCTTCAAGAAAGGATTAAATTTCCTTCTGGTGAATAACAAGAAATTAGATTGTGTCAGTTGGATATTAAGAAGAGTTTGTCATTCATTTCCTTGCACGTTTATACAAGTTGTAAACCAAAGTATTGTGTCAAACAGTTAGAGTTATCACCTGATATAAGCCACCGGTCTCAGATTTCCATTTGACTTTGTATACCCTACAAGGCATTGGTCTTATCCTGAATTATCATTTAGTTTTATCCAAAAGCTATTCATTAGTCAAGCATAGTTGTAAATTCTACCTTGATATTTCTTATACAATTTATATCAACCATCTTTCAGCTATTAGATATAGAATTAGTTAGCAAGCTTTCATTTATTTCACACCATTTTCCACTGTGAGTACATCCATTAACTTAGTCAAAGCACTTACACTCATCTAATCTGTTTCAACTTTCAAGGTTCACCTGCCTAGGTATAGCAGTACCTAAAGTGCAGGGAGTCATCAACCCTATAGGTTAAACTCCGTCACGTTAGTTCAAAAATGTTGTCAATCTAATCATAGAGTCTGGCATCCTCTTCGGATTAGTAACCTACATTTTTGAGACCTAACAAAGTGCACATACATGGATTTGGAGACAAAAAGAGGAGGTCTGCTCTAGTACATAGTGACCTAACTCTTGTTAATGATGGCATTTTACACCAAAAGCCTAAGATCGTGTTAAAGCAGTTGTTAAGAGCTACAAAAGTTGTCCAAATTGTTGAACATGGAGATTTAAGAACAACACCCTCAAGAGGTCTTTGGAGATATCTAAAATGTTTTAGATCATGAAGACACAATGCAAAATGTGGCAACACTGAGGCAATGTGAACAAGCCTACAGGAGATCCTCACCATATTCCTAACAGAGGGAGATCATACAGTGAAAGCTCATTGTTACACAGTGAAGAAGAAGAAGTCTTCTTCAAAGTTCTCAGTATGTTACTCAAAGGGGGTATGCACACAATAGAAAGAAGAGTTCATAGGTTTAAAACCCTATCTCAGGCCTGAGACAGTGCAGGTTATTATCAAGGGTTTTCATGCCATTAAACAAATTGTCAGAGTTAATGGGCTCACAAAACAAAGACCTAGGATAGAAGGGTTTGAGAAGTACACCTAATATGACAATGAAAGAGCATTGAGTAGTGAGAATGTTGTTGTCTCTTAGACTCTTTCTACTATCAATCTCCTAAACCTAAATACAGAAAAATAGTATTAATGATTGTCACAAGTAAGACAGTGACTGAGACAAAAGGAACAATCCATGAAAGTTTTTGATAGCTAACAGTGGCATGTTCAGGGTAATGAAGCTCCTAAAACATTATGCATAGTTCAGAGACTTGAACAAATGTCTTAAGATGCATGAAAGCACATGTCCTTTGAAATTGTCAAGACAATTTAGTGAAGTTATGAGGCAGTTTAGGCAGTTGTGACAACACTATAAGTAGTTTGACCATCATGTAAGCATATAGGAGCAGCTGGAGCATTTTGCGGATAACTTCCAAGCATCTAGGGGGAGTTCAAACTTCTTCCCAAAGATCTAGGAGCCTCATCATCAGTTGCAGCACTTTTCAAGGAGCTGAAAGGACTAAGTTAAGGTACAAACCTCTTGGGCGTGTAAAATGGCTTACCTTACTTTTAGGCCTATTAACTTTGTAAAAAATAGTTCCTATATGCTCTCCCAGGTCTAGGATGACATAGAGGACCCTTAGGCTTAGTTTTTAGGTAGTTCTTTCATGTTTTGAGGCTCTAGAAGGTCAAGAACAATAATGTAATTTCATGTTTTTAGAGAAAACATAGAAAAACCAGACTTGTACAACAGTTTATGTACCTTTCAATCAATAAATTAAGATATTTTTGCCTTCTCAATACTATCTATTGTGTGATACTATGGGATTACTAATCTTTCCTTGTGATAATTGTGTTTGTCCTTGGTTTTATCTAAGTCTTCATTGCCTTTTTGCAAAAGTACATTTATCTTGCAAGTCATAGTTAGTATCCTATTAGTTTTATACAGAATCCAGCTATGAAATCAGTCATTTGAGCTTCCAAGAAGGTCATTTGTTGTTCCTCATGAGTTTTTTGTCATAAACTTCAAGGCCTCTCTATGAAATACTTATATAAGATGTCAAATCTGAGTTGTGCATGTCGTAGTGAAGTTTATTGGCTGCATATGTTAAATAGTTTTACAGGTCGTAAACATTTGGTGCATCACCTTACCTTAAGTTTTAGGCTTTCATTATGTCATTTTCTACCTTTTACTATGAGAACAGTAGTAGGTAGCTTAGTTTAGATGATAGAACCATGACAACCAGCTCACTTTGGAGGTTAACTCCCACAACCTTAGCCCACAATCAAGGGAGTTATCCCATGTTTCCCCAATAGGCTGAGTTTTGCAACTCAGTAAGGATGCACTACTTGGTGATAACACTACCTGTATACACCTAAAAATGGCTAAGTCAAATCAAATAAATATTTTAATATTTATTTTTATTCTCATTCCTCTATCAATTAAATAATATCTTAATTTATTTAAATGATTCACATCCCTCCAATAATTAAATAAAATCAATTTATTTAATTAAATCCCCCAATTCTTCTAATGTCTTACATAATTAAATAATTCTAAATTATTTAATTAATCCCAAGTTCCTTTATCCCTAAGTCCTAATTCCATAAATCCACATCACCTTTCCACCTCACCTTGTTGCACATATAATTAAATATTTCAATATTTAATTAGCTAATATTCCCTCACCCACATGTCCTATTTCTCCTCCAGTCAGATTAGTTAACTCATCAATCAAATCTGTTAACTAATTAGTCAATTGAGTTCACTGGTCAATCTATTATGTTGACTCTCCAATCAACCTAGTTAACTGATCAATCATCTCAGTTAACTCCTCAATCTATTCTGTTAACTCCCATAACTCATGAAGAAAGCTTGGACACTTGTCCTCTTCTGATTGGTGCACATTCTCTCAAGTCTTCTCAACCGTACACCTCATAGGTAATTCCTCTAATCATGGATCTATTGACACTTGGATTTGGTCTTCCCTCAGCCTATATAAGCAAGGTCCTTATACCCATTTCATATCAATCTAAGCTTAAGCAACCTTACTCTGCAAGAATCATTATAGCGTGCCTTTGGAAAAATCACCTTCATTGTATTTGCATTACAAATCTATTATCATCATCATGTCTCCATTATCAATCCATATCAATTATAGTTGCATTATAGTTTAGTCTCCATTGTACATTCCATATCATAGTCGTTCTACTCTTTTCATCTTGAACAACAAGGAAGTGCACATTTCTGAGAGCTCCATTACCATCAAGATCAAGAGGTGATAGTCAAACAATGGAAGCATAGAGGTAAAACGGTCTGCAAATGTATTATCTTTTGTTTATTTGTATTTGTCTTATTTCCATTGGGTTATTGGATAATTAGTTGTTTATGCTATTGTTCACATTTTCTGATAACATTTATGGTGCCCACTGTGGGGCCCTTGCCCCAATTTAACTTCAAAATTGAGTTTTTGTGTGTTAGAATCCATACACATGATGTTTCTATGCATCCGTCACATTCTGCTACACATCTACTCATCGTTACTATGCATCTGTCAAATCTGCACATCCACTCATTGTTACGGTGCATACATTCTCTGTTACTGCGCATCTGTTTCTACGCATCTGTCACATTCTGCTGCACATCTACTCACTATTACTGTGCATCTGTTTCTGCGCCTTTATTCTGCTAGGGTTTTTGAGCTATTTCTCGAGAAATTTCTAACACTAATGTCATTTGTAGGAATATTCTCAGATCCACCTTGCAGGTTAAGAGCTAGTCAGGCATATAGTTGCATGGTTAACTCTCATCTAGATCTAAATAGTAAAAGAAGTAATTGAGCTTGTTCATGCAAATTTCACTTAGATCTAAATAGGAGGGAAGTAATTTGTACTTGTTGCATCACAACTTGAACATGGTCTCAACTAGGAGGATTAAAATTGAACAATTGCTCTCAAAAGCTTTTTCAAAGTTAACAAATCTTGTGTGCCTAATAGAGTAACTCATTTAGTTTTTCTGTGATTTTGGAATGATGATAGGACTATGCTCTCCCCTTTACTGGGTGACCAAAATGCCAGAATCATCATTTCGCATGTATGACCTTTAGAGAGGCCTGCCCTTGGAATTCCTTCCTCCCAAGTCGGACAACCTTAAGTGATAATGGGCTAAAGCCAAGCCACTTCCAAGTCACTATAAATAAATTGTGCTTGTGACGAAAGTTGCAAGCAATGGGTGCTGTTGTATTACACCGACCAATGTTTCCCCCAAAACCCTGTGGAGCGTAACCTCTACAGGCTAGGAAGCCTCCTTATCAGAGCGAATGGCCACACATGTAATCACCTGAATGGATGCCCTTGATTAAAATCCTTTTGTTGTAGAAGGCAAAAATCCCCTATTCGGTGACACAGGAGGAGGAACCTCTAGAGCCATCCAACGTCATACACTCATTTAGTGTAGAGATAGAAAAGTTTAACTCTTCGGAGGAACTATAACTTGGTATGCATGAGAAGTGAGTGTTGTGGAGGGGATTCGGTGCTACCAAGTTATTAGATGTCCACCTTTATGCAAGTGGCTAGTGTAAAAACCAAGTTGGAACTCACTAAATACTGTCCTTACCAACCTTAGGATTTTCCTTGCATTGTAGTCAAAAAAATCAAAGATCAAAAAAAAATCAATCATGAAAATATTCTGTGTGTGATGTGTCTTTCTTGCCATAATCAAAGAAACAAATCAAAAAGAGCAACATTCAAACAAAGAACCCAAAAACTTTGAAAATGTGTCTTTGTCAAGTCAAAATCAAACAAAATAGCACAGATCTGTGCATCTACTTCATCCTACTATGCATCTATTTTCTGCTACACTTTTACACAGTTCTATTGCGCATCTGCTTTTTCACCATACCTACACATACACTTCTTGAAGTTGCGTAATCATACTCTGTTCTGGCACATCCACTTTTCCACCAAATCTGTGCATTTGTTTCATGTTGCTGCGCATATACACTCTGTTCATGTGCATATGTCACAGTGAGTACTTCCGTATAGTTTGTTAGAAAAACACCTACCTTTTTGAACACCCATTTCAGTCTTGTATCATTTTTTGAGGTCAAAATTAACCATACAGTCACTTCTCCCGTTCATTTCCGTAGCGTACCCTCTTTTCCATCATTCACCTCGTCAAAATTTCACAAAACTTCCCAAAAATAAATCAAACTATCAAAACCAAGTTACTACAAGGCAATTTTTGGATCATATCAGATTTAAGCAGCACTAGTAAGTCTCCACTAATAGGATCTATCATCCTTCTATCTCGGAACTTCACTAGTTTGTTTTGGTGCAAAACTAGTCTCTACCAAATAATCAGATTTCAACCATCCTTATTTTTGGCTCCATTTTGTATCAACCAACTTGTTTGAAACCATTGATCAAAGAAAACACTTGTTCAAATCTTATCACCACCAGTATCCCCTTCACTGCAACACCAAGCACATCCATTCACAAACATTTTCATCCAACATTCACCCACATCCAAAGGTTTTTTTGGTTGCAACTAGATCTCAATCTAAACAAAAGCAAAACATGGGTTCCCTAAACAATAGCGGGCATAATTCTAATGATGAGGAGATTACTCAAGAGGAACTCCTTAAACAACTTCAAGATCCAAAATTCCTAAAGATGATGGATAGGGTCATTGCCACGAATCCCAAAAAGTACTTCCTTATGCTAGCACGACAAGGACCAAAGTTACCTTCCAATTTTGACATAGACAAATTGAGAGAAACAAGGCAAACAAATGAAACTGAAGCTCCCAAAAATAAGAAAGCTAAGGATGTGACAAATCCATTAGAAGCACTCACACAACAAATCCAAGCTTTACAACAAGAAGTTGGGGATTTACAAACCGGATCTTCCATAAAACAATATTCATTAAAGGACATATCCCCTTATCCATTTGATAAAAGCTTGGTTACGATACATTTCCCCTCTAGACACCAAGATCACATATCCTTAACATGTCTTAATGATACTATTGACAAGGGAAATACCACCTTATGTTTGGAATCATATACCATTCCATCTACTAGTCCTCCATCACTGTCCCCTAGAATGCATATCCCAAAGCATAATAGTCCCACACCAACACTGCCATTAAGTTCCTCAAGCTCTAATCCACCAACCAAAGAATCCTTGAACAATCTTCTCCAAAGAATTTTTCCAAAATATTACAGCAAAAGAAAAGCTCTGGAGAAATCAAAATCCACTCATCCAATGTCATCCCCATCCAGCACAAGCAATCCTAACCTTAATGATAAGCCTATGCCTTCTACCATTATTCTCCATCCATTATATTGCCCATCCACCCATACACTCATGAAGGATGTGATCCAATGGCTATTAGCAAGGAACCAACCATCTCCATATCATAAAACACCTACCCAAGAGCCTATCAAAGAGCCTTCAAACACGTCCATTGCTTCAACCCCATCATATAGTCCATAACCCCTTGAGCCTATTGAAAAATCTCCACCAATGAATCCAAGTCAAGATCCATCATCCCCTCATGTTGATAACCCTCAAGAGCATGTCAAGCCTATCCAAGATCCTATCACTTCTATTCAAGTAACCCAAGAGGTATGTCAAGAACCTAATCCTAAGCATGTGAAAACAACAAGTCCTAGTCCTAATCAAGATCAAATTACTTTCATTCCACCCATCCATAACGTTTATCTTTTCCATGATCAAGATGTTACCTATGAAGAAGATATCCATGAATAACTTGATCCTATACCCATACATGAGAAAGAAATCCAAATCCAACCCATCCATAATGTTTATCTTTTCCATGATCAAGATGTTACCTATGAAGAATATATCCATGAACAACTTGATCCTATAACCATACATGAGAAAGAAATCCAAATCCAACCCATCCATAACCTATATCTTTTCTATGATCAAGATATTACCTATGAAGAAGATATCTATGAAAAACTTGATCCTATACCCATCCATGAGAAAGAATCCTCCATTACTCCTATCCATCCTCCACCTAGTCCTATCCATGATCCAACAACACACTTT
Source organism: Cunninghamia lanceolata (assembly GCA_027924645.1). NCBI lineage: Eukaryota > Viridiplantae > Streptophyta > Pinopsida > Cupressales > Cupressaceae > Cunninghamia > Cunninghamia lanceolata. The sequence continues at coordinate 11,526,442 of BSBN01000633.1, forward strand.
CCTTGATGAGACACTTGCCTCCCAAGTGCACATAGATGATCAAACCAATAACTTGGATCTTAGTGAGCATAATGATAATCAAGATCCTAAGGATCCTCCACCATATATTATCGACCATGCTACAAATCCCCCACCATATACCCTTGGTCTTACCACCTTCATCCATGAATGTTCCTCCTTAGGAGAGAAACAACCATTATCCACCACTTCACCTTCCCCATCAAATAATGAGTTCGCATCTAGTGCCCAAATCACCCATAATCCCATTGTCCACCGTATACTCCAAAATATGAACTATCAAGGTAAAGGCTTAGGCCTTCATGAACAAGGTATTTTGGAGCCTATCCATGTCAAAGTCCCTCCAACCTCTTGTGGCCTTGGTTATACCCCCTGAGAAAAGCAATCTCATGATGTTGGTACTTCCTCCATGCCTTCTAAATCCACCAGTTCCCATAGCAAACCCTATCATATTCCCAAAACATATGTCGCCATTTCACCTCCATCATCGTACAAATTTCAAAAGCATGCACCATACACCTTCCACCATCTACTTTACCTCCACTACTTCCAACTCCTAACATCCCTCCATCCATTTTACAATCACTTCTCCCAACGCCAAATTCATCCATCTACACATTCCTCACACTTTGAATCATGACTGACAAATGCACATATTGTCTAAATATGAAGCTTCCACTCATTCCACCAAACCTATGGGATTAAAAAATAAACATTGGGATGCCTCCTTTCATAAAGTAAAAAATCCTAAGGGTCCTAATACCTTACGAAATCATTCCAAAAAATCAATGAAAAACCCATCTCAAAATTTGCATACACTCATACACCTCAAAGAAAAAATGACAAAGGTGTGGGTCCCCAAGCAACAAGTATTAACCTCAGAAGCTGCATATACCCAAGCCCATACCTTCACAAGTAAAGTCTAAAAGCAAAATGGTTTGGTTACCTAAGCAAAACACCATCAAGATAAATGAGGCATCCACCTCTCAAGAATCTCAACCATCCACTTTCTCCTTTTCCATCCGAAAGTCTCAAATCCTTCCATCCCACATGACAAACAAAAATCAGAAAAATACTAAGTCTATGTGGGTCCCTAAATGCCTAAATCACTCATCCACTAAGCAAACATCTCCATTGCTTCCTACACCACCTTCCCATCATAAGCTTCAATGTTTATCACGGTATGTGCAACCATTGGTCGTGGTTCCCTTCCATCCCACGACACTTTCACATACCTCCATCTCCCCTTCCTTCCACTATTATTCTACATACCTTCCCCATCCTATTCCTATGGTCCATACTTTTGCATAAGCCTTCCCTCCATCCTTACATAAGTCTTCCATAATCCGCATCATAATCCACTATCGCACCTTCCATAATCCGCTATCTACATACTCCATCTTCTTTTTATGCGATCATTACCAACATCTATGAGCATAGAGACATTTGACATGATCCATGCGATGATAGGCATTTCTAGTGAGACACTATCACCTTCATGGAACCAGACACTTGAGTCCCTCTCTTCCGTATTCCACCTATCCTATCCAAATATTCAAAAAAAAAAAAGAAAAAATAAAATAAAAAAAGGTAAAGAAAAATCCTTTCGTCCAATGGTGAAAACCTAGTAAACAGGCATCTTAGATAAGTACCATGATGAAAACCTAGAAAACAGGCGTCATGTGTAGGTTGATCTTCCATGTCATTTACCCTTGGGAGTGCATTGTCTCATTGACCCTATCATTTTCCATCCTATCTTACCATACCATCCTATCATCCTTATCCTATATATACCTATCATATTGTGTCCATTCATCCTCCATTCCTCTTTTGATCTTGATAGATATATGGGGGCAAAATGTTGAAACATGCTTTGAAAAACTCTTGATATACCTTGTCTTTTTCAAAACAATCCAATCCTCTCATCCTCCTTCGTCATAAGCTTTGTCATGTCAAATCCTGAGTTATTCTTATGCGACATAGTCCTTGGAGATCACATCCTTGTTTCCTTATACCTACCCATCCATTATCCATTATCACCCATCCATTTACCTCTGCATGGTGTTCCCTTGTCATCAGTATCTAGCATTTAGGCTATCCAAATTTCCATCCAAAAATCCCACAAACATCAAAACATTAGCAAAATCCAGAAAATCCCAAAAATAGCAAATTGTCTGCAACCCCAATCCATTGAACCGTTGTTGAACTATGGATCGCCTCTGAGCTATCATGTAGGAAAGGCCATCATTGATGTACCCTCGAGTCTCCCTTCCCATCCATTCCATCCTGTATCACCTATCCTTTGATCCATCCAAATCTGCACCATTTCCCTTTGCCTAGGTCTTAGGTCCACAAAGTCCACACCCCAAACTATGTTGCCTCTGTGTCATCATGTAGGCAAGGCCATTTATCAATGATCCCCCGAGGCACTAGGGCAGTCCCTTAGGGCCTATTTTTTCATGTCGATTGTCAGTTCATCCATAATAGATCAATCCTTTGCTTGACTGGGGGCAACTCCTTGACCTAGTTGGAGAATTAGATTCTTGAATGTCACGCACCTCAGAGGATAACAATAAGGATCGTGATAACATCACCAGACAGCAGCCAGCATTACAAACATGCTTTTTCAACAAAACACTTGACGCAAGAACTAGACCTATAAACAAGACACAACTGAGCCTCAACCACCATGATGATTGTATCTATTTTCGTTGCAAGAAAACATAACTATGGCAAGAAATTTTGTGATTATTAAAAGGTTAAGTTGCAGAGTCTTGATTTTTGTTATTATGTCTTTCTATGCTACTCAAGGATGTCAAAAACTAGAGAAGCTATGATCGGGGCATAATTATCTTATTTGTTTGTTGTTTGTGGATCAATCTTTAGTAATGTGATGACTTTGTCTAATGACATGATCGGCAAAAGATCATTGAGGACGTTCTAGGTCTAAACATGAAACAGAGGCATCCTTGTCTATTGACACACGCAAGGCATACTCAGGTCATATAGATTCAATTTTGACTAGATGCTTGTATTAACTTGCTATATCAAAATCCATGTAAGAGATACTTAGGTCATCTTGGTTTAATTATACTTAGATGCTTGTATTTTCTTACAACATAATAAAAGCTCAATGATGAAACAAAGTACTTCAAATACTTGTATCCAAAGATGACAAAATCCACATCCATACATATCAAATTGCATTTCATTCCATAATAAACCTTTTCCAAGTGTCTTAAGATCCAAGTCCTTTTTGTTAGTTTATCCAATTGTATCTTCCAGTTATCCATGTGATCCATTCATCCTTGTCCAATCAATCCAAACAATGATCCAAATGCAAGTCCATCCTTAATCCATACCAATCGAGTCAAGTCAATCTTGTCAAATTATCCAATCGCAATCAGTAGTCTTGGTCCTAATCTTGTCGTAAACCAAGTCAATCGATCATAATTATCAGTGGGATATATCTTTCCCTCGTCTTTGTGTTGATCTAGGGATATCTCGTTCCCCACAATGAAAAACACTATCGTCAATCGTTATCGATTAATCATTGGTTTAGAGTTGGATAGAGGCAATACCTTATTTGTTCTTGTATCATTTGTGCATACTTGCTTGCTTGTGTGTATTATCATTTTATCTTGCATCACGTGTCATTCAACTCTTTCATTCCATCCCTTTACTTACATCAACCAATTTCTTCACCTTAACCTATCATTCACCCTATCTCATCATGAGATTGTCTGTCATCCTGTCATCACATTCTTCCCGTCCAATCTCTCCAGGGGGCATCCTATTGTCGTTAACCTGTACCAGGGGCAAACTGGGGCATGTATCAATTGAAGAAAATTTTTGTTTCTTTGAAACAATGTGATAAAACACATTGCATCAAAGAGGGGCAAAATGTATACACCTAAAAATGGCTAAGTCAAATTAAATAAATATTTTAATATTTATTTTTATTCTTGTTCCTCTATCAATTAAATAAATATCTTAATTTATTTAAATGATTCACATCCCTCCAATAATTAAATAAAATCAATTTATTTAATTAAATCCCCCAATTCTTCTAATGTCTCACATAATTAAATAATTCTAAATTATTTAATTAATCCCAAGTTCCTCTATCCCTAAGTCCTAATTCCATAAATCCACATCACCTTTCCACCTCATCTTGTTGCACATGTAATTAAATATTTCAATATTTAATTAGCTAATATTCCCTCACCCACATGTCCTATTTCTCCTCCAATCAGATTAGTTAACTCATCAATCAAATATGTTAACTAATTAGTCAATTGAGTTCACTGGTCACTCTAGTTTGTTGACTCTCCAATCAACCTAGTTAACTGATCAATCATCTCAGTTAACTCCTCAATATATTCTGTTAACTCCCATAACTCATGAAGAAGGCTTGGACACTTGTCCTCTTCTTATTGGTGCACATTCTCTCAAGTCTTCTCAATCGTACACCTCACAAGTAATTCCTCTAGTCATGGATCTATTGACACTTGGATTTGGTCTTCCCTCAACCTATATAAGCAAGGTCCTCATACCCATTTCATATCCATCTAAGCTTAAGCAACCTAACTCTGCAGGAATCATTATAGTGTGCCTTTGGCAAAATCACCTTCATTGCATTTACATTACAAATCCATTATCATTATCATGTCTCCATTATCAATCCATATCCATTATAGTTGCATTGTCGTTTAGTCTCCATTGCACATTCCATATCATAGTTGTTCTACTCTTGTCATCTTCAATAGCAAGGAAGTGCACACTTCTGAGAGCTCCATTACCATCAATATCAAGAGGAGATAGGCGAACAATGGAAGCATAGAGGTAAAATGGTCTGCAAAGGTATTATCTCTTGTTTATTTGCATTTGTCTTATTTCCACTGGGTTATTGGATAATTAGTTGTTTATGCTATTGTTCACATTTTCTGATAACACTACCAATATGAAAATTGACAACACATTGCTCACTTACCCAAATCTAATGATCTCCTTACAACTAAGAAGTACTATAAGGATTGGGATGCTTTCTTCTCTCCAATTTCAGCTTCTCGACCATCTCCAATGACACCAAATTATCTACGCTACTGTTGTCCACAACGACTCTGCAATACTTTCCACCTGACTTGCAAATAGTTTGAAACACATTACTCCTCTGTATAGGCCCATGCACCTCTTTCTATGGCTTCAAAAATATTTTATTTATCATAAAACATTCTCCTTGCCTCCAAGTCATTTTGTCAAACAATTGTCGCACTCTCAATATGTAACCTGCACAAAACACATAATCAATTCTTCATGACTTCTCTGCTCTCACTTGCTCAGGACTCCTCTACACCTACAATAATCTTTTGAGCTCTTCACAACCACTTCACTCTCTTCCTCTACCCACAGGTCCTGGCTTAGGCTACCCTAGGTTTGACGCTTGGCATGTACACTCAAGACCACTAACTCTAATACCACTTGATGCAACTCAAGATCCAGGGGCTTTATCAAGCTACCAGATCAAACAGCCAAAATGATTCACACAAGACAAAACAAACGATTCTTCATTTATATGCAAGAGAAGGATTACAAAAGGAGGCCAATTGGTGTTATACATGCATTGGCCTCAGCCTTACAACATTCAAGATCAGACCAAACAGATCTTGCATCCTGGAGAAATCCTCTGCAACTCCAAAAATGTACTACAGATCCTCAACCCAAAAAATCTCTCCACTTAAAGTACAAATTCCCCTATTTATAGATCCCTAAGGCAGCCACCGACCTTAACACATGCATAGGACATGTGTCAGATCCTCATTCACGCTTGGAACAGTTGTTCACGTGATTAAAAACTAACTTAATCGTCTTTTGTGCAGTTTGCGACGATTTCGTGTCTCACCAGACATTGGGTTAGTGGCATTTGCAGGTTGACTGGACATCGGGTTGTACAGACAGTGGTAATTCAGGTCATGACAAGATACAACAGGAATTTTGATCCTCACCTAACAGAGCGGGGTTTTTGTGCTTCAGTGGACATATCCAGTGTCAAGTGAAGTTAGTACAAGGAGTTATGATAGTCTAAGCAGGGAAAATGTACGTCAGTGGATATGCGGGAGATTTAGCCATCACAATATAGCGGGGATTAAGGGCATGACAAGACAAGCAGAAGAAATTGGCCTTCACTAGATAAGCGAAAGATTTGGGCTTCACAGGATAATGTCCTATGTTCGATCATTTTAGCATTCAATGCGTAAACCTTTGCGAGGGGGGAAAACTGTCAGAAGCGGATCTGTGGAGGTTTTAGGTCTTACTGGACTTATCTGTGAGGGCGTATTTTAGCGCAAGTCTGGTGATGTCCAATTTTAGCACCAAACATCTGTTATACCTTTGTCGGTGGACTTTATGCCTTCAACCAGACTAGTGGTGGATTCGGGGATCACCGGACATGTCTGGTGAAGTGACAAATTGCGTAAAAAAGGCTCTTCGTTGGTCTTGTAGAGAAGACGAAGGCTACAAAATATATCCTGTAGGGTTCTGGAGGCCTGCAAATCTAGTAGGGAATGAAATCTCCGCTAGCAGGGAAAATGGTCTCGACAGGATGTCCAATGACCATCAAAAGTTTCGTTGCATCATAACTTCACCAATTTTGACCAGATCTTCACCAAAATTGAATTGTAGATACCCATTTGGGCCTTCTTCAAGATCAATTCATCACTTGGTCACAATCTTTAGGTAATTCTCCAAAAAAAGATCAATTAACTCTTGAAGGAACTCTTGCAGCAAAATAAACAACAAGAAAGTAAAGCAAATTTTTTTGGTTGATGAGGATTGCACGTGAACCTGGATGCTCCTGCATCAGACACGTCGGGTAAGAAGTTTGTGAGCATGGGCTCACAAAATGGAGTTGGATAGTAGAACTACCCTTCCAGGTTGTAAACAACCTGCAGCAAACTCCATTACTGAATTAGGCTCATCAAAAGACTTCTTCCTTTGTCTCTTCCAACATCTAGCTGGGAAAACCTTCATCCTCCAACAACTCTGATCTACACTTCTCTTCCTCAATGTGGAATCTGTTCCACCATATTCTGACCTCCTCCACCAATTGCAACTCTCACTCTTCTCTAATCTTGTGGGATCCAACCCTCCACATTTCAGCCACCTCCACCAACATGCATTTGCACTATCCTCTAAGACATCATACTAATCTTTCTCTACATACAAATCAGCACTAACAAAATCCAACTATTCCATCTCCCCTGCATTCACCATCTCATTCATCCCATCATGCAAATCAGCTTTCACAAATTCATAAGGGTATAGATTTACCTCTTTCACTTGTTCCTCTATCACTACTGCAACATCTATCTTCTCATTATCTGCTGCAACATCTTCATTCTCTATCACTCCAACCTTAGTATCTACACTTTCATTATCTTCCCTTTTGATCACAACTACATCTTTTTCTTTTACATCCTCAACATCCTCTACTACAATCTTCTCTTTATCCTCCAAAGGATTTATAACAGCTACAACAATATTGTGTTCTTCTATGGCTACACATTCCTTTTCCTCACTTTCCTCTTCTATGCCTTCATTAGGGCATACTGCTGCAACATTTTCTTCTTCCTGTTTACCTACATACACATCATCACCTACAAACATATCTTTATCAGAAAAATAATGGGACTCCTTCATACCCATATTTTCCTCTTCAACTGTTGTACTTTTCTTTTCTTCCTTTCTTTCTCCATGTTTTCCTCATGGCATGTTGCTGCAATCTCTTCCTTTTCATCCTTCCTATCTGCTGCAACTTCTTTCACCACTTTCTCCTGTCCATCCTACAATGGAGCCAAAACAAATTCTTTCCCATCTTTGATTATACTGTAAGTATTCTTTCTACCATCATGCATAGCTTCTTTATCCCAAAGCTAGGGTAAACCCAATAGAATATGACATACATCCGTGGGTACTACATCACACACAATCTCATCCCTGTATCTACCAATATGAAAATTGACAACACATTGCTCACTTACCCAAATCTAACAATCTCCTTGCAACCAAGAAATACTGTAAGGATTAGGATGCTTTCTTCTCTCCAATTTCAGCTTCTTGACCATCTCCAATGACACCAAATTATCTGTGCTACTGTTGTCCACAACCACTCTATAACACTTTCCACTTGAATTGCAAATAGTTTGAAACACATTGCTCCTTTGTATAGGCTCCTGTACCTCTTTGTGTGGCTTCAAAAATACTATCTTTATCATTAAACATTCTCCCTGCCTCCAAGTCATTTTGTCAAACAATTGTCACACTCTCAATTTGTAACCTGCACAAAACACATAATCAATTCTTTGCGGCTTCTCAGCTCCCACTTGCTCAGGACTTCTCTCTACCTGCAACAATCTTTTGAGCTCTTCACAACCACTTCACTCTCTTCTTCTACTTGTAGGTCCTGGCATAGGTTGTCTCACGTTCGGTGCTCTACCTGTGCACTCAAGACCACTAGCTCTGATACCACTTGATGCAACTCAAGATCCAGGGGCTTTATCAAGCTACCAGATCAAGAGGCCAAAATGATTAACACAAGGCAAAACAAACAATTCTTTATTTATATACAAGAGAAGGATTACAACAGGAGCCCAATTAGCATTATACATGCATTGGCCTCAGCCTTACAATATTCAAGATCAGACTAAATAGATCTTGCAACCTGGAGAAATCCTCTGTAGCTCCAAAAATGTAATACTAACACTCAACCCAAAAAATCTCTCCACTCAAAGTATGAATTCCCCTATTTATAGATCCCTGAGGTGGCCACCGACCTTAACACATGCATAGGACACGTGTTAAATCCTCATTTTCCCTTGGAACGGCTGTTCACGTGATTAAAAACTAACTTTGTCACCTTCTGTGCAGTTTCCAACAATTTCATGTCTCACCGGACATTGAGTTAGCAGGGATTTGCAGGTTGACCGGACGTCAAGTTACATAGACAGCGGGAATTCAGGTCATGACAGGATACAATGGGAATTTCGACCCTCACCAGACAAAGTGGGGTTTTTGTACTTCACCAGACATATCTGGTGTCAAGTGAAGTTAGCGCAAGGAATCGCAACAGTCTAAGTGGGGAAAATGCACATCAGTGGATATGCAGGAGATTTAGCCATCACAGGACATAGCGGGGATTAAGGGCATGACAGGACAAGCGGGTGAATCGGCCTTCACTAGATAAGCGAAAGATTTGGGCTTCACAAGATAGTGTCTTGTGTCCAGTCATTTTAGCGCTAAATGTGTAAACCTTTACGAATGGGGAAAACTATTGGAAGCGGATCTATGGAGGTTTTAGGTCTTACCAGACCTATCCTGTGAGGGTGTATTTTAGCGCAAGTCTAGTGATGTCTAATTTTAGCACCAAACATCTATTATACCTTCACCGGTGGGCTTTTTTCCTTCGACTGAATTAGCGACAAGTTCGGGGATCACCAGACATGTCTAGTGAAGTGACAAATCCGCATAAAAAAGGCTCTTCGGTGTTCATGCAGGGAAGGCAAAGGCTACCGGATATATCCTATAGGGTGTCAAAGGCCCGCAAATCTAGTAGGGAATGAAATCTCTGCTAGTAGGGAAAATGGTCTAGACAGGATGTCCAGAGACCATCAAAAGTTCCATTGTGTCATAACTTCGCCAATTTTGACCGGATCTTCACCAAAATTGAATTGTAGATACCCGTTTTGGCCTTCTTCAAGATCAAATTTTCACTTGGTCACAATCTTTAGGTAATTCTCCAAAAATTTATCAATTAACTCCTGAAGCAACTCCTGCAGCAAAACAAACAATAAGAAAGTAAAGCAAATCTTTTTGGTTGATGAGGATTGCACGTGAACCTGGATGCTCCTGCATCAAGTATTGTTGAGGATAAGATTTAAGATTATATTTACTTGTCAAGAATTGAAGAAAAAAATTATAAATTGGTTTGATCAAGTAGATTTGTAATAACAAAAAAATTATATTATTATCTGTCTAAAATAAATTTACATGATTTTTTTAAATAGTAAAAAAATACAACTAATAGATAATAATTACATTGTTATTATTTTATAACAATATACAGTCATCTCACATCTGACCTATAAATCTATATGATATTTAAGCTATATGGTGATATAACTAGTATTGAGGGTATTATATCACACACATCTTTAATATATTGGCATGTTTTCTTACCTTGTTGAATATGTCAAGATTTGATGAAACTCAATGGCTGGATGAAGCCAAACATGATTTTATACTTCAAAAAAATCCTATGAGAGGTTGCTTTGAATTTCCAACATATCAACAACCTTGTTTGAAGGAGTATGAAGATGTGTGTGTGCCTCAATAGTATTGATGTGGAATTATGAACCAAAATAATTAATTTTAAAATATATAATTTCTAGAGCATAAGGTTTCAAACTCAAACACTGTGAGCACCTTCTCATAATAAAATTATATCCTCTATAAGAATCTCATATCAGATGATCATTCAACATTCTCAACTTGTTGGACTATAATGATTGCAAGATATTCACCAAATGGATTTTTTGAAATGGCTCTAAATTTTTTCAAACAAATGCAATTGAAATGTGTAAAGCCAAATTCTATAAATCTATGTTAGGTTAGTAAATATTTAAATAAATTTTATATGTTAATAAATAGATTATTAAATAAAATTTAGTTGTGATAAGTTTTATAGTAAGTTAGCTTAGGTGGTTGAAAGGGATTTATAAGCCACCTCCATTTATAAAGAAGCGCATGTTGATAATAAGGTTTGACTGGTTCAAGTGGCAACTTTTCTTATTGGCATTTGATTCGATGAAAGACACCAATAATCTATTGAATCCTCCATAGCCTTTCTTCAAGCTTTGCAACTAGCTGCAACTATCTTAACGTTAAATAATGAAAATGATTTTTGAAATAGAATTGATGAAAGAGAATCTGTTTAGTGGCCATAACCGTTTGCAGAAATTTGAGGAGAATGCCTCTCTCTTAAATCAAATCATAGTCACACACATGCAATATTGTCTTCATCTCCAAATTGATCCCATCTTTCCTCAACAGAGACTTTACAATTTGCTCTTTCATAACATAGAATGTTTCTATGGTTGTGTACATCATAGCCACAATTCTTCCTACACTTCTATATATTTTTTACTATCTTTCTTTGTATGTATATACAAATATATTTTTTGGAATTTCACAAGACATTAGCATCATTTATACCTAAACCTTGTGCTTCAATCACTCTAACTTTGTGAGAATAAATGCACCAGTATTTAGACTTGTCAATTCTCAAGATATGTGATCTCTAAAAAAAAAGGTTTTGGAAAATCACATGCATAGTATTTTATTGCAGAAGGTAATGAGATAGAAGGGCATCCACTAGAAAATTCTATATCTTGTGTGTATTTCTTTCTTACTAATTTATAAAATGTGGGATGCCAGATTCATGATGAGTCATTTTACTCATAGAATGGAGAGAAGAAAGGTTAGGTGGGAGTTATTTGATGAATCATAATAGACTACCCTAGATTGGAGAAACAAGAAAAATATACACTAGTGTTGGAACACACTGATATACTAAGAGGGGGGTAAATCACTATATGCCACTTTTTAAAACAATTCTACTGAAACAATAAGATCTCTACTGCATCAATCAAAATATGAAAGAATTATGCAAGCATAAGCAAAAACACACATCCATACAAGAGACCATAACACAAGATTTACGTGGAAACCCAAGATGGGAAAAACCACAGTGAGCAAGTTGCTTGGATCTACTATCCAAATCCAGCCTCACAAAAATGAAACAGTGAATTAGAATATTTTGTAGGCTTCAACCCACATGACTTTCAACTTGAGAAGGACTGCAATCCTTTTTACAAATTTGTAGGCTTCAACCCACCAAAGACTTCAATCTCCAAAACAAATTGAGCATCAACCCAACAATAGGCTTCAACCTATCTGAGGCTCCAACCTCCCATAGAAACTGAGCTACAAACCAACAATAGGCTTCAACCTATCTAAGGCTCCAATCTCCCACATAAACTGAACTACAACCCAGCAAATTGAAATAGTAATAAAGAATATCCAGTACTTACACAAAACTGAGCAAACATGAGATCTTCAATTCATACCCTTCACACACTTCAACTTCACTTCTCTGTTCATGCTTGATCACTTAATGTATTTTGCTTCTCATTCACACTAGAAGACACATTCAGATTTTTCTCTTTTAGGCACACACACACACAGATACTTCAAATGCACAAACTTAACTCTCTTTTATACCAAAATATAGAACAAAAATATTTCCATGTCAGCACTGCATTCACTAATAACATCCTTCAAGGTTAGCAACTGATTTTTGAATTCCAATGTAATCACTTTAACAAGACAGGCCAAATTTTAAATTTCAATGTCTATACAATATTTTAGTATTTGGTTTTTGTCAACCCACAAACCATCATACTCTTCATCGATTATCCTCTCAACAGAGTGGATTCCTCCTTCAATGTCAGGAAATTTGGTTCACTTTCAATTAAATAAGATGATTACTATAATTTAGTTTCCATGGTTTATTTTCTAAGTGATACATTATTAGTGGTTCAGAATCAATCTTCATTCTAGTCCCCATATGTGGTTCTCAAAAAGATGTGATTATAGTATAATAATAAATATCCTCCTATCTTGGCTGTAAAATCTCTAGATAGATAGATACCAAATGTAGTAGGGAATTCTATAACAAACAATTCTTGTAGAACCTCTATGTTAGGGCAAGCACAGAGGGATAATAGAATCTCTATTACTCCTATTGCATTAATGGTAGAACCAACCAATAGGATGACCCTTTTGTCTGTAGGTTGATATTCAAGTCCCAATACATTAGCAATCCTTTTAGGCATTACTGAAGTGTTAGATCCCGAATCAACCATGCAATTATGAATTAGTTTATCTTTAATACCAATGTTAGGTAAAATGGTTTAGGCTTTATTGTACTGACCTACTATATTGCAATTTGTAATACAACGAACTTCTTGGGAATGGTATCTTCTTGCTCCTCACTTTGGCATTTAAACTTGTTAGACTGTTTATGTCTTCTCAAAGCTTCTTCTAATGCTTTCACATGTTCTAGAATTGAGAGAACCTCCCATAAAGGCATATGGACTATATATTTTTTTAGTTATTCCACAATATTAAAAAGAGTTGTTGATTTTATGGGTATTTTGACATTTCGTGCCCAATTTACCCTAGGTTTCTCTATCAATGGTTGTACATTATCCCGCCTTGGATAATTAAGTTGTTTTAATCAGTGTTACAAAAATACTTGCCAAGGTGATTTTTGGAGAGTACTCGGACTCACCACCCAAACTCACCCAAGACTTGAAAATTTGAAAAACACATGAAATTTAGATATTTTTAAGGATTTAAGACTTTTTTCATGCACCCTTTAAAAGATAAACCTTAAATATAGAATAAAATTATCAAATAGAAGCTACTTTGATCACATACACAAGTATAGATTGATCACATAAGTATAAACGCAAATTTTAGCCGAAAGAAATAACACATTTAGACATATAAATATTGTCAAATATATACAAAACTCATGGAATATGAAATCCATGGCATCAAAAGTTTAAAACAAATATCAAAAGAAAAACTAGAAGTCTGTGGACTGGGGGAACCTGCATCACTCGACCTAATATTACAGCCAGTCCTGCATGGACATCTACGATAGGTCCTGGATGATGACGCAACCATGATATTTTCTTGTGTCTCAGTGGCACTCATGCCAACATCCAAGGTGTCTCCTCATGCTCTAGCCTCCTCCTCTACCATGTCCACTGCCTCTGCCTCTCTATCCACTTGGTCAATCCAATCAAGGTCCCCATCACCAAAGTTAAGGACCTCAGCCTCAGTGATCCACTTTGATTGCGGATCAACCTCCTATAGTGAGATTGGTGATACGCCACTACCCAAAATCTGTTGATGACGAAGGTGAAGGTTGTAATGAACATAAACTAGATCATTCAACCTATGCACTAACAGTCTATTGCGCTTCTTGGAGTGTATGTGCTCAAACATACTCCAATTGTGCTCACAACCTGAAGCACTGCATGGTTGGCTCAAGACTCAAACTACAATCCTCTATAAATTTGGTACCTTAGCACCAAATCTTTCCCACCATGCATCTGAGATGAGAAAAAGAAAAAATCAATCTCATTGTCCGACTTTAAGTTTCAATATTTAATAATGTAAAAAAAGAAGAGTTTAATTTTTAAACTTAAATTATGCCAATAATGGAGTTTTACCTGGTTGCAATGTCATCTAAGTTGGCTTGCATATATCTCATGCAAAGAGATCTCCTTGTGCAAGTCTAAAGATCTCAATCTCACTAACTATTTGTGCTCCAAGAAGAGAACCAGGAAGCATCCGCTCTATGAATGTGTAGATCTCACTCAGAACCTCCTCATCCACCTTGAAATTAGGGTGGAATTGAAATGTCGGATTGAGGAAATAAGTAGCTACGTGAGGGGCTTGTGAAGCTTGAGGTGCCATTATCTATCAATGATTTCCCAAATGGGGTGATAGTTATCCTCAACTCTGGCATAAACGAATCGAATGGCCTCCTTGGCCCTATCCATGCACTCATAGATGTAGCCCATTGCGAGCTTCTCCCCATCAACAACTCGTAGGAGAACCACTAAAGGATCTATGAACTGTAATTATTATGAAAGTTGAAACATTAACATAAGTAAGTGTAAACAAAAATAAGCAAATAAAATATGAATATGAATAAAAATATAATGTAGATTTACCTCTACGATCTCCTCGATTACTACCAAGAAGCTTTGCTCATAAAAAATATAATTAGCCACATCAACCCCTACATTAGTTTTAGCATATGATGTGGAAGTCCACTCCTCACTAACAAACATGCACCTCAAACCTCCCTTTTCCTTAAGCAATGATTTTAATGTGATAAAATTAGTTTCAAAGCAGGTTATTCCAGGATGAGCCAACTCCTTCTACCCTGTGAAAGTCCTCATTAGGTTGAGGACCCAACTATGATTATAAATGTATTTACAAATATTTCTAGCTTGGTTCACACATGATTTGATCCATGTAATCTTTCCAAGATCCTCCAATATAAGTTCAAGGCAATGAGCAGCACAAGGAGTTCAAAATAATGATGGTGCCTATCCATGAGTACTCTACTTGCAGCAACATAATTTGTTGCATTATCTGTCACTATTTGCACCACATTCTCCTCACCCACCTTAGCCAAGATTCCCTCCAAAGCTTCATAAAGGAATTTAGCATTTTTTATGTTTCCTTAAGCACCAATGGATTTAATGAAAAATGTACCACCTAAGTGTTAGAAATGAGGGTGAAAACCACACAACAAAAATCTGATTCAAACCTTATTAATATCCTCTAGATAATGTAGAATCAATGGAGATTGCAATAGAAATAAAACCCACTATACAGAAATAACACGCATTAAGAACTGGACACATGACATAGTATGTAACGTTGAGAAAACTCTTTCGGGTTAAAAAATCCACCAAGAAAAGAGGCTCCAATTTATATAATCTTCAAATATGAGATTGCAATACATGCACTTCCTCTTCTTCTTTAGTCTTCAATCTAGTGGCGTTTGTTACTCTCAACTCTGCTAAAAAATGTAGTACAAATATCTTTATAAAAGGGGGTTACCTTCTAGGGCAAGAAAACTGACATAATATCGATCGTCAAATCTGTGACCTAATGACAAATGGTCCAGAATTACAATGATAAAATATAAATAAAATGTGGTTTTGGGGACGTTGCCCCCAAACCCCCGTTGGGGCGCGTGGCCCCTGGACCCCTCATAGGGGGGAAAACCCCTTACGACTCCCCGTCACGGACGAATTAGCATCAGGTACTAGATATAAACATGCGGCTAAAACAAGATCGATGCTAGTGAAACCTCTCATCCCTTACATAGGATTTACAAGGTTGATGGCACTATAATCCTAACATTCTCCCACTTGACATCATACATTCTAAATACCCATAGGAAAACAATAAAATAATCAGGCACTAGAAACAAGGCCTGTAGCCTCTCTACACCAAACAAGTTTCTATGTGCTCACAAACTTGGTCAAAGCATCTGCAACATTCTCTTGAATGTCTACCTTCTTCAGCTTAATCTGTCCACTTACAACCATTTCACGAACAAAGTGATACTATACATCAACATGCTTAGTTCGAGAATGATACATGGGATTCATGATCAAACATATAGCACTCTGGCTATCACAACAATCTGAATGATCCTACAATCAAAACCAATACATGTACACAATCTCCTCAACCAAACTACCTCCTTAGAGACATGGGTAGCAACCATATACTTTAGTTCGGTGGTGGACAAAGCAACTGTGGGTTGCCTTTTGCTCATCCAACTCACTACTCCACCAAACAAAGTAAACACATAGCCACTAGTGGACCTTCGACTATCCAAGTCACTTACATCAACAAATCCTTGTATGTCCAAAGTTTTGTTAGCACTGTCAGTACCAAAATAAACCAAATAGTAATCAAAAGTACCTAATAGATATCTAAACACCATCTTCACATAATTCCAATGTTGTCTACCAGGGTTAGACATAAATTTTCTCAAAACTCCCACTGGTTGAGCAATATCTGGTCTAGTGCAAACCATTGCATACATCAAACTCCCTATAACACTAGCATATGGCACATTAGACATATCCTCTAAATCATCCTCATTCTTTGGACACATATCTAATTAAAGCTTAGTACCAATAGGTAAAGGAACTCTACCTGGGTTATAGTCTTGCATACTAAATCTTTGCAAAATGGTATTCACATACTTACTCTGAGACAACTAAAGCTTTTTGTTACCTCTATCCCTCCTAATCTCCATACCCAGAATATATCTGGTTGTTCCAAGATCCTTCATATCAAATGTACCTGAAAGTTGGGCTTTCAATTCATTGATCATGCCCTGTATTGTTAAAAAAATAACATGTCATCAACATACAATGCAATGATCAGAATAGAATCATCAATACAATGAATGTAAACATGGTGATCCTCCTCACTTCTAACAAAACCCAATTTCAACACAAATGAGTCAAACTTTTGGTACCACATTTTGGGGGACTGTTTCAGACCATAAAGAGACCTCTTCAATCTACAAACCCAATGTTCTTTCCCTTTTACCTCAAAACCTGTAGGTTGTTGCATGTAAATTTCTTTCTCAAGATCTCCATGCAAAAATGTAGTTTTAACGTCCATTTTCTCTATTTCCCAATCAAAAGTTGCAGCGATGGATAAAATAAATCTAATAGAATTTAATTTAGCAATAGGAGAGAATATTTCACCAAAATCAACTTCCTCTCTCTAGGAGTAGCCCTTGGCTACCAATCTAGCCTTGTACTTATCTAATAAACCATAGTTGGAAAACTTCCAAAAATCTCGCCGGGTTTTTCAAAACTCGCGAGTTTTTTTTGAAAAAGAGTTTTTTTAACTTTAACTCGCAGAGTTTTTTCTGCCGAGTTTTGCCGAGTCAACACTGAAAACTCAGCGAGTTTTTGGCGAGTTTTCACCAAAGACTCGCTGAGTCCTTACCAAAAACTCACAGGCATCAGAAATAAAAGGCTCCATGGCCAGAAAAGGGAAATCACAATCAAAAATATTTTTTTGAGCTCTACATAGCAAATGGAGGATCTGGGTGGAATAGGAGATGTAGGGTTGGAGGACATTCATGAGCATGAGGAGTCATTGCCACAGAGCTAGAGCCAGATAGTTCCAAGATGGTGGTCGAGCCTTAGCCATATCCTTCCATGCCAACCAAGGAGCCACTGGCACCGCGCACTCGTAGGACTAAAGCATTTACCTCTTCCCTAGCTTTGGCTAAATTAGGGAAGAGGAAGATGTAATATGTTGTATTTACTTCTAGTTTTACTATTTTCATTTTCAGCTATCTATTGTTATTTGTATCAGACTATTAGGCTTTTAGCCATCAGGATTCTGCATGAGAATGCGATTTTGTAATCAATTTGCATTGAAGTCAATCAAATTTAATAGAAAACACTTTTGTACTCATTTATGGACTCATTGGATTCGTCTTGTCATTGAATTTTGCAAAAAAAATGCATTTCTAATGAAATTTTAGCAATTTTTTAAGTTCCTGAGTTTTTTGCTGAGATTTCTCCGAGTTTTTTTTACTCTCCAAAAATTGGCTTGCTGAATTTTTTGTCGAGCCGAGTTTTCTAACTATGTAATAAACCATCTGCTCCAAACTTATTTTTGAAGACCCACTTGCAACCTATGGCCTTTATTCCTTTGGGCAAATGAACAGGATCCTAGGTGTTGCAAGAGTCTAAAGCCATCATCTCCTCTTGCATGGCTAACTGCCAAGACTCACTATCATCTACATGAATAGCTTCCCTATAGGATCCAGAATCATCTTCAGTACTCAATAAAGCAAATACACAACAGAAATCTAATGGGCTATACCTTTCAACTGGATTCTATTGTCTTGTGGATCTTCTTAAAGCTGGAGTAATAGACTTCTATTACAATAGATTCTTCCTTATAAGAACTTTCACTCGAGTCTTATTCTTCTTCTTCACCCCCAATCCATAATTATGTTCTTCCTGAGGTGCATCTTCATGCTCTAATTCAAAATGCACTCTCTTCACCTTTTCTTCCTTTTCCTTTGGTTGTTTAGGTTCTGAAATAACACTAAATTCCCTGAAAATAACATCTCTAAAATAGTTAACCTTTCGAGTTAGTGGATTCCAAAGCTTATAACCTTTTACATTATTGTCATATCCAATGAAAGTACATTTTTCAGCTTTTGGATCCAACTTAGTTCATTTCTCTTTAGGCACATGAACATAAGCCTCATAACCAAATACCCTTAAATGTGAAACAAAAGGTTTGTTACCTATCCACATTTCATAAGGAGTTGAAACAAGAGCCTTACACAGAGATTTGTTAACCAAGCAGTTTGCAGTACACACAGCTTCTGGCCAAAAACATTTGTTCAACTGTGATTCACTCAACATACTTTTGGCTCTTTCCATTATTATCTTATTCATCCTTTTTGCCACTCCATTCTATTGTGGTGTATATGGAGTTGTCTTCTATCTAAAAATGTCTGCATGCTTACAAAATTCATCAAATTCCTTAGAATGGTATTCCCCTCCATTGTCAGATCTCAAAACCTTTATCTTATGGTCTGATTTCTTTTCAACTAAAACATTAAATTCCTTAAATTTATTGAAAACTTCATATTTGTGACACATAAAATACATCCAGGTAAACCTTGAGACATCATCAATGAAGGAAACAAAATATCTAGATTTTCCAATTGATTCAACATCCACTAGACCAAAAACATCTAAATGAATAAGTTCCAATTTATCATTAGATTTATTACTGCCTAAAGGAAATGGAGATCTATTCTATTTTCCAAACACACAATGTTCACAAAATTTGAAACTCTCATCACAATAGGATAAATTATCTAATAATTTTTTAATTTAAGATAGTCTTTAAACCAAACTAACTTATGTGGCCCAATCTACAGTGCCACAGCATACATGTATTTTCAGTATTAGCCTCAAATGCATAAGATGCATTACAAAAAGTAGTGGCTTCTAGCTTAAACAAAGTTCCCAATCTTTTCCCCTTTGTTATCACCAAGTTTCCTCTCACCAATCTGCAGCCATGCTTATCAAATGTCACATGCATTCCCAAATCATTCAACTTTGAAACAGAAATCAAATTTCTAGCCAATCCAGGAACATGCAAAACACCAAGGAGGGTTTTAATTCTCCCATCATTGAAACACAACATTACCTTCCCTCGTCCAACAATAGGATATGTAGAATTGTCCCCGAGGTACACATTTCCTCCATCATACCTTTCGTATGTGGAAAACCATTCTTTATGAAGGGTCATGTGGTACGAGCATCTTGAGTCAACCAACCAATGATCATGAGAAACAACATTACATGCAAAAAGTGAAACCTCATCACCTGCATTTGAAGACTTGTCAATAGCAGAATCCCATTGTTTCTTCGGGTTTCTACATTCCTTTTTTCACGTGTCCTCTCTTTTCGCAATTCCAACACTTGACTCTGTTCTTCTTTCCAGGAGTCTTAGAATGGCCCTTAGACTTGTCTTTAAACCCCTTTTGATCTCCTTTTGGTCCTCTTTCCATAGACCTTCTTCAATTCTGACACTGAGAGCATCCCCTGAACTATCCAAACTTTTCTACCTCAATTCATGTGATAGCAGAACTAAAACAAGAGCATCCAACTTCAAATTTGTGAGGTTAGCAGTGATAGCAAAAATAACATTCTCCCATGACTCAGGTAAAGAATAGAGAAGCAATATACATTTATCTTCCTTATTCACATCAACATCTACAAATGCTAGTTGACTCAATAACAAATGAAATGAATTCAAATGCTCTAAAACTGATTCATCATCTTTCATTTTCATGGAAAATAATTTACTCTTTAAATAAAGCTTGTTTATCATACTCTTGGTTTGGTAGATCTCACCAAGACGCTTCCACAAGCTTTGTGCAGACTTCTCACTCACAACATTCAGTAAAACCAAATTTGCAAGACACAGTCGGATTGTACCTTGTGCCTTTTTATCCATTCTATCCCACTCATCTTGAGCAATATCGTTAGGTTTCTTCTCTTTCATAACAACCAACCATTGATTTCTTTTCTCAAGCAAATCCTACATCTTCAGCTTCCACAATTCGTACCTTGTGCCATTGAACTTTTCAATGTCCAACCAAGAGGTAGAAGCAATAGTGGATGCATCCACAATATCTACACAAGATCTACAAACAAAAAATATCCAAATCTCTCATTGCAACTAAAAAACCATCACACTACCAGTCAAGAATCAAAGCTAGTCATGCTCTTATACCAAATGTTATAAATGAAGGTGTGAACCATACAACAAAAATATGATTCAAACCTTATTAATATCCTCTAAATAATGTAGAATCAATGGAGATTGCAATAGAAATAAAATCCACTACATAGAAATAACATGCATTAAGAATTGAACACATAATATGGTATGTAACGTGGAGAAAACCCTTTCAGGTGAAAACCTCCACCAAGAGGCTCCAAATTGTATTATCTTCAAATATGAGATTACAATAAATGCACTTCCTCTTCTTCTTCAATCTTCAATCCAACGGTGCCTATTACTATCAACTCTCCTGAAAAATGTAGTACAAATATCCTTATAAAAGGGGGTTGCCTTCTAAGGCAAGAAAACTGACATAATATCAACCATCAGATCTGTGAGCTAATGACGAACAGTCCAGATTTACATTGATAAAATATAAATAAAATGTGGTTTTGGAGGCACTGCCCTTGAACCCTTGTCGAGGTGCATGGCCCCCGGACCCCCCACCGAGGGGATGATCCCCCCAGACCCCTCGCAAGGGAGAAACCCCCCTACGACCCCCCTGTCACAAACAAATTAGTGTTAAGTACTGGATATAAACATGCGGCTGAAACAAGATCGCTACTGGTGAAACCTCTCATCCCTTATAGGTGATTTACAAAAAATAATAGGAATAATAAATTACATAGGATTTACAAGCTTGATGGAAGCTTAATCCTAACATTAAGAAAAAAAAATCAATGATTCAATAAAGTAGAAATAAAAAATCTTAATCACTAGATCAATGCATTTCAGGAAGTAGAAATTAGTTTGAATCTACAATCACCTAAGGAAGAAACAAGAAAATTAAACAATGTTCTATTTCTTCTATCGGTCCAACCATCAGTCATGATAGTGCAACCATTTTTCCTCCATATCTCTTGATGCTCCTCAATTGTGGCTTTCACATCAGCCACCTTTTGAGTCAAAATGGATCCCTTTATCTCCTCATCATATTTGAACCCCAGCCCACAAACAATAATGGAATCCACCATATTTTGCCAATAAGGAGACCTAACACAAATAAATTAAATAAAATAATTATTGTAAAACTTGGATTTTAAATTTGAATTCTACATACCTCTAAAATTAAAAATTCAAGAGACAAAGAGTCAAAGTTTCAAACTATATATTTAAAAAAACAAAAGAATTACCTGGCTGCGTAGAATGGAATGGTGCAATAGAACCAAAAGTCTCCAATTGCACTTCTAGCTGTATCATGTTTATCTTTGTTCCAACCCATGCTCTCAACTAATGGTTGGGAACCTGGAGTAGTGTGGCAAAATATATGAATCCAACCTGGATGCACAAACTCTAGGCCCAATTCTAACACTACCACTACCACTACCACTACCTGTAGATGGATGAACTAGAGTAATGGGACAAGAAGACTCTCCACTTGCAATCCCACCAATGGCTGACATCTCCTCTCTTTGCCTCTTTTTTAGTTTTTTTTGCTAATGAAAGTTTTCTAATTGAACTTGTACTTCACACATAACTACAATAGGCACCGCATCACATGGTTTGGCATCTCGACATGGTATACATACAAGATGGTATTTCAATCTATTAATGCCTCCCCCTCCCAAAGGTTTTTTGCAATGACAAATTATCTCTCCTTTCCTTTCCCCAGCGATGGCATGTTTCCAACAAGGGTCCCTTCTAACCAGGTTTGACATTGTGATTTAGACAATTTATAAATCTAAAGAATGTTATAATAACATATAAAGAGAAAAAGAATTAACAATTATAGTCTATAATTAAACTAATATAAAAAAATAGGGTTTGCAACTATAAAACTAAAAAAATTCAAAAACACTAGGGTTTGTTCAACAATCAAATTAAACACACCTAGAGTTTGTTCTTTGGTCCACTAAAATAATATAGAAAAAGAAAAAAAGAAATGTAAAAGAGGAAAGAAATTTAAAAACAAAGAAAAAAACACTTGAAAATACAAACTTACCTCCTAAATCTTGCTTGAAGTCAAAGGTGAGCTCTTCCCAATCCTTTGTAAACTCCTCTAGATGCACCAAAAGTAGCTATAAACCTGCCCAAATGTGATTCAACCACCAATTTTAGCTAAATGTCTTTGCTAGTTTCCTTTCAATGCAATCCAATTTTTGTTCAAAACTCTCTTTTCTCCTCCTCCTTTGGCTTGAAAATGAAATGAAGTTGCCTTTAGGGTAAAGGAGACGAATATAAGTGTGTTTTGTTTTTAAGTGAATGTCTTTTTTTTCTTTTTTTAATGTTTTTACTTGTCCTTGCTGCGGTCGAGTCTTCCCATCGGGACTTGCCCAGATTGATGAGTCTGGGTGAGTCTACCAAACTCAGCAAGTTGGGCGAGTACCCGACCACCAAGTCTGGCAAATTCGCCCAGGGTCACCCAGCTTGTGACTCGTCGAGCTTGGGTGAGTCTTGTATCTATGGTTTTAATATACCTTGTTCCTTGATTCTTTCCAATTGCATAGAAGTAATAGCCAAAATGAAGCTATTAGTATCCCCATAATAGATGTTGTTTCGTCCTCCCATTGATCAAATGTCAATGGTTTCATTGTTCACCCTTGATTTTTTCCTATATTTCTTTCTTCCTTGATCTGGTAAGGTAATCTAATTGAACCTAAATCTTATTTGGTGTTGGTGCTAATTAATCAATGATACACACAATTGGCTACTTCCAAGCTACCAAATTTTGTTCTTGCACTAATGCATTTAAATCAACTAAGTTTTTTGGGCTTTGAATCTTCTATTTGATATTATGAACTTCATAAGGAGGAATGCCTCGAACTTGCATGGTGTCAATGCAAGCAAAAACACAAGAGCCTCATTGTAGGGTGTACCATTAGATCAATTCTTCTATATAGTTATTTTGTACTACCATCATCTCCCTAGCAGAATTTGGGGGAATTTCTTGAATTAGAAGTTCAACTAGCACAATTTGATTTAGTAGTATAGAGGGATTTTGAAAAACTTTGGGTTAATAGATGGGTCTTGGTACAGAACTTTGATTATTTTGAAAAGTCTAGTCACTTGATCATGCTAATAATAATAGTTGCTTTGTTGGACTTGAGGTTGTTGATTGTTGTCATTTAATAGTGGCCTTTGATAATTTTGTTGTCATTTGAGGGTTGTTATATTGTTATACATATTTCTCAACAGTCCCCTCATTTCATCAATTTTAGAAATAGGTGGTGGTTCAGAAAAATTATATTTGGGAATAGTCCTTTGAGTTGGTATGGGGGATATAGCGTGTGGCAAAGGCTTTTGGTGATTTTCATGAGGAGAGATCATGGTTCGTATATTTGCAAATACATGCATGGGAAATCTAGGTACCAATCATCTAATCTATATGAGACAACAACAATTGCATATGCTCTTGTGAGGGTATTCCCTCCCCTATTCTTAACCATTACTGCTATCTTTAAAACTATAGCCTTTAAATAGAAGATATAGGCCATACATAGTGGAGGACAAATCTCAACCGGAATTCTTTGCCAACTTTTTCAAACCTGTTGTTGAAATCATCTAGCATCTCCATTGTGTCTCTTTTTATGATTTTGAGTTGTTCTAGAAGTGTTGTAGTATCACCCTTTTCTTTGAATCTATAAATTAGTGCATGACCAAGTTGGTCCCAGTCTGTTACTAAATGTGCAGCTAGGGAGTGATACCAATCTAGAGCCTTTCCTTTAAATGAGGTAGCTAATAGTCTTAGAGCAATATTTTTTTTCAGTGATGTTGTGAACAATACAATGATTTACTATGTCATGAAGATGCTTAGTTGAGTTAGCAAAATTTTCTCCATTGTATTGTGGTAATGAACGTAGTGTTGCATCAAGAATAGCTCCCCATACATTAAGTGCAATGAGTAGTGCTAATGGTCCTCTTGTATTCCACGCAAGGAATACTCTAGGATATGGGAGGGCCATATAGATATTTTTTTGATTGGTTTGTGATAGAACTTTGGTCACCAGTTGCCTTTTCTTTGGAAGAGGAGGAACCAGGCTATTTGGGTTAGCTTTGGTTGTTGATCTAGTATGAATTCCAAAGGACATATGTATTGAGATTTTGGGTTGGATAGAGTCAAAAATTGATTTACAATATTAACCACATACCAAGGAATCACCAACCTTAGCTAGGTAGTGAATTAAGATATTCTAAATTCTAATCAGGCAATTGTGGGTTTGAGTCCCACCGAGCATGCTAAATTTGTTGACGGTCTTTTTATGCTCAAGGACTTGCACCTAGCATATACACTACTCATAACTATCAACAATGGAAAGAAGAGCTAAGGCAGAAAGATCACCCTAGCTACTCAATCTCTAGATGAAAGTCAGTTCCCTAACTTTGAGGCTTACGACGATTTCTTGAGGAAAAGAGAAAGAGAAAAACAATGAAAAAGAACTAAAGTATTGTATTGCAAAAGGCCATAAGCCAAAGAGAAGTTCTTGCATATTCAAAGCATAAGGGATTGACTCATGATAACATAGTCAATAAGGATCATCATAACTTAAACTAAATGGCAAGCAATATTCCATTGGCAATAGTAATGATTCAAAATTTGAAGAATAACTTCATTATTGCAGATCATGATATTACTTTTTAATGAAAAACACAAAAAGTATGATCCAAAGACACATCTATAAAGGTCGATTATCTCTAAACACACAAGAGGAGAAACATTTCTCACATCAGGTCAAGATTTGGATCAACTACAAGAAAAACTCTCTTTTAATTTCCAGATCATTTCTCATTATAGAGGAGGAGGAAAGGAGAAAAAGAAAAAGACTTTAAGGCAGTGGTTATCACCATTTAAGAGAAACCAAAGGAAGCACACACAATTCTGAGACATATTTCATTTCCATCAATCCCCTTATGCAAATGATTTCCTCAGAGATTTGGGACACCACAAGAGTTGTTCATCTATAGGAAGTAATGGCCATTACTTTAATAGGTAAGATGGTTAACCTACTCAACTTAAATATCAACGCTGGCTGCTATTATAATATTTCCTCTATCCCCCACTAGGATCCTTTTGTTTGCTTTTAATCTTTACAAATGAGGCTTTCTTTTTACTAGTTCTCGCAGATCGTTGGATGAGAGAGGTGACTTTGCAAATCGGAGGGCTAGTGGGAATGTTGAGATCCGATCTCCAAATTCGCATCGTGAACGCCCATGGCCATGCCAAAAGCCACTAACTTTTGTTATTGTTGTCACACGGGCCCCACCTTTGAAGTCTTTCCCTTTTATGATGATGTTAGTTGTTCTAGCGCTAGGTTAGACCAATAGTGTGATTCCTTGAGTTCTTTTTCACACTTCATGAGACACTAGCCCTACAGACTATTAGATGATCTCTTAAGTTGGTTGATCAAACAACACAGGAACACAATGAATATGTGGCTGATCACTTGAAAGTCGTCTATCAAAATAAAGATCTTAGAACATGAAAAAGGAACCAAAATATACAAGGAGAATATGGAGATAAAACATATATAAGATTAGAAACTATAGTATTTTTTGAAGAAAATGAAGAAAGGTTGAAAAACATTTTCTAACGCCCACAAGCATTAATTTCATTAATTACATATTATTGAACATAAAATATTGACCAAAGCTTTTAGCACTCACATGTATCTTAAGTTAGTGATAACTTTCAAAAGAATCTTTATATTTTAATATTCAACTCATGAAATGAGTTGAGAATGTTTTCTTCCTATGTATGTCATAATTTCTCTAAGGTTGTGTATGAATCTCACCAAAAGGCTTGGCAAGTCGGTCCTTAAACTAAGACAAGATCTCAATGTGCTAATTTAATTGGTTAAATATATAGCTCAACCTTGAGTCATCGTATGTAGGCAAATTGTAAATATGAAGCCAATTTATAATATAAGTTCTTAATTATTTGTATGAAGTATTGGTGTATGCTTCCATCAACTAACCCGTAAGCTATGTGACATAATCTCTTCTTAAGAAAACCATGATAATCTCTAAATCACTGAAATGGTAAGCCTTGAGCCAGAGCTTAAATCTCATATCTTAGGTTGAACTCTTAATAGTTGATTGTAAAATAGTGGGATCTCATAGGCCAAGATGGTTGCATATGGGTCCACAGAATGATCAATTTCTCATGCCAAGGGCCATTAATTTTATTTCCACAAGTTCCATGGTGACTCAGCCTTCCTCACGACTAATGGAAATTGCATCTTGACACCCTTAGGAACGTCTCCTTAAGAGTGCACAAGCCATTGGATGAGAAATGATCGGATAGTCCACACAAGTCTAGGAGCTCAGTAGTCTCTGATAACATTAAAGATTATGAGAGCCACACGATGTGCTTGAGATCCAATCACCAATGCAAGCCCAAAGACTTATAAGCTCTAACATCATCTTTAGAGTGTGTGGGTTTGACACGTCACCCAATATATATATATATAAAGTCATTCCTTAA
This sequence comes from Cunninghamia lanceolata, assembly GCA_027924645.1. Classification (NCBI taxonomy): domain Eukaryota; kingdom Viridiplantae; phylum Streptophyta; class Pinopsida; order Cupressales; family Cupressaceae; genus Cunninghamia; species Cunninghamia lanceolata. The sequence goes on from BSBN01000633.1 coordinate 11,553,956, forward strand.
CTAGATCAAGAGAGGTGGCCAGCAAACAGTGATGTAGACTCCCTTGACTAATGACGCAACAACAAATTGATGCCTCCAAGATAACCTTCAAGAGATTCCACGAATCCTAAATTAATTTTGATCAAACAAACGATGTAATCCAATGAGCTTGGAAGCTCCAATAACTCCTTGGGAGAGAGAGAGAGCTTGCCACATAGCAGCCTGCTAACATCATGCAGTAGTTAGCACTTTATCCTTATAAACCCATTTGGTTTAAGATATCCTTTAAGACGCGATCTCGCAGAGTGGGATCTACTATAATGTTGACTCGTAAATCCAAAACCAATGCAAAGCCTCCTTATCTGACATAATTATGTTGACGTCTTGGGAGTGTGAAGACCCTACGATTTGAAATTATGGATCTAATGGATGTCACAACTCAAAGAGCTAAAGAATTCTGACAAACATTTGAAAGGTGTGGAAGCCCTTGGATTAGATTTGATCCAATAGTTGACACAACACTAGGAATGTGAAGAGCATTGATAGCATTCAAGATTGTGAGGATCATTGAATCTTCCACATCGTTCAAAGATCCCATGATTCCTTCAAATGTCAATGAGTGCATTGTGTGTCTTCGCTCTAGGCCCTAGATTGTACTATCCAAAGTGCATAAAGTCCACTCATTTGACTAGTTGATTGGAGCCAATAGAGTGAACCAGAGAATTCCAAGTGTTAACATTAAGTAGTCCAATAGCCAAATAGCTAAACTAGGGTCATGCAACTATCATAAGCTCATGTTGCCCCCACTATGTTGGAAGGTTTCCAAGTTTGTTCCTCTAAGTCATTTTTAAGGGTCCTTTAGTGTGTCACTATGCTAGGGTTTATCCCTAATTGTGTCCAAAACCCTCAATGTTACAAAACCTTTTACCTTGGCTATGGTTGTGTTCTATCTTTTTGTTGACTTGCTTAGTCGATCATGTTCGCTTAAGTCATCTTGTAAAGCATTTGTAAACATTTGTTGACCGACCCCTCATAACTTATTACCTACTAACCCTAGTAACAAGTGTTTGCATAAATCTCAATTCTTGTAAGTTAATGTTTTGGACGAATTTGAATTGTCATGTATATGACACTCTGTTATTGCCTCGCAAGTTTTTAGTCTTTCGCGTGCATATTTGTTTAGCCCAATCCAAGTTTGTGAGCTTGCGCGATGATGACATGTGTCAAGACCTCCCCATAATGTTTCAAATGTATTGTTAATGAGCAAGTCTTTTCCAAGTGGCGTTTTGTTATTGCATCACAATTATTTTCCACTTTGCAAACCTAAAAGGTGGGCCCACCACAATGTTTGCAAAATGCAAAATCTAGCTGAAGAACTACTAATGCCTGATGTGGAGTACACTTGGCATCATCCTATTGCATCTCATGGGTCTATTACTTCACAAACTTCACAAGGTACATTCGAGTAGCATTTGCAATATGCGATGAGCATTTCTAAGTAAAAGGAACCTCTGACTGAAGTCCTTATTGTCAACTGTTGATTGGTCCACATGTGCAGTGCCTAATCAAGCATTTTGATGTGTCCAGACTTGAACCTAAATTTGATGCATGTCAACTATCTTTTCAAAATTCACTTGGAGGTTAAGTGCACCGTAGATTTTCTTCATGATCAATGGTCCAAATTCAAAATCCTCAATAGATAAAATACCCTAGCTCTGAAGCACGTATGAGCTTTAATTCAAAGGTGGTGGAGAATGTTTTGCAGGTAAATTGAAATCTCTGAGAATATTTCGCATGAATTCCCTAACCAATAAGGAGAAATCTACAAGTGAATGCCAATGAAAATTATTCAAATTTAGTAGAAGCTCATATGAGCAACAATTAGAACAATATCATTTCTCTGGTAAATTATAAGGTACGAGCCATATGACTTGAAACTAATATATATTTGTTGCCCCCTTTTTTTAAAAAGGCGTCCTAAACCCTTTTTTTTTTTTTCCTCCCATTCGTTGTCGGCCTTTTTAACTTAGTTCCTCCTTCAGGCCAAATTCACTTAGTCATTTTAGTAAGTCAGCAATCTTTTGCATTTTTGAAGTAAAGTCGGCGGGTTCACAAGTTCTTGAACCGCCCAACTTGCCGACTTGTCTTCGGTTTCCCGTGCTTTGAGTCTTTTGTTATGTCTCTGTATGAATTTTTTCCTTTGTAGTCAGGAGGTCAGGGGTTCTTTGAAGTTTTGAATCCCTGACTCCTAATTCAAGAGTTCACCTTTTGCCCGATTTGCTGACTTCACGTAGCACAGTTTCCCAAGTGGTGTCAACTGCGTTGGCATACTGTACAGAAGATTGACACTTGTCATTTTGAATTCAATTTGAGGTACATGCAGACACAGTGGCACAACTCTCAGAGGGAAAGTCGAGGCATGAATTTATGAGTTATAATGGCAAATTCACTACCAATATTTAATATCTTCCTTGGGAGAATTTATGAGAAGTGACTTGGATAAATTTTTAAGCCCACCTAAGGTGATATTATGTGTAAGAGAATGTGTTGCAAAAGAACAAATGGCTAGCTCGCAACGTGCAAAATTTCAGCACAGTTTCATCCTCACAGGTCAGCTTAGCTAGCAACTCTTTTCTCTCTCTATAAAGGTTTCATATCTTCTTTGCAGAGTTAGAGATTTTTATTTCCCATGTATCTGCACAAAGAACTCTCTGTTGGTGTCTTACCTCATCCTCTACTTTCTACGTGTATCTCCGAGTCTCTTATTTTCTGGTTTCTAGAGCACATTAAAATGAAGTTTAACTTCCAAGGGACCCTTATGACATCCATTGTGGAGAATGGTCTTTCTGGAGTGAGGGATACAAATTTGGGCCATGTTGATTTAGATGATTTCTAGAGGAGAATGCGGTCTGAGAAAAGAACTCCCTTGGCGGAGAAAATTATTAGCAGCGGATTGCATAAAGCTGGTGGTTTTCTGCTTGTTGTGCATTGTCCTGAATTAATGGTTGCATGTGCCAATGGTTATTTCCCAGACTCTCAGGAGATAAAGACTTCCAGTGGTGTTGTGGTGGCAAGAATTGATTCTGAATCTATTGCTTCAGCCCTAAATTTGGAAGAACATGAAGATAATGCTGATGTTTCTATATCCTCGGCCTGGAATTACAATGAGAAAAAGGACTGGTGTCGTACCTACATTGCCAAGCATTAGCTAGAAGAAGAAAAGACTGGTAAGTCTCGGCTGGCTGCTAATCTAAAAAGGAGCCATTTCAAAGAAGAAATATCGGATATGATAACCCTGTTGAACAGAGTAGTTGGGAGTCCCGAATCGGATGTTTTCGAGTTTTGGATGTGCAAGTTTATTTTGTTAATTTGCGGAGATCACCAGATTAACTGAACAAAAATCATCAGTGGTTGTCTACATGACAGCTGGTGAATTTTACACGAAGCGTAGGCTTTCACATGTGTTCCCAGCTGGTCTACATCTTGGCTCGAAGAGAGGCTGCTTGGCATGCTCTGAGGACTCAAGGGAATTCTTTGGCAAGTACGCCTGTGTATCAAATTTTTCCTCAATTGCGAAGAAGAGAAGGTATGAAAGATTTCAAACATGTGAACGATGCTTTTTCTATGATGTTAACTAAAAGAATTGATGGCTCAATAGAGAAAAGATTTTTTGAAGAAGCATTTGCATTGGTCATGAAATTTGGGAGTATTTATATTCAATTTGATCACTTCTCGTATTTGAGAATCGGGAGTTATGAAAACGCCCCATTAAAATTGCCTCAGTACCACTTTGATTATTTGGTGTTGCTAGAAGTATGCCACCAAATGGCAACAGTAAATGTCAAATACTAGGCAATGAAAAAGAACGGATATTCTTTTCCTGTGTCTTTGTCTTTTTATTCATGCAAAAGCAATGATGATGCTCGGAATGTGGACAAGTTGTTGTCTGAATTCAGCCTTCATAGTTTGTCTCCCCATGTATCATTTGACAACAAAAATTTTATAAAAGAAAACATGCATGGAGGTGGTTCCTACTCACACTTTCCTCAACTTGAAGATTTTTGGGAGGACTGTATTGATGAAAGAGAAGTTCAAAGGAGGAAATGGATAAGGTTTACTGTTGATCAAGTCCATGCCTTAAAGTTGAACATTCAGGTCCCTGATATAATTGATGATTTTTCAAATCTTCTAGGTGAAGAATATGATACAGTGTCAAGGGAACCTTTGCCTCCAATAAAATGGTCTGAAAAGGAGGTTACTGATATTATGTTGCTATCATTTCATGTTTTAAGGAGAACGGAAAAGTGGTTACAGACAAAGATCAAGGAGTGTGTTGGTTCAACAACACCAAGGGACTCAGCCTCTCAGAATCAAGCCAGATCCCAGACCGCCACCTTGCATAGAAAATCATCTAGTTTTCACCTGACTCTGCAAAGAGTCAGCTCACAATCGAATGGTAATGGGGAAGGGCCGCTTGAGGAGATTGGCAAGTTGAAAACAACCTGTGAGCAAGATGTTCAAATGACAACATCTCCAAAAGGGTGAAAGGCTTGCAAGATGAAAACTCGAAGCTGCTAGCACATGTAAGTTCTTTGTCCTCTTTTGTCAATTCAATTACTAAAGTGATAACTCCCTCAACTAGAACCTCCTCCATTGTCAAACTCCCTACTCTTGACCTAAATCTGCTTCAACAAGTTAGAACTTCTTTGTCCCTAAGGAAGGCTATGGATCAATGGGTTGAGAAGATCGTCTTTGATGGTCTCATATTTATTGAGGAGGCAGTGAAATTGTTTGATTCCATACATGCTAAAAGAGAAGTTTTGATAGTAGAATTTGAGAAAGCTCGAAGTGACCACCATAGTTTAAATATAGCCTGTAAGGAAGTGCAGAAAATTGCCAACATGGACCCCGGTATTCTAATCACCAAAAAAGTTGTAGTTTATTACAAAGAGATGATGAGAATTAAAAGAGATTTTGCTACTTTGGAGGTAGAGGCAAATGGATCTGATGATGAAAAACTATTGGATGTTAAGGTGATCAAACAGAATTTCAAAAGGGTAGTGACAAAGGAGATAGTAAACTACAATGCAATTACAAGGGAGTCATTGGGAAGACTTTCTAAACTAGCAGCACACATTAACAATTGCAGAGGTGGCATTGATGAGGTGTATCGCAAAGTGACTAACTCCAACTAGGCTATCATGAAAAGGAAGTGTCATATCAACATGACCGGATCTCCGCCTGGCATGGCGTTAACCCCTGTTATCAACAAGTTTAGAGCATACAAAGCCAGATTGTGAGCACAGGTACCCCAAGCACACAAAGTGTCACTGGAGAAGGCAGACAGTCAAGGGAAGATGAAGAAATGGACGAGGTGGACAATGGCAATGTGGACTTGCAAATCTTAAATTAATTTTTAATTTCATGCTTTTAAGTTATCTCTTGCTTGCTCTAAAACTATTGGCTCTGGAGGGCCCTTTATTATTATTGTTTAAGACATCTTTTAATCAGCTATTTCAAGAAGCCATTATGGTTTTCAAAACAATTATGGTTTGGCCTAGCTATATATTCTAGATGGCTAGTCAAATTAAGGATCCTTTTTGCAAAACTTTGTTTCTAGAAAGGGTGGTAGTTAATTTTATTTTTCAGCTACTGTGATATATGCAATACAATTAATACAGTGGAGATTTGGATGATCATGGACTTTGTGTTATGATTATTTGAATTCATGTTCTTCTTAAGTTGGATGTGTTTCTGCTGATGTTAATGGTATTCATGTGTTTTGGTGGTTGAATATTAGAAAATCTTGCTTACTGCTTCGAATAATCTATCTATTGATATTTCATTTGAGGTGGTGAATTCATGTGTATGTATAATATCTTCAATATATGTTATGCTGTCGGAAGTCTGTGAACTTCTAGAGTTAGAGTTAGAGTTGTAGATTTTCCTTTATTGCTTTCCGGTTAAAAGCTCTGCCTTTATCTTTCTTTCTAGTTAAAAGCAATCTCAAGTTTGTATTCCTCAGAATATCTGTCAAAGGTAGTTGCGCCTTGTTAAATAAGTAGAGAGCATGTGTAGAATACCAATATATTGGGCTCAACTGTTGATTACATTTGTCACTTGTCCAGGCGTGAGTATATAGAGTTACGTGACAAATCTGTTAACCAATAGATTTTTGGCGACTCTACTGGGGAAATTTTGTTTTATTAAACACCTTTGTGAGTTGCTTGGTTGATCTTTATGGTTCTTTGGGGAAGACGTACGCTAGTTTTGCAACCTAACGTTGATTGGCTAATAGGAGATCAAGAAGACATTATTACTGGCCTTAGACTTGTTGCCTAGCAAACTAGAAGAACTAATCAACAGTATCACCAAGTTGACAAAGTGTTAGAAGAGGAAGATGACCTTGGTGAAATTATAGCAGAAAATGCACGTCATTTTGCTGACGCTCAGGAATTAATTTTCATAGGAGTTGTTCATGTGCCGAGAAGAGAAAGACCTCTCCAAATCCAAGCAGTTCCTAACAATAGGCCAAGAAATCCTACTGCTAGACCAGGAAATCAGATTCCTATGAGACCAGCTCTCCCTCGTAATAACCAGTAAGTGGTTTGGTAACTCTACTTAATTGTTTATTCATATACCTGTAGGAGTGGGCTATGAAAAGATACACACAAGGGGATAGGAAAAAGGGTATAGTTGATATTGATTTTGATTTACTCCAATCTTTGGATTTTGCTCCTTTCCCTCCTACAAGAAGAGTAAGATATTTAAGTAGACCATCCTCCCCACCACCCACAAAGACTGTTGTTAGCTCATCTTGCCAAATCTTGACTCTGCACAGTATTGTCCTACCTTTGCAAGTAAATTTCCCTCCTTTTAACATGGCTCAACAACAACCTCCACCTGTCCCATGGGGTGTTGCTATTGGACCACATAATCTTGGTGCTAACTTACATGACCTACCTAGAGGATCGGGTAAAATTATACCTAATTTTAATGGTGACGGCAAAGTTACTCCCGAAGAACACATTAATGCTTTCTTTGCTGCATGTTCCATCCTTAGAGTTCAACATGAAGACATGTCTGTCAAGTTATTTGTTGAGTCACTTGCTAACACAGTTGTTGAATGGTTTTATCACCTCCCTAATGCCTCTATTAGAGATTGGGCTACGATGAGACAAAGGTTTGAGGAAAGATTTAAGACTACTGATAATGAACACATGTTAGTAGCCCAACTTTCCACTATGAAGAAGGAGATTCATGAACAGATGAGGGAGTACGTGGCCAAGTTCAATAGACTCGCAAATAGAATCCCTGCAAATGTCAAACCTGGAGATGGATTAATGATGTGTTTCTTTATAAATTCATTGCCACCTGATGTCAGTTATACTATTAAAATACAAGGAGTTCCCAACTTAGTTGTTGCCCAATCATTAGCTATAGTTGTGGAAGATGATTTGATTACTGCAGGGAAGTGGAAAAGAGAGTTACAAACTGGCAAACCTTCGGCAACCAGTTCTACTGATCTTGTCATTCAGAGGATGGCAAATGACATTATCACTCTGAAATGTCAGATGCCTAAAAGTTCTCAGCAATCTCCTTAGGGAGGTTATAATAGGACGTTGCAGTTACTCGGTCCTACCCAATGATTAGCTATTGAAGGACCCTCAGCTAGCAAGAACAACCATATGGTTTGTAACTTCCATCTCACTTCTGACCATGACAAAACATCTTGTCCCAAGATGATGACGTTTATACAAATGCTTTCCATGAATGAACATGCTGAGGAACCCCTGGTGGAAGAACCTCCACCTAGAGATGCTTGTGTGAATTTCTTTCAATATGAATCATATGAAGGGAGTGAAGAAGATGTATATACTGAAGTGGACAACTCCAACTATGCAGTGTTTACTAGGGGTCAGCAAGCACAGAGAGGGAAGAACATTCAAGGTCAATCCAGCAATTCGAATCCTGCCCCTAAGTATATCCTGACAAGACAAAGCAATGCCTAGAAAGCAGAGAATGTATCACCCAAGGTTGTAGCTGCTGAGGTACCCTCTACTTCATCTTCTCCAAATTTAGTCTCAAGTTCATTTGATATTGTAGAATCATGTAAGAATACAAAGATCAAGATTTCCCAAGCTGAGTATTTGAGGCTTAATCCATTTGAACTTGATAGACTAGTCAGATATGTCAAACAAGAACCTTCCCCTTCCCATTGTAATGCTCAAATGTCCAGTGATGCCGAAATGCTTGCTAAAAGCCAAAACTGTTCAAACTCTGTTCCTCAAGACCCTAACCCCTAAAATCCTTTTAGCAAACCAGAACCTTTTTATGTCTCTTTATATTGCTAGTTTTAAGCTCAGTAATTGTGTTATTGATTCTGGAGCCTCAGAAAATGTTATGCTTGCACAAGTTGCTAAAGCCTTAGGCTTGTCTTAAACACCCTCACATGGCAAATGCTTTTCAATGGATGGTTCTCCGGTACCTATCCTGGGTCAAATTAAAGATGCTCAAACTACCTTAGTTGTCTTCCTGAAGAAAAGATTGAAACTGACTATTCTTGTGGCAAACATACTTGCCAGTTATGGAATACTCTTAAGTCGTAGTTTCTGTAAGGACCTAGGTGGAGAAATCCAGATGGATTGGTCACATGCCCTAATACCTGTTGATGGGAAGAAAGTTCGCCTTAATCCCGAACCCAAAGCCAAGTTCACTGTGCTTAAATCGGGAGACCCTAGAGCAAACATTCTGTTTGTGGAAACTGGACTAGGCACTTACATGTGTACATCTACGGGAAATGAAGAGATAAGTCTAATTAGCCCCGACCTGGTTGATGAGTTATGGACTCTAGAATTTGATGGCATTTGTTCTACCGCAGGGTCTAGAGAAGGAGTGATTTTGATTTCACCTGATGGTTATTCTTTCCCTTTTGCTTTTAAATTGGAATTTGAGAACACAAATAACACCGCTGAATATGAGGCTTTGTTATTGGGTTTGGAGTTAGCCAAAGAAAGAGGTGTGACATAGTTGAAGGTTAAAGGAGATGCTAAATTAATTGTTAAACAGGTAAGAAAGTTGTACACAGTTAAACATGGTAGACTAAGGCATTATCGAAACAGGGTATGGGATTGTATTGAAGACTTTGATGCTTTTTTCCATAGAGGCAATACCCAGAGAACAAAATACTAGAGCTAATTATTTAGCTATTTCAACATCTCTTCTCCTACCACATCCAGATTTTAAGAATAAAGCATATAGGTTCAAGGTGGTATACAAGCCTAGTAACCCTGACAATGTTAACCATTGGCATGTTTTTAATTCTAATCAGCAAATTATTTCATTTCTTGAAAAAGCCAAATCTTTTGCTAGTATATTCTTTGAAGGTAGTAGTGATGAAAGTAATGATGTTTTGGAAGGAGAAATGAAGTCCTCTCATAATTCAAGCTCAGAAGTCATACAATTGAAAGGAAATAAGATTCCTAAGGGGCTTGACTCTCTTGAAGATCTTTTTAATCGGCATGATCAATATTTTAAAAAGAAGAATAAAGTTTCAATTACAACTTCCGCTGATTATGACAAGGTGAATGTTGGCACTGAAATTGATCCTAAAATTGTGTGCATTGGTAAATGTTGTTCCAAAGAAGAAAAGGAACATTTAATTTCTCTACTTATTAGATATAAGGATGTTTTGCATGGTGTTATGTTGATATTAAGAAGTTTAGGAATGGAGAAATACAGCATCATATTCCCTTGAAGATTGACACCATACCTTTCAGGCAAAAGCAGAGGACTTATAATCCAAAAATAGCCGAAGCCATCTTCAATGAAATTGACAAAACGTTGAAGGCTAAAATCATCTACCCTATTCACCACTCTACTTGGGTGGCAAATATTGTGCTTGTTAGGAAGAAGAATGGGGAGATTCAGATTTGTGTTGATTTCAGGAATTTGAATCAAGCTTCTCTGAAAGATAATTATCCCTTACCAATAATGGATCATATCTTACAAAATGTGTCTAGTTCAAAGATGATGTCTATGCTTGATGGATTTTCAGGATACAATCAAATTGAGGTGGCTCGAGAAGATCAGCATAAGACAACTTTTACTACCCCTATTGGTGTTTTTGCATATAATAGGATGCCTTTTGGTCTCATTAATGCCAGGGCCACATTTCAAAGAGCAATGGACCTGACCTTTGGTGATTTGAAGAACAAAATCATAGTAGTATATCTTGATGACTTAACAGTTTTCTCTAAGAAAAGAGCTAATCACTTGCATGACTTGGAGGTAGTCTTACAATGCTGCAGGGAAAATGGTATTTCTCTAAACCCTAAAAAATCAATCTTTGTAGTTCCTGAAGGAAAACTGTTAGGGCATATTGTCTCGAAAGATGGGATAAAAATTGATCCAGAGAGGGTTAAAGCAATTCAACAATTAAGTCTACCCACAACCAAAAACAATACTAGGACCTTCTTTGGTCAAGTAAATTTTCTAAGAAGATTTGTCCTGGATTTTGCTGAGCTAACCAAACACATTGCGGAAATGATGAAGAATCATCCCATTTTCAAATGGAGTAATGAAGGGAAGCAAGCATTCGAAGACATAAAAAGAGCCATTGCTAATGCACCCACACTTGTGCATCTTGATTTTTAGAAAGATTTTATCATCTATTGTTATGCCTCTAAACATACTTTGTCTGCCATCTTATTACAAAAAAATGAACAAGGAATTGAAGCTCCCATCGCTTTCATGAGTGTGCCATTAAAGAAATATGAGCTTAAATACTCTACTTTGGAGAAACAGGCATATGCGGAAGTGAAAGCTTTGAAAAGTTTTAGATTTTATATACTGTACTCACATGTTGTTGTGTATGTTCCAGAATCTACTGTGAAAAGTATACTCACTCAGCAAGAAATTGGATGTAACAATAGGGGATCTTGGATAGCTAAGGTTCAGGAGTACGATATTAAGATGAAGCCCACTAATCTGGTCAGGGGTAGAGAATTGTGTAAGATGATTGCTGAAAATGAGTTTGAATGTAAAGAGGAATTACCTTTGGTTCTTTTCACTAGTAATACCGATGAATGGTTTTTGGATGTTTCTTATTTCTTAACCTATGGTGATTGTCCATCTCACCTCTCTACAAAGGAAAAGAGAAACCTGAAACTTAAAGCACACGAGTATGTTATTTGGGAAGGTAATATGTATAAAAGAGGAGTGGATGGGACATTTCTAAGATGCGTAGACAAGCAACAATAGAAGAGATTACTAGAAACATTTCATAATGAAGCCTGTGGGGGACATTTTTCTGCATTAGTGATAGCTTTCTAGATATTGAGGCAATACTTTTACTGGCCTGAGATGTTTAAGGATGCCTATGAGTGGGTATCAAAGTGCGAGAAATGTTTGAAGTTTACAGGTAGACCTCAATTAGTCGCCTTACCTTTGAGGCCAGTAATTATAGATGAATTGTTCCAGCAATGGGGTTTAGACTTCATTGGACCAATTAACCCTAACTCTAGTGCTGGGCATACTCATATCTTAACCGCAACAGACTATTTTACCAAGTGGGTAGAAGCTATCCCAATAAAGAGTACTACCTCTGAAGTCGTTTGTGCTTTCCTTAAGGAGAAAATTCTAGTCAGATTTGTGGTACCTAAGAAGCTGGTGACTGATAATGCTTCAAGCTTTTCCTCTTCGGAAATCACTCTCTTCTATTATGATTTTGGTATCAACCTAGCCCATTCATCAAATTATTACCCACAAGGCAATCGCCAGGCAGAGTCTAGTAAAAAAAACCTCATCTCTATTATTAAAAAGCTGGTCGAAGAAAATCAGAGAGGATGGCATAAAAATCTATATGATGCTCTTTGGGCCAATAGGATAACATATAAGAGGGTGATTGGTATGTCTTCTTTCCAGCTTGTTTATGGCATTAACAGTACAATTCCTATTCCCTTGGGACTGTCTGCATTGAATCTACAAAAGGCAATTCAAGATGAACAATTTTAGTCAGCACTAGAGAAGAGGATATGTTAATTAAATCATCTGGAAGAACAGAGAGAAATTACCATAGATAGAATTGCTAAGCATCAGCAGACCGTCAAAAATATTTTTAATAGAAAGGCTAAACAAAGGAGTTTTATCCTGGGAGATTTTATGCTTTTATGGGATAGAAGAAGAGAACCTAAGGGTGCACATAAGAAGTTCGACTCTTTGTGGAGAGGCCCCTTTAAGGTTAAGGAAATTATAGGAGACAATACATTTCTCTTGGCTTATCCTGATGGAACACCGTTATCTCTTCCCTACAATAATGGTGTCAGATTGTCATTGATGTCAAAAAGGTCTTGCAGGATCTTGGGTTGATATTAGTAAACATCTGAAGGTCACTAATCAGGAGGTAAGTGCAAGAGGTTGATGCAAGTTGAGGTTATACTTCAAAAGATAAGGACTTGCTTCACATGTGTGTTCTTGCTTCATCAAGAGTTGTGTGAAGTTGTTGACAGGAGCAGGAGTACATCATCTTGTGCATTCTTTCTATTGTCATATTGCAGCTTGGTCAGTGTGAATGCTTGTTCATCAAGGTTGGAACAAGGATGAGTTTATGACATCATATCAAGATAGGGCAACGAAGTGATCCTTGTTTGAAGTGGGTCATTATCATCATCATCATCATATGCAAAGGTGGTCATGTTGTAGTGAAATCTCTATTCACAATTTACCTCTGAGGCATTTGATGATATAGAGGCATTTGATCTCTGGTGATTCTATCTATGAGACATTTGATGACTTGATCTCTGATTGCAAGTAACATACAGTCTAACAGTGATAGTGGTATATAGTTGGTCTTCATATTTTTAGATTGGCATCATGACTTGATATCTATGTTAGTGATCTTCATGTTTTTAGTGGAAGTGACATTGGTTGGCATCATGAGTGGTCTTCATACTTGGTTCATTCAATCAATGGTCTTTGTTCAATCATGAAATCAGTGATCTTTTTGCTTAATTGTATTCTCTGCATTCTCTGCAATTTGAGACTAATAAGGGTTAAGTCTTCTTTATTCAAAGCTCATGTTTTTATGTTCAAGAGTTGTTTTCAAGATCACTTCATGTTAACATCTATTAATGATCTTTTTGAAGCATTTATGGTGTCAAGTTTTCATAATGTCAAGGGTTTAGATGCTGTGTAGTTTAGAGTTCTATTGTTAAAGACAGATTATATCTTGTGGTCTTATTCATGTCTCTGCAGATATCAATGGGTATAAATCCTATTTATAACCCTAAGTCAAGGGCTTCTAACATGCTATGTTTAATCCTCCCTTGCCCATCATTTATAAATTTCACTTTATGTTATAACTGTCAGTTGACTGGGAGAGCAGGTAGATCACTTAAAGTGCACCGCTTGGAGGGTTTTAAGACATTGTTGTGACCAGTCATGTCACCTAGAAATACCATCGATCACATGTTTGCAATGAGTTCGATGGGCGCCAAAAAGCAATCAACGGCCTTGTTTAAAGTTTGAAAGAGCGCGATGTGTTAGATCAATAGTTATCATTCAAAAGGAAACCCGACCCCTTAGCATCCTTTTTGACGTGCATCCAAGCATCATCTGCAGTTAGAAAAGGTTAATTTTAGTATGTTTGGTGGCAGATTCTCTTGAATACTTTTCAAGCCCGATTTTTTTTGGAAGATTTTTCTAATTTTAAACTATAGTGACTATCCTCTTTGAGCATGAAATCTAATAAGGAAGGATAGTTTCTTTTATATATAAAGATTGTCTTTTTAATGGAACATAAGGAAAAGTTTTTTTTAGGAGACTTTATTTTTCATGCAGATGGACAAAGAAGGTTTATTGTTGGAGAGATATATTTTTCTGGTTAAAGGTTTTATTTTTTTTAAGACAATATTTGTAGAGGAATATAAATAAAATCATTTCATTTTGATTTGATTTTTTTTCTGGAGGACTAATATTCAGATTGAAGATATTTGCAGAGAAGGAGAATGATTTTTGTTTTGAAGGAATATGAAAAGACTTATGCAGATGATTCAGAGAAATAGAGGGAAAATTGATTTTATTTTTTCTTGCAGGATGGAGAAGAAGAAAATGAATGGTTATGGGAATAAAAGAAAAATTGATTTTATTTTTCTTTTTAGATTCTTCATAGATGCAGTGAAGAATTATATGATGTTTTTATGCAGACAATGTTGCAGAAGAGAGAATGTGAAAGGTCATTAAAATTTGAATATAATGAAGTTTTAGGAATATTGGTTATAGTGTAATGGATGTGAATCAATATGCAAATTGAATACAACTTGTGATACAGATTGATTCTTATGAAGTTTAAAGACCATATGCAAAGATAAACTGAATCAGGTTTTTATTGAAGATGAAATGCAGAGGAAGACATTGAGAATGTATTGTGAATCAGGTAATTTGATTATGTAGAGATCGTGAAATTGATAAGCAGATTGGATTGAGTATGATTACAAATTCAGAGAAGACATGTTGAGTAACGATGCAAATCAGATTGAGTGGAAATCACTTCTTGCACACTTTGCAGTTTTTTCTATATTAGGGGTTGGTGCTCCTTGAAGTTGGTGCTTCTAAATGAATTAGGGGTTGGTGCTTCTAAACATTGTAATCAGTGAGATTTTTTATAAAGACAGTGAGGCAGTTTTGGAGTGGTTTTTCTACCCCTGGAGGGTTTTCTACTCGTGCAAATCTTGTGTCATAATCTTCTATGTGTGTGTATGATTTACTCATGAGGTTTTTTTCTCTTTATTCATTCTCAGTCATGTGCATATGTGTTTGACAAATCAATGATATCTTTCTCTCCTTGTGTTTTCAAAGTTAAAGTTTGCAAAAAGATTTGAAAATTCACACAACACTAATTCACCCCCTCTCAGTGTTGTCCTTGACTCCTACAATTGGTATTAGAGCCACATTCCCTTTAGAATCTTAATCAGCTTGGGTAGATCCTGTGAGTGGAGTTCAATGGGTAAGTGCAGAAGAAATAAGAGCAAGAAAATTGTCAAGTCTCAGACAAGTCAAAACTCTTCATCTTTATCAAATTCAAAGGTTGATATAGAATTTGTTGATATAAATGTTCCTCAAATTGAATCTGATATTGTATTAGAAGAAAAAGTTTCAAGAATTCCTCAGTTTGATGGTTCAGATTTTTCAATTTGGTATGTTGGAATGCAAATGTATTTATCATCCTTAGGATATGATGCTTTAATGTCAGTTGAGAATGGAAATGACAAAGAATCCCTTGAAAGTAATCATATTGCAAAAAAGGCCATATTGTCTACTCTGTCTAATGATGTTGCTTGTAAAGTTATGGATTGTGTTACAGCTCAAGATATGTGGAGAAGATTGAAAAGAATTTATCAAGATAATGATAAAGAAGAGGACACTCTGGTGTGTGAAGAAAGTGGCAATGAAAGGAGACTTTCAAATGAAGGAGTTGAAGTTCAAACCCAATCAAATTCAGAAGAAGCTAACATCATAAGTGATGATGATCAGGAATATGATGAACAAGACTGTGAGATTGATATGGAAGGAGAGCTCATATATGCTCTAACTGAACTCAAGAAATATAAGAAGGAGAACCAGAAATTAATGTTGCAACTGCAACAAGAAAGAGATTTAAAAGACAAATCTCTTACAGATCTTGAAGATGCTAGAAACCTAATTGTAGACTTGAAGAATCAAGCAGGTGAATCTGACAAATTGATTGTCAGTTTGAAGACACAAATTGAAGAAGCTAAGAGGATAGCTGATGTCTCAATATCTGACCTTGAAGTTACAAGGATTGAGAATCTAAAACTAGAGGATGAAATTATTAATCTGAGAAAAGAATATGATGGTCTCAAGACTTTATCTAAGAAATATCAAGTGTTTAAGGAAAGTATATACAAATTACATGAGTTGTTGGGCAAACAGAAGCATCATAATGACACTACTGGTTTAGGATTTGAAGGAGAGTGTTCAAAAGCCAGACAAACTCCTAGAAAGAAAATTGATCTTCATGCTAGTGCTCCTGAAGACAAAAAGAAGTCAGAAGCTTAAATAAATATCAAAGATGGAATGCATAATCAAAGGAGAAGAAATGTTTTTGTAAGGCAAGCATACATGTACAGGTATAATTATTCATTTAATGGTTATTGTTATACTTGTAATCATTTTGGACATAAAGTAGTTGATTGCAAAAAGAATACTGATATTGTATGTTACAAGTACAATAATGTTGGTCACATTCAAAGAAACTGCAAAATGAATAGAAGGTATGATCCTACTTGGAAGCATAACATAAATACTCAAGGGATGTTAAGAAGGTGTTATCAATCATTTGATTATGATTACAAAATAATTTGTTATAATTGCAATTCTCCTGTCACAAAGTATTTAGTTGCAGAAAAGCATCACCTGATTTGATGGGTTGGAAATGGAAAGAGACAGAAAAGGTTTGGAGGAAGAAAGAACCTATAAAAGTGTGGAAGCAAAAATAGAGTCATGAGAAGGCAAAACCCAAACTTGTGCATCCTGCACAAGTTACATCATCAGTTGAATAATTAATAGCATGATGTGAGGGGGAGTTGTTCTTGATATATCAATTATCTCCAAGAAGTTACAGGAGGAGATCAGTTGATGTTTATCAATTTGATGATCTTGTTTTGTTTATCATGCTTGTCTAATAATGATTGATAGGTGTTCATGATGAGTGACATGTTTAGTGGTTCTTGATGCATACAAGTTGTTGAAAGGATGTTCAAAGGTTCAGTTCACAAAGAGTTTGTTGATATTGAATAACTTGGTTTATGAATGATCCTACATTTTCTTCATATCATTCTTACAGAAGTTGAGTGTTCTTATTAGTGAGATTGTGAAGTTTAAAATCAATTTAGGTATTCTCAAAGAACTCTCATCAGATGTTTGCATATGTTGATTGAGGAGGTTGAAATTGGAAGAATTTAATTCTTAACAGTTGTCTCTGCATTTGTTTTTGCAAAGTGTTGTTGCAGGAAGAACTTGGTGTTTAGTCTTGATGGGCTGATTTGAATGATAAAGTCGAGGCAGGAGTTCTTGTTGATTGCAATATGTTTCAGATGTGGTTATGTATTTATCAGATTTGACAGTGTGTTGTAAAAAGATGTGCAGGAACAGCAGGATAGTCTTTATTTTTTCAGATGGTCTTCATTCTTTTTCATGTCAAAAAGGGTGTGCAAGAATAGATTGGTTGCAGGATGATAACTCATGTTGGATGTATGTGGCAAGGACATCTCTTTGTGATATATATTCTTCATGCTGATTTTTATTTGTGAAAAGTGTAGTCTTTGCATGAAATTCAAGTTCATATAATTCATATCAAAGAGTCAATTTGATGATCATATCTATTACTTTGTTGAGTTATGTTTTATGACATGTATCTTGGAGCTTTCAAGTGGTTTGAAGATAGTGTCAAAAGAAGATGATAAACTAGAGATATTAAGGAGTTTCTGGTGTGATAATTTCACATGGTTCATTGATGATCTTCCTCACTAATATGTTTCAGACAGAGTTCTTCAAGCTATGTCATTGATGGTGATATCTTGTATTTCTTCAGAGGAAGTTAAAGGTATGTCTTGTATCAGCATTAACAAATGATAATGTTCAACAAGGTTGGTCATATGTTGGCTTTAGGATTGTTATCATCATAAATCATTACTTGTTCAAAGGTTAACAGGAATTTATGCCTTCAAAGTGTTCATAATTCAATGTGATTATAATTTTTATGATCATGCTATAACATTTTTCAATGCAGAGTTGGAGTTGTTCTCAGGGGGAATTAATTGAGCCTTTGTCATCAGATGTCAAAAAGGGCGAGAAAGAGAAAATGTTTCATGAAGTTTTTGTCATCAATGACAAAGGGGGAGATTGATGGTGTCAGATTGTCATTGATGTCAAAAAGGTCTTGCAGGATCTTGGGTTGATATTAGTAAACATCTGAAGGTCACTAATCAAGAGGTGAGGGCAAGAGGTTGATGCAAGTAGAGGTTATAATTCAAAAGATAAGGACTTGCTTCATATGTGTGTTCTTGCTTCATCAAGAGTTGTGTGAAGTTGTTGACAGGAGCAGGAGTACATCATCTTGTGTGTTCTTTCTATTGTCATATCGCAGCTTGGTCAGTGTGAATGCTTGTTCATCAAGGTTGGAACAAGGATGAGTTTATGACATCATATCAAGACAGAGCAATGAAGTGATCCTTGTTTGAAGTGGGTCATTATCATCATCATTATCATATGCAAAGGTGGTCATGTTGTAGTGAAATCTCTATTCACAATTTATCTTTGAGGCATTTGATGATATAGAGGCATTTGATCTCTGGTGATTCTATCTATGAGACATTTGATGACTTGATCTCTGATTGCAAGTAACATATAGTCTAACAGTGATAGTGGTATACAGTTGGTCTTCATATTTTTAGATTGGCATCATGACTTGATATCTAGGTCAGTGATCATGTTTTTAGTGGAAGTGACATTAGTTGGCATCATGAGTGGTCTTCATACTTGGTTCATTCAATCAATGGTCTTTGTTCAATCATGAAATCAGTGGTCTTTTTGCTTAATGGTATTCTCTGCATTCTCTACAATTTGAGACTAATAAGGGTTAAGTCTTCTTTATTCAAAGCTCATGTTTTTATGTTCAAGAGTTGTTTTCAAGATCACTTCATGTTAACATCTATTAATGATCTTTTTGAAGCATTTATGGTGTCAAGTTTTCATAATGTCAAGGGTTCAGATGTGTAGTTTAGAGTTCTGTTGTTAAAGACAGATTATATCTTGTGGTCTTATTCATGTCTCTGCAGATATCAATGGGTATAAATCCTATTTATAACCCTAAGTCAAGGGCTTCTAACATGTTATGTTTAATCCTCCCTTGCCCATCATTTATAAATTTCACTTTATGTTATAACTGTCAGTTGACCGGGAGAGCAGGTAGATCACTTAAAGTGCACTGCTTGGAGGGTTTTAAGACATTGTTGTGACTGGTCATGTCACCTAGGAATACTGACGATCACATGTTTGCAATGAGTTCGATGGGCACCAAAAAGCAATCAACGGCCTTGTTTAAAGTTTGAAAGGGCGCGATGTGTTAGATCAACAGTTATCATTCAAAAGGAAACCCGACCCCTTAGCATCCTTTTTGATGTGCATCCAAGCGTCATCTGCAGTTAAAAAAGGTTAATTTTAGTATGTTTGGTGGCAGATTCTCTTGAAGACTTTTCAAGCCCAATTTTTTTTGGAAGATTTTTCTAATTTTAAACTATAGTGACTATCCTCTTTGAGCATGAAATCTAATAAGGAAGGACAGTTTCTTTTATATATAAAGATTGTCTTTTTAATGGGACATAAGGAAAAGTTTTTTTTAGGAGACTTTTTTTTCATGCAAATGGACAAAGAAGGTTTATTGTTGGAGAGATATTTTTCTGGTTGAAGGCTTTATTTTTTTAAGACAATATTTACAGAGGAATATAAATAAAATCATTTCAATTTGATTTGATTTTTTTTTTGGAGGACTAATATTCAGATTGAAGATATTTTTAGAGAAGGAGAATGATTTTCATTTTGAAGGAATATGAAAAGACTTATGCAGATGATTCAGAGAAATAGAGGAAAAAATGATTTTATTTTTTCTTGCAGGATGGAGAAGAAGAAAATGAATGGTTATGGGAATAAAAGAATATTTTATTTTATTTTTCTTTTTAGATTCTTCATAGATACGGTGAAGAAATATATGATGTTTTTATGCAGACAATGTTGCAGAAGAGAGAATGTGAAAGGTCATTAAAATTTGAATATAATGAAGTTTCAGGAATATTGGTTATAGTGTAATGGATGTGAATCAATATGCAAATTGAATACAGTTTGTGATACAGATTGATTCTTATGAAGTTGAAAGACCATATGCAAAGATAAACTGAATCAGGTTTTTATTGAAGATGAAATGCAGAGGAAGACATTGAGAATGTATTGTGAATCAGGTAATTTGATTATGTAGAGATCATGAAATTGATAAGCAGATTGGATTGAGTATGATTACAAATTCAGAGAAGACATGTTGAGTAACGGTGCAAATCAGATTGAGTGGCAATCACTTCTTGTACACTTTGCAGTTTATTCTGTATTAGGGGTTGGTGCTCCTTGAAGTTGGTGCTTCTAAATGAATTAGGGGTTGGTGCTCCTTGAAGTTGGTGCTTCTAAACATTGTAATCAGTGAGATTTTTTATTAAGCCAGTGAGGCAGTTTTGGAGTGGTTTTTCTACCCCTGGAGGGTTTTCCACTCGTGTAAATCTTGTGTCATAATCTTCTCTGTGTGTGTATGATTTACTCATCAGGTTTTGTTCTCTTTATTCATTCTTAGTCATGTGCATATGTGTTTGACAAATCAATGATATCTTTCTCTCCTTGTGTTTTGAAAGTTAAAGTTTGCAAAAAGATTTGAAAATTCACACAACACTGATTCAGCCCCCCTCTCAGTGTTGTCCTTGACTCCTACATACAATGGGCAAGATCTAAAATTATGTAATTGGTGAGGTTTTCTGAGTCCGACCCTGTACCATAGTTTCTTTTCTTATTTTTCCGTTCTTGTTGTGTTGTCTCATTTTGCTTTGACTCTATTTCCCTTGAAATAAGGCTTGTTCGCCATGTTTTGCCTGGATTTTCTGCGTCCTTGTCATGATACGATATTAAGACATTGTTTAAATTAAAGATTTAAACATCATGATAAGATGAAGAAGTCACTTTTGATGATAATCATTTATAAACATATATAATATTATTATGATATATAAATAAATATTTTTATATAATTAAATATACTTATTGTAATTATAAATATAAATAAAATAAAATATTATCAAATTTAATATAATTATAATTATAATTATATATTATTAAATATGATATATATATATATATATATTATATAAATATAAATATAAATATATATATTATTATATTATATAAAAAGAAATATAAATAACAAATATTAATATTAATACTAATAATATAAATATAAATATTTAAATAAAAGTAATAAGGGAGAGGGGCCAGTTGCCACCCACGCCCCAATAACCGCTATGTTTTTTATCACTTCACCCCCCAATTAAATTTTTAATAAGAACCAATACATGTAAAATACCAACCAAATAAATTAACACAAATGCACCAATACATGTTCACAACATTTGTACATGTTCATAAATGCACCAATACATGTTCACAAATGCACCAATACATTTGTAAATTAACCAATGAAATTAAGACAAGTGTATAAATGTGATGGCGAGCGGTTATTGGCACATCAGTGCGGATGTATGGGGCGACATGTTGAAATGACCATTTTTCGACCCATATGCACATAACGCGTCCTATAGGGAAATGTATAAGTGCCCAGAAGCCGAAAGAATAGCTTTAAGCTCTTCGATCGCATACGCAAAAACCCAAAAAAAATCGTCGAAATTCGATATGTCTAGCTATGTACTTGACGTGTGCGAAGTTAGGGTGGGCGGCTACTGGCCCCTCTCCCTTATCACATAAGACAAAAGTCTTATATGGCAGCAAGTCTATCCTCTAAAGGGATATAAAGTAGTTTACACAAATTAAAACTTAAAGTCATTAAGGCTGTGATGCATACTATAAGAAGTTTATATGATTCATAAAAAGAAGCAAGTAAAAATATGATATAAGCATTGTTCATATTATTAAAGTAAGTGAACCCTTTAAGAAAGGCCACGACCATTGACAACGGTCATACAGTTTGGAAAGAATAAAAGGTGCATAAGGAAATCGATCAAGCATTCTCTTGGAAGATCATCGAACTCCATAACATCCATCGAAGGACAACACAGCATCAATCGAATAAGTTTCATATATCTCAATCACAATCTTGAATCGAAAGATAGCATACAGTCATCTTTAATCATTGTCAAAGGAATCAACAGATATACCAGTTTAAAGGAAGATATTTAAGCATTCAACATAGTCATTTACAGCAGCGGATGAACCCTTAAACATCAGCGTTCAAGAATACATGACAGTGAGCAGCGAATAAGGAAAATAGACAGCCATGTTCTAGCAAACAAGGTAGGCAATAACACATTAATAGCTATTTGGATATAATGTTGATGCATATGCTTTGCATTTAGTATATTCTGATTACTTGTGATAACTAAAGAGAATTGTTATGAATTATCATTCTCATGAAGTAAATAATGCACAATGTTATCGTATCTAATTTGATAAATAGTTGCACTTCATAATTCATAAGTTTGCTCATCATGTTGCATATAGAAGAGTGCATGGCATTTAAGTTTCATAGGGTAAATGAAATAACAGTTTAATAGGAAAGAGCATATATATATATAGAATGAATAATAGCATTTGCAAAGTTGTGAATTGATCATAGGAAAGAATATAATCAAAAGTAATGATTTTAATAAGATTACATATATAGTTCTTTGATATGTTATGAATAAGTCATATGAACTTGGAAATGATTAGAAATTTGTTGATTAAATACAATACATGAAGGATAACAATGAGGATTATCATAGCCTAATATAATTGACTAGAATAAGAATTTAAGTTAATCATGATTAGAAGAAGGAGAAATAGAGGTCCATGGCATATCAACCAAACCCATAGATCAAGATGAGATATGGGTGAGCAATGAGGTATAATCATAGTTGATGCCGAATTTGGTCAAGAGTACCATCCGGCTAAAGACCGACATCGTGGTTGATGCCGTAGTTGGCCTAAAGTGCCATCCGGCTAAAGACCGATAATTTCCCATTATCTTGTATTGGTCAAGAGAACCATCATGTAATTGACAGGCTCTTGTCTCGAGTTGGTCTAGAGTACCCCGAGACAAGGGATGGGCCTTTGATTGGGTTGGTCTCCAATTAAAGGAATAAATATGGACCCCTCGATTGCTCCTTCATATACTCTCTCTCGTTGGGCAAATGGTTTGATGACCATGCGAACCAAGTATATCTCTCCAATTGGAATCATGTGGCATATATAATAGATATTGTGAAAGATTGAATGGTTATAGCCTATGAACATAAGATTTGATTTAATATATCTTGTGGTTAATATGATTAGATAAGAAGAGTTGAATACTAATGTTCTCTTTTACAAGTTGAAATTGTGCAAGGTCAAGGAAAAATTTTGACTTACTAGAAGGGGACATTACAGTCCTCCTGAATCCTTGTCCCCAATTACAGCCAGTTGTTGCCCCCTTTTTTTTAAAAGGCATCCTAAACCCATTCCTTGTTTTTCCCTCCCATTCGTTGTTGGCCCTTTTCACTTAGTTCCTCCTTCGGGCCAAATTCACTTAGTCATTTTAGTAAGTCGGCAATCTTTTGCATTTTTGAAGTAAAGTCGGCGAGTTCGCAAGTTCTTGAACCGCTCGACTTGCCAACTTGTCTTGGGTTTCCCGTGCTTTGAGTCTTTTGTTATGTCTCCGTATGAAGTCTTTCCTTTGTAGTTGGGAGGTCGAGGGTTCTTTCAAGTTTTGAATTCCTGACTCCTAGTTCAAGAGTTCATCTTTTGCCCAACTTGTTGACTTCACGTAGCACACCTTCCCAAGTGGTGTCAACTGCACTGGCATACTGTACGGAAGATTGACACTTGACATTTTGCATTCAATTTGAGGTACGTGCAGACACAGTGGTATAAATCTCGAAGGGAAAGTCGAGGCATGCATTTATGAGTTATAATGGCAAATTCGTCGCCAATATTTAATATCTTCCTTGGGAGAATTTATGAGAAGTGACTTGGATTAATTCTTAAGCTTGCCTAAGGTGATATTATGTGCAAGAGAATGTGTTGCAGAAGAACAAACGACTAGCTCGCTACATGTGAAATTTCAGTATAGTTTCCTCCTCACAGGTCAGCTTAGCTAGCAACTCTTTTCTCTCTCTATAAAGATTTCATATCTTCTTTGAGGAGTTAGAGATTTTTATTTCCCATGTATCTGCACAAAGAACTCTCTATTGGTGTCTTGGCGCATCCTCTGCTTTCTGCGTGTATCTCCGAGTCTCTTGTTTTCTAGTTTCTGGAGCACATAAAAATAAAGTTTGAATTCCAAGGGACCCCTATGACTTCCATTGTGGAGAATGGTCTTTCTGGAGTGAGGGATACAAATTTGGGCCACGTTGATTTAGATGATTTTTGGAGGAAAATGCGGTCTGAGAAAAGAACTCCCTTGGCAGAGAAAATTATCAGCAGCGGCCTACATAAAGCTAGTGGTTTTCTGCTTGCTGTGCATTGTCCTGAATTAATGGTTGCATGCGCCAATGGTTATTTCCTAGACTCTCAGGAGATAAAGACTTCCAGTGGTGTTGTGGTGGTAAGAATTGATTTTGAATCTCTTGCTTTGGCCCTGAATTTGGAAGAACATGAAGATAATGCCGATGTTTTTGTATCCTCGGACTGGAATTACTATAATGAGAAAAAGGATTGGTGTCATACCTGCATTGCTAAGCATTGGCTAGAAGAAGAAAAGACTGGTAAGTCTCAGCTGCCTGCTAATCTGAAAAGGAGCCATTTCAAAGAAGAAATCTCACATATGATAACCCTATTGAATAGAGTAGTTGGGAGTCCCGAGTCAGATGTTTTTGAGTTCTGGATGTATAGGTTTATTTTGTTAATTTGCGGAGATCACCAGATTGACTGGCCAAAAATCATCAGTGGTTGTCTACATGAGCAGCTGGTGAATTTTACACGAAGCATAGGCTTTCACATGTGTTCCCAACTGGTCTACATCTTGGCTCGAAGAGAGGCTTCTTGGCATGGTCTGAGGACTCAAGGGAATTCTTCGGCAAGTACGCATGTGTATCAAATTTTTCCTCAATTGCAAAGAAGAGAAGGTATGAAAAATTTCAGATGTGTGAACGATGCTTTTTCTATGATGTTAACTAAAAGAATTGATGGCTCAATAGAGAAAAGATTTTCTAAAGAAGAGTTTGTATTGGTCACAAAATTTGGGAGTATTTATATTCAGTTTGATTGCTTCTCGTATTTGAGAATTGAGGGTTATGAAAATGCCCCATTAAAATTGCCTCGGTAACCCTCTGATTATTTGGTGTTACTGGAAGTATGCCGCCAAATGGCAACAATAAATGTAAAATACCAAGCAATGAAAAAGAAAGGATATTCTTTTCCTGTGTCTTTGTCTTTTTATTCATGCAAAAGCAATGATGGTGCTCAGAATGTGGACAAGTTGTCTGAATTCAGCCTTCATAGTTTGTCTCCCCGTGTATCATTTGACAGCAAAAATTTTATAAAATAAAACATGCATGGAGGTGGTTCCTACTCACACTTTCCTCAACTTGAAGATTTTTGGGAGTATTGTATTGATGAAAGAAAAGTTCAAAGGAGGAAATGGGTGAGGTTGACTGATGATCAAGTCTGTGCCTTCAAGTTGAACATTCAGGTACCTGATATAATTGAATGATTTTTCAGATCTTCTAGGCAAAGAATATGATATAGTGTCAAGGGAACCTTTGACTCCAATAAAATGGTCTAGAAAGGAGGTTACTGATATTATGTTGTTGTCATTTCATGTTTTAAGGAGAATAGAAAAGTGGTTACAGACAAAGATCAAGGAGTGTGTCGGTTCAACAACACCAAGGGACTCAGCCTCTCATAATCAAGTCAGATCCCAGACCACCACCTCGCACAGAAAATCATCTAGTTTGGACCCAACTCTACAAAGAGTCAGCTCACAATCGAATGGTGATGGGGAAGGGCCGCCTGAGGAGATTGGCAAGTTGAAAACCACCTGTGAGCAAGATGTTCAAATGACGAAGAGAAATACCAGATTGGTTGCTTTACCATCTAAGGCAGACCATGTGCCCCCACCGAGCAATCATGTAAGTGATTCTGATTCTTTCATCTTCTCACAAATTGGAGAAGATAATTTGTTGCATTCATTACTCAGTCCCCCAAATTCCCCTCAACAAAAAGAGATGCCTGAGCAAAACCCTCATCCTGCATCGATAATGGCAACTATCAACGTCGTCAATGCACCAGTCTCATCCCCAAACTGGTTGAAAAAGGTAGTCCAAAAGAAGAAAAGGTACACCATTCCAGCTGATGAAGGCATCGATACTGTTGCCAGTTTGTTGCAGATGATTCCAAAACCCAAATGTGCGAAGAGAATATCCAGGATAGTAATTGATACCACCTGGAGAAACCAATTTTTAGAAATTTCAAACCCACTGGTCAAGAAGAATGAGGATGAAATAACTGAAGAAGACTTCAGAGTAAGCCGAGTGGATCTAGGGCCATCAACTATCAAAGGTGATTTGTACCATATGCACTATTCAGTTGACAACATCTCCAAAAGGGTGAAAGGCTTGCAGGATGAAAATTCGAAGCTGCTAGCACATGTAAGTTCTTTGTCCTCTTTTGCCAATTCAATTACTAAAGTGATAACTCCCTCGACTGGAACCTCCTCCACTGTCAAACTCCCTACTCTTGACCCGAATATGATTCAACAAGTTAGAACTTCTTTGTCCCTAAGGAAGGCTATGGATCAATGGGTTAAGAAGATCGTCTTCGATGGTCTCATATTTATCGAGGAGGCAGTGAAATTGTTTGATTCCATACATGCTAAAAGAGAAGTTTTGATAGTAGAATTTGAGAAAGCTCGAAGTGACCACCACAGTTTAAATATAGCCTCTAAGGAAGTGCAGGAAATTGCCAACATGGACCCCGGTATTCTAATGGCCGAAGAAGTCATAGTTGATCCCAAAGAGTTAGATACCGCTGTGTGGGCTGATGCATTAGAATGGAAAATTTGTATTATTGTCGCAGCTTAAGAAGAAATGGGAAAGGCGGTGGTAGTTTATTACAAAGAGATGATGAGAATTAAAAGAGATTTTGTTGCTTTGGAGGTAGATGCTAATGGATCTGATGATGAAAAATTGTTGGATGTTAAGGTGGTGACAGAGGAGATAGTGAACTACAATGCAATTATAAGGGAGTCATTGGGAAGACTTTCTAAACTGGTAGCACACATTAACAATTGCAGAGGTGGCATTGATGAGGTGTATTGTAAAGTGACTAACTCCGACCGGGCTATCATGAAAAGGAAGCATCATATCAGCATGACCGGATCTCCACCTGGCATGCCGTTAACACTTGTTATCAACAAGTTTAGAGCATACAAAGCCAAATTGCGAGCACTGGTACCCCAAGCGGCGTAAAGTGTCACTAGAGAACGCAGACAGGCAAGGGAAGATGAAGAAATGGATGAGGTGGGCATTGGCGATGTAGACTTGCAAATCTTAAATTGATTTTTAATTTCATGCTTTTAAGTTACCTCTTGCTTGCTCTAAAACTATTGGCTCTGGAGGGCCCTTTATTATTATTGTTTAAGACATCTTTTAATCAACTATTTTAAGAAGTCGTTATGGTTTTCAAGACAGTTATGGTTTGGCCTAGCTATATATTCTAGATGGTTGGTTGAATTAAGGATCTTTTTTGCAAAACTTTGTTTCTAGAAAGGGTGATAGTTAATTTTGTTTTTCAGCTACTGTGATATATGCAATACAGTTAATACAGTGGAGATTTGGATGATCATGGACTTTGTGTTATGATTATTTGAATTCATGTTCTTCTTAAGTTGGATGTGTTTCTGCTGATGTTAATGGTATTCATGTGTTTTAGTGGTTGGATATTAGAAAATCTTGCTCATTGCTTCGAATAATCTATCTGTTGATATTTCATTTGAGGTGGTGGATTCATGTGTATGTATAATATCTTCAATTTATGTTATGTTGTCAGAAGTCTGTGAACTTCTAGAGTTAGAGTTAGAGTTGTAGATTTTCCTTTATTGCTTTCCGGTTAAAAGCTCTACCTTTATCTTGCTTTTTGGTTAAAATCAATCTCAAATTTGTATTCCTCACAATATCTATCGAAGGTAGCTGCGCCTTGTTAAATAAGCAGAGAGCTTGTGTAGAATACCAATATATTGGGCTCAACTGTTGATTACATTTGTCACTTGTCTGAGTGTGAGTATATAGAGTTAGGTGAAAAATCTATTAACCAACAGTATTAAAAGAAGCTAGGGTTTTCATTTAAAAGTATATTCAAAGGGTTTGTGTTAGAAGGGTTGTAAAATTGTGAACTATTAAAATTCTATGGGAGTATATCACCGCGAATATGAGTTAGGTCTCAGGTCAGTCAAGCACTTCCAATTAGAAGGGTTTAGACAAAGATGTCACTAAGTTACTTCCCATGTCTTCCAAAATGGAAAAGCTATCTTAGGGCATGGGTATCCTTTCCAAAAGTCTAGAAGATAAAAAGAAAGATATAAGGGACTCTATTATCCCATGGACGGGTTGGGAGCTATTCAAATACTATTGTGCATATGCTGATAAACACACCCCAATATGTAATATCCAGTGGTTTGATGTAGGGAAACTTGTTGTGCCTAATGTTTTAGTCAACCCCGAGCTGGTGTATTCTATCAGTAGGAAATATGACCCGATTACTAGGAAGTTGAAATATGCCAAGGGCAAAAAGATATTCACAATGAACAAAGATTTGATTATAGAAGTTTTTAATCTGAACCCTAATGCACATGTCAAGATTGACCTGAATGAATTATGTGGGGAGTATAGGAGAGATAAGAGCAGTTACAGAGTAAAGTGTCTTCCCATGTACAGGAAGGTTGATCGGAAGGGAAATAAAAAGGTTCACCCTAGTGAAGTTGAGTCCCTAGATGTCAACCCATTCTTTGAGTATTTCAGATGCACTTATGTGGCTTTGTGTCAAGTCTTAGGATTTGATCACAAGTTACAAATGCCAGTTCATATTATGATGTTGGCTGCTGATATTCAACATTGGGAAGTGAATAGGCTTTTCGACTATGCCTCCTATGTTGCAGAGAAAATAAATTTGGATTTAAAGAGGTTAAAGGAAAATGAGAATATCCCCTATTTTAAATGGTATTTAGTGCTATGTCATATCTTGTTGTATTAAGGAGAACAAAAATGGCACCCTTCTCTTAGAATGGCCTATAAGACCCCTGATGATAGGCCAATGCCAATCTAGATGAGAACTTACATATGGGACTCCCATTGTAAAACTTCTGACTACTGCATCTTTGAGACCTTCTTTGTGAGAAGGACACTAGAACTCCTAGGATATGATATATGGAGGTTGTCTCCCATTTTCATGAAATTCTTGAGGCCTAATGAAATAGAACCATAGGGTAATTGGAGCCAAAATTTAGGAGACTGGTTCTTTCATGAATATTACACAATAATCAAGGTATATGGAGCTGAAATATAACCTCATATATTGCCTATTTTTATACCTGATAGAGTTGCATTCCTTGAGGCATTATGACATATGAACGAAGCAGATAAGTTACACATGAGAAGTCATAACAAAGCTTCACTCATGCCTTCCACAATCAATTTTTTAAACTTTCTTGTCACTACCAAGGACGATCTTGATTTGTTAGGATCAAAATTGATGACCTACCAGCTAAGATTGGGATTGAAGAGAAGATGTCATCCTGAACATTACATTGATGAATTAAGAAGATCACAGAGTAGATCAGGGTATGATCATCAATTAAACCTTTGTGAAGATCTGATCAAAAATTGTACAACTCCAAGGGAGATCAAGAGAAGAAAAGAGCTTTGGAAGAGGATTGATAGGTGTGAAAAGAAGGAACTAGTTCCTTCATACAAAGGGGCATTCCCTTCTATTGCAGATCCCTTAATCAGGATGGAGATGATGATGAACAGTGTTGACATCCTAGGAAAAATCTTTGAAGAAGATAAGATAGAAATAGGACTAATGGTTGATCTGGCTCTAGTATATCAGGTCCCACCCACACAAGTGCCAATGGTAACTACTACAAAAAATGAGAAGGGAACAAGCCTAAATAGAATTGAGTCATAGGGCATGATTCCACCTCTAGTGGATTATGAGGTTAATGAGGATATTGGAGAGGACAATGTTGAGTATCAAGAGATATTTCCAATCATCCCTCCCCCTCGAAGGCTGGAAGTAACAAGTCTCCCTCTAGGACGACCATTGTTGAATTTAGAAGAGAGTGATAAAGTTGTGCTAGATGTGAGAGTTTTAGCATGTGAAGAGTTCTTGGCTGATGATAAATTCATTAAAACTGAAGCATTCAAAATGTTGTTGATGAAGGGAAAAATGAGTGCCAACATGTAAATGAAAAGAGAAGCCTCACAACATGAGATTGAAGGTAGTAAGGAAGAAGCTATCCAAAGCATCCAAAAGCAGATAGAGTTTGATTTATCAAACATAACACTAGAAGAGGGAAGAAGAATTGTTAAGGAAAGTGGATGTTTGTTCCTACTATGATAGGATATTGCTTCTAATATATCCTTGGATACTATAAGGAGGCAAGACACTGATGAGGATTTGTTGGATGAAGATCAAGTAGAGCCGCTTTATTTTGGGTCTGGTTTTAGTACTAGGCATGAAACTCTAGCTATCTAGGTTGTGGCACCATCAGATAACAAACCTCAAGTCATCAAAGATGTGAATGAGATGAAAGACAATTTAATTGTCAAAAGATTGAGTGACACAACAACACCTCAAGTTGCTTCTCTAGTGGCCAGTACTTCTTTATGCAATGAAGTTGCAACTAAGAAGTTACATTCCTACTATGACAGACAATTGGTTGAGAATACAAAGTTGATGCAGGAATATAATAAGATTAAGTCATTGGTCGATTTGCCTCATATCACTATGACAGAATGCATAGCATCACCTACTTCTTCTAGTACCTCATCTCAACAAGGTAAGGATACTCTTAGGATTAAGAGTCTTAAGGAAGAAATAAGGAAAAGCAAAGAAACAGTACAAGCAGTGAAAGTCAAAGGGATATAGGATGCATCAAATTTGGTGAGGAATCTATTTGACCATAGAATATCCAATGCGGTGGGAAAAGTTGACAATGCATGGGTTTGTTTTGGCAAGTTGAAGAAAGCAAAGGATGCCTAGGTCAAACATGAGTCAGCATTAAAGAAAATTGAAAGTGTATGGATTCCAAGACTGTCATCCCTGAGGGCAACCCAAGATGTAAATTTTAATCCTGATGCTCCACATGAGATCTTGGGTACTTTTGAAGTGGCAGATCTTTTAAGTGAGGTTTCATTTTCTCAAGGTAGATATGAAATGGTAATTAAAAGTAAGATTGAAAGTTTCAAAAATTTGGAGGAGTGTCAACTGCCACCAATTGTGGATACCAAGGGAGAAATGAAATCATTAGATCTATGGAAGTTAGAATTCCAAGGCATCATCCCAATGCTTGTCACATCGACTATACATGGGGGAATGTAGACTCAATTTTACATAATGCCAAATTAGATATTTTATTGAAATTGGAGTCTGGCCTGGATAGTTTTGTAAAAGGTACCAAAATACTACTCAACGTGAGATATCAAGCTCACATGAACAAACTAACAAAGATCTTCGAGTATCCCTGCCTTCAGGTGAAATGTTTGCAAAATGGATGCCCAAGTTGTTGGGAATTAAGGTGTCTCAACCTTGGTAATTCCTTGTATTAATTAATTGTATTTATTTATTTATTGCCTATTATTGTAATTAGGATGCAAATCCTTATTGTCATCTTATGGGAGTTGGCACGGTGATGTGTCATCCTACATGGAAGGTGACAACTTGTAATTTTTGTCCTCACATGAGGAGATAGGCGTCCCACTTAGTGGTAGGAATATTTTGCCATGTGTCGGCATCTTGGATAGTGTGTAAGGGAATTTTGACCAAAATGGTTATGACAGATTCCTATGACAAGATCTATGATGTGTAAGAGTCATAAATGGAAGATTCTATGATAGGTGAAGACATGTGTCGCAAGGCATCTTGGAAGAAGGCATCTTTGGGCGCCCCAAGGAGGGTTATGACATGTTGTAAGAGAATATGCTATTTTTAGCCTATGTATGACAGATTCTCTTACAGCTGTAAGATATGACAGTTATGACAAATTCTATGACAGTCGTAAGAGTTGTAAGAGTATCTGTCATTGCCCAGCATCGGAATAGGCGACCTCTTTGGGATGGGGTGATATGACAAGTGTCATGGACATCCTGTAATGTTGGACAAGTGTCCCCAAGCGTGGATTTTGGGCCATGAGGCCATGTTGGACACGCATCTCAAGATAGTCTCATTTTTACCTTGTAACTTCTTTATAAACAGGTGCTTTGAGAGATGTAGTATGTGATTGATAGGTACTGTTATCCTACTAGTTTTCTCTCTAGATACGAGTGTTGAAGATGCTTGAGAGCTTGCATTGCAAGTGTTTTGTAAAAGGTACCAAAATACTACTCAACGTGAGATATCAAGCTCACATGAACAAACTAACAAAGATCTTCGAGTATCCCTGCCTTCAGGTGAAATGTTTGCAAAATGGATGCCCAAGTTGTTGGGAATTAAGGTGTCTCAACCTTGGTAATTCCTTGTATTAATTAATTGTATTTATTTATTTATTGCCTATTATTGTAATTAGGATGCAAATCCTTATTGTCATCTTATGGGAGTTGGCACGGTGATGTGTCATCCTACATGGAAGGTGACAACTTGTAATTTTTGTCCTCACATGAGGAGATAGGCGTCCCACTTAGTGGTAGGAATATTTTGCCATGTGTCGGCATCTTGGATAGTGTGTAAGGGAATTTTGACCAAAATGGTTATGACAGATTTCTATGACAAGATCTATGATGCGTAAGAGTCATAAATGGAAGATTCTATGATAGGTGAAGACATGTGTCGCAAGGCATCTTGGAAGAAGGCATCTTTGGGCGCCCCAAGGAGGGTTATGACATGTTGTAAGAGAATATGCTATTTTTAGCCTATGTATGACAGATTCTCTTACAGCTGTAAGATATGACAGTTATGACAAATTCTATGACAGTCGTAAGAGTTGTAAGAGTATCTGTCATTGCCCAGCATCGGAATAGGCGACCTCTTTGGGATGGGGTGATATGACAAGTGTCATGGACATCCTGTAATGTTGGACAAGTGTCCCCAAGCGTGGATTTTGGGCCATGAGGCCATGTTGGACACGCATCTCAAGATAGTCTCATTTTTACCTTGTAACTTCTTTATAAACAGGTGCTTTGAGAGATGTAGTATGTGATTGATAGGTACTGTTATCCTACTAGTTTTCTCTCTAGATACGAGTGTTGAAGATGCTTGAGAGCTTGCATTGCAAGTGTATTGTAAACCATTTCAGTTTTGATAATACATTGTGCAGGTTTTGGAGTGTGGGGTCTTTCAACCGATAAGGGTTTTCCCCACGTTATATTTTGTCTCTCTTTCTTCTGTCTTACATTCTTGTGTTGTGTATTGCTACAATATCTCCATTGTTATGTTTAACATTCTGTAACTATAAAGTTTAAAATGAATTTGTACTCATCTCTCCTCATTAGATTAGTGTAGGAAGCGATTTCTGCACACCTAACTTTCTTTCAGTTGGTATCAGAGCTTGACCACCTTTGGTCTTAGTTGTTGGGTAGGGGTTTTCTGAGCTAATCTTAGGTTGAGTGGGAGTCTGTGTAGAGTATTCTGTAATCTTTTTATAGGAAGGAGATGGCAAGCACATCCAGAAGATTAGAGGTGGAGAAGTTCAATGGCACAAATTTTGAGTTATGGAAACTTAAGATGGAAGACATGCTTGTTGATCGAGACCTATGGGAAACTATTTCCGGTGTAAAACCAACTGCAATAGCACAAGTTGATTAGGATCTCAAAAATTGAAAAGCTAAGGGTCTAATAAGACTCAGTCTAGCTAACTCTGTCCTATTAAATATCCATGAGGAGAAGACCACGAAATATCTTTGGAAGAAGTTGGGAGATGTTTATCAGGCCAAATCCCTGGTGAACAATTTTTTTCTGAGAAAGAAGTTATATTCTCTAAGGATGGAGGATGGAGGATTTGTTGCAGATCATCTAAATGCTTTCAACATGTTAGTTGCACAATTGATATCCGTTGGTGTGAAGATGGAGGAGGAGGATCGTTGTATGACCTTGCTTTGTTCTTTGCCGGACTCATGGGATCATCTTGTCATGGCTATTGGGAGCACCACATCCACTTTCAAAATGGATGAAGTGGTATCTTCGTTGTTATTTGAAGAAATGCAGAGAAAGTCTTCTGAGGCAACCAAAGAGGCTCTTGCAATTCATGGAAGACCCAAGGAGAAAGGGAAAAAGAAGGACAAGAAAGCTGAGAAGGGCAGATCCAAATCCCGTGGGAGATCCAAATCTCCTGGAAAGTCCAAGGCTGTCTGTTGGAACTATGGCAAAACTAGGCATTTCTGAAAGGAATGCAAAGAGGAAAAGAAAAATAAGAAGAAGAATGTCCCAGATTTAGATTCTAACAAGTCACAAGATGATGATGATACCTTCATTGCAGCCTTGGTCGTCCATGCGTCTGATGATGTGTGGTTGATTGATTTTGGTGCATCATTTCACATGACCTCGCATCGAAGCTAGTTCACGAACTATGAAGAGTTCAATGGTGGAAGAGTGTACCTGGGTTATAATACTCATCTGAATATTGTTGGTCGTGGAAGAGTCTCAATCCGATTCCCTGATGGACGAGTGAAGGGGATCTCTGGGGTTATGCACATGCCAGGCTTGGCATGGAAACTGATGTTGTAAGTAAGTTAAATGATGCAGATGAGTAGGTTGTCTTTTCGAAGGACAGAAGCAAGATGACTAGAGGATCTATGGTGCTTGCAAAGGGTACTTGGAGAGGTACTCTATTTCAGCTGGAGGCATGCACTTCATAGTGCAATAGTTCTTCTGACTCGAAGAAAAGAGTTGCAGTCACTTTATCCCCACCATCTGAACCAGCAATGAAGAAATCTATTGTATCTAATTCTGATGGTAGTGCATTTTGGGTACCCAAGGGGGCTCATGCTTTGGAAGTCAAACTTCCTGCTAAAAAGACAATGTTATGGCATATGAGATTTGGCCACATTGGTGAGAAGGGTCTTAGAACCCTGAAAAATAAAAACCTCGTTGAGGGGTTAAATGATTGTAATCTCGAGTTTGACTTTTGCAAACATTGTATATATGGAAAGCAAAACCATGTTCAGTTTTACTCTAGTTCTCACAAGTCTTCTGGTGTATTGGATCTTATTCATTATGATGTGTTTGGTCCTGTTAGTGTTCCTTCGATCTCCAAATTTGTATATTTTGTATCTTTTATAGATGATTATAGTAGAAGGACATGGATTTATTTTCTCAGAAGCAAGACTGAAGTCTTTAGTTGGTTCAAAGAGTTTAAAGCTTTTGTTGAGAATCAGACTAATAATAAGATTAAGTGTTTGAGAACTGACATCGGTGGTGAGTTTTGCTCGGCAGAGTTCGATAAGTTCTATAAAGAGCAAGGGATTGAAAGACATAAGACAACTCCATACACCCCGTAGCAAAATGGAGTTGCAAAGAGGATGAACAGGACACCGATGGAGAAGGCTAGGAGTATGCTTAGTAGAGCAATCCTCGAACAAAAGTTTTGGGCTGAAACTATAGCCACTGCTTGCTACCTGGTAAATAGGTCTCCTACATCAGCTCTTGTTGGTAAGACACCTATGGAGGTGTGGTTTGGTAAGAAACCTTCAATTAGACATCTTCGTGTTTTTGGTTGTGAGGCATATGCACATGTGCCTAAGGAGAAACGGTCTAAATTGGAGAACAAGGCTGTTAAGTGTATCTTCATTGGCTATGGTGTCGGTGTGAAAGGATACAAGCTTTGGGATCCCGTGGCTGAAAAAGTGTTGTATAGCAGAAGTGTTATCTTCAGAGAGCTAAGACCTTCTCCTGTTGTTCTACAGCTAGAAGAAACAGAAAAGAAAGAGGATGTGGTTCAGTTTCCTTCTACCCCTGATAAGACTGAACTGACAAACCCTGTGAGACCTGATGATGAGGAGAGCTCTAACAGCTCTGAAAGCTTAGAAGAAGAAGCAGAACGAGTAGGTCTACACAAACAAGGAAGCAACCTAATAGGTTTGGTTATTCATTGCTTGATTCTAGTTGTGTTTTTGCCTTGCTTACTAACACTGATGAGCCTAGAACTATGACAGAGGCTATGGGCATGAAAGATGCAGGATCCTAGAAGGAGGCCATGGAAGATGAGATGGCTTTTTTGGAGAAGAATAAAACATGGGACTTGGTGCCTTTGCCTGAAGGACAGAAACCTGTTGGATGCAAATGGGTGTTCAAGAAGAAATTCGGTGTAGATGGCAGTGTTGAAAAGTACAAGGCCAGATTGGTTGCAAAGGGGTACTCACAAGTGGAGGGAATTGATTATGGTGAAATTTTCTCTCCCGTTGCAAAGATGACATCTATTTGGTTCCTATTATCTCTTGCAACAGCTTATGACTTAGAGATGGACCAGATGGATGTAAAAACAGCATTCCTTCATGGTGATTTGGAGGAAGAGATTTACATGTCACAGCCAGAGCATTACATAAAGAAAGGTAAAGAAAATTTGGTTTGCAAGTTGAAAAAGTCGTATGGTTTGAAGCAGTCTCCTAGGATGTGGTACTTGAAGTTTGATGCCTTTGTGTTGTCAATTGGATATCTGAGATCGAAATCAGATCATTGTGTGTATTACAAGTTTGACAATGATCGCATTCTCATTATTGCATTGTATGTTGATGATATGTTGTTAATTGGGAATGGTAAGAGTATGATTTCTAATTTGAAGTCTCAGTTGTCAGCAAAGTTTGAGATGAAAAATCTAGGGGTAGCTAGGTACATTCTAGGAATGGAAATCAGAAGCGACAGAGCTAACAGAAAACTTTGGTTAAGCTAGAGTAACTATGTGAAAATCGTGTTGGATAGGTTCAGCATGGCAAATTGTAGACCATTGTGTGTTCTTGTTTCTTTGGGGACAAAGTTGTCTGTTAATGATTGTCCAAAATTTCCTAGTGAGGTGGAGGACATGAGCAGAGTACCTTATGCTAGTCTTGTTGGCAGTTTGATGTATGCTATGGTCTGCACAAGACCAAACATTGCCCAAGCAATGGGAGTCCTTAGTCGATTTATGGCAAATCTTGGACGGGTACATTAGGATGCAGTTAAGAGAGTGTTAAGATATTTGAGGGGTACTTCCGGGTATTCCATATGTTGTCATGATAATCCTACAAGACCTCCGCATTCAGTTTGTATTCATGGATTTGTGGATTCTGATTAGGTGGGTGACATTGACAACAGGAGATCTACCAGTGCTTATGTGTTTACTATGTTCGGTGGTGCAATTAGTTGGAAGAGTAAGCGGCAACCTACGGTCGCTTTGTCCACTACAGAAGCTAAGTATATGGCAGCAACTCATACTTGCAAGGAAGCCATTTGGCTTAAGAGATTGTGTTCAGATATTGGTGTTGATGCAGGATAGATTACGATTTGTTGTGACAGTCAGAGTGTGATTTGCCTAGCAAAGAATCTAACTTTCCATGCCAAAACAAAGCATATTGATGTACAGTTTCATTTTGTGCGAGACATGGTAGAGGATGGGAAGGTGAATTTGGAGAAGGTAGACACTTTTAAGAATGTTGCAGATGCATTGATGAAACTAGTGGGCACAGAGAAGTTTAGATGGTATTCTGAGTCTATGGGCCTCTTGGCCTATAGCAGTTAAATCCTATTATTTCCATTGGCTCTTACAAGGTGTTCGACAAGTGGGAGAATGTTGGGAATTAAGGTGTCTCAACCTTAGTAATTCCTTGTATTAATTAATTGTATTTATTTATTTATTGCCTATTATTGTAATTAGGATGCAAATCCTTATTGTCATCTTGTGGGAGTTGGCACGGTGATGTGTCATCCTACATGGAAGGTGACAACTTATAATTTTTGTCCTCACATGAGGAGATAGGCGTCCCACTTAGTGGTAGGAATATTTTGCCATGTGTCAGCATCTTGGATAGTGTGTAAGGGAATTTTGACCAAAACGGTTATGACAGATTCCTATGATAAGATCTATGACACGTAAGAGTCGTAAATGGAAGATTCTATGATAGGTGAAGACATATGTCATAAGGCATCTTGGAAGAAGGCATCTTTGGGCGCCCCAAGGAGGGTTATGACATGTTGTAAGAGAATATGCTATTTTTACCCTGTGTATGACAGATTCTCTTACAGCTGTAAGATATGACAGTTACGACAAATTATATCACAGTCGTAAGAGTATCTGTCATTGCCCAACATGGGAATAGGCGACCTCTTTGGGATGGGGTGATATGACAAGTGTCATAGATATCCTGCAATGTTGGACAAGTGTCCCCAAGCATGGATTTTGGGCCATGAGGCCATGTTGGATGCCCATCTCAAGATAGGCTCATTTTTAGCTTGTAACTTCTTTATAAACAAGTGCTTTGAGAGGAGATGTAGTATGTGATTGACAGGTACTGTTATGCTGTCGATTTTGTCTCCAAATACGAATGTCAAAGACTCCTGAGAGCTTGCATTGCAAGTGTATTGTAAATTAATTCTGATAATACATTGTGCAGGTTTTGGAGTGTGGGGTTTTTCACCCGATAAGGGTTTTCCCCACGTTATATCTTGTCTCTCTTTCTTCTGTCTTACATTCTTGTGTTGTGTATTGCTGCAATATCTCCATTGTTATGTTTAACATTCTGTAACTGTAAAGGTTAAAACGAATTTGCACTCATCTCTCCTCATTAGATTAGTGTAGGAAGCGATTTTTGCACACCTAGCTTCCTTTCACAAGTATCATTCGAGCATGATATGAAATGACAGCTTGGTAGCGGGTGACTATTTTGAGGTATATCCTTGGATTTTGATTCACTGATATGATATTTTGGTAGTTGAGTGATAAGTTTTGAGATGTATTAATCTAAATCACAAAGTAATCAAGGAGTTAATTAGCATTAGTCATGGTTGTAAAAGGAGAAGTAAACAACATTATGTAAACAATGTTGAATGTTTGTTTCTTTTGAGAATTCTTTCAGGTAAGATGAGTTTGTCGTTCTCAAAGAAGATGGTAGTGAAGCTAGGATAGTTAAGTTGTTTCAAATATCTTGAAGGGCCCATATATTGCAAAATGAAGAAACAGATTTCCCATTACCAAGGTATGGGAAGATCTAGTAAGGTAGTCACCTGCTTTTGTGTGCAAAATCCTCGTTAAGAGTAAATTTTCTCACTAAAGAGAGCAGTTGGAGGGATCCTGTAGAATGATACTTTCAAAAAGAGCTAAGGAACCTCCTTATATGGGACATAAAGAGAAATCTAAATAGTTTCCTAGAAGAACGTTGTTCTCCAATGGTGTCTTACAACTTCTCTATCTTGGATAGTATGGCAAGGTATCAAGCTACAGGATGGAGTCCTCCCAATACAGTAGGGACTAGAATTGGTGTTCTCTCCCAATCCACAACCCTTCCTCTCTTCTAGGCCTGCTGCATATACTTGTTCTCTCCCTCCCTCTATATCAAGGTGAGGAACACATGCTCATTTTTTGATGGAATTACTATTCAAGATGTGTGGAGCAACGAGAGGAAACATCACTCCTTTCAAGTGGATAAGTTGGACTGCTTGTGCCTTGTCAACCAAAAATGCGAGGGTATGTATTCATCTCAGCTCCTACAAAGGATTGACTGATCCACATCAATAGTTGGTTGGAAACATATCATTTCTAAACCACCTATTTAGATAGCCTGTTAGAAGGTGAAGTTCTCTCAAGTGACACCCATGTGTTGTCATCATAAGATAAGTAAAAAATAGTTAAAGTAAAATGTAAAAGGTTGTTCATAAATTTGTTGCAAAGTGATAGATGTCACTCATCCAAATAGGCTTTGTTTGTAACATTTTCTATAAAGGTTGAGGTCATTATAATTGTAAAGAGATGGTACGAGGAAAACTCTTTGAGAAGTATCCAAAATTGGAAATACATTGTGGTTGTTTTGTGTCAAGTTTGTAATACTGTAATCTTTTCTTGAAATGGAATATATTAGAGAAAAAATTCTAGTGCACATTGTCTCCATCTGATGTATCTTTGTTTCTTTGAATAGAATAGATAAATGTTGTTTTATTCTTTGAAGTACATTTGCTATTTCAAACCGTTGTCTCTATTAGTTGTTGTTCAAGGAATAGTATAAATCTTTCATAGACAATTGTGGGAAATTTTAGGTACATAAGGGATAACTAAGTAGAATGTCGGACTAGTAAGTCACCTACGCTGGTTGTGTTGTTGTAAGGCAATAATATTTCAAAACCTCTAGGAAATAGAATTATTATAGAATTATGAACAAATGTATAATGACTTTGTAAACTCATCAAGGCACCGATCTTTAGAGTGATAAACCTTTTTATCCCACCAAAATTAAACAAGAAAATATGAATATAAAGATAACTGTAATGTCCCTTTTTCGGACAACACTAAATTTTTTCTAAATTATCAATTTCCAAGTAAACACAGGTTTAGAGAGTACCTTGACGTGATTTAGCTCCTTTCCAAGGCTATTATAATCTCAGAATTCTCTAGTTCTAGAAATACCATTCAGATGATTCAAGCCTGTAGCAAACAGTTATATGAAACAGTCTCTCTAGGATGGCGTGACAAACTGCTACAATCCTTAGAGTTGCGTTTAGGAATAATGCGAAAGATCTTCAACGGCAATCACAAATACTTATGTGCTCCTTATAACTACGTCTTCATGAAGCTCCTACGCCCTCCACTAGGAACTCAGCAAAACAAACAAGTGATATCTTCAATATAGTCCAGCTATGGGTTTCAAAGGTGAACCTTTTGGGAAGGCGGCCAACTATTGAAGCTCCACGACCCCTAAATAATTTCCTTTTATTGATCACCTTATCAAATATTCTCCAATGAGGAATCAGCTAGGAGCGATCATCATATGAGCTCCTACGTCAAATATCTAGGATAGAATCTACAACAAATACTAGGTGCACACCCATATATCCACGATCCTTTCTACAGCTTATATATATTTTACTAGGCAGCGATTGATGTTGACTGTGAACCCTTCTATATGCGATGAATATTCAGACGTCTACCAACAACCACGAATATCACGAATTTGTCTTCAGATTACAACGTAGAGTCTTATCAATAGGAATATCGATGCATACACCATTTAGTGCTCCCTTGATTCTGTAGTGTCCCTTCTTATATTCTATATGAATTATCTCCCCTGAATGTCGATGCCATTATGATTCTTATATGTCTTGGAGAGGTGCATGAATCCATCCATCGCCACCCTTCATAAGTGCTTGGTGTCGATTTCCTTAACCGACATCTTGTGTGTCTTTGCTTAATGTTATTTATCCTTGATTCGGTTTATGTGATTGTTCTTTTCTAATCGGAGTCTTTTAATAGTGAATATTATCAATATTAGCATGTGTGGAGGGAGTCGTCCAAATGTTTAGACAACGCTTATTATATATCAGCCACTATAAAGGCATTGACGACTATTAGCAATTATTAACTTGTTTAGGATAAAATCGCTGCCCTGAGTTGCAGCTATATTAGTGAGTATACATTATATTGTTTATAATATTTATTTAGAGTATAATATTTTGATTGATATCTATATTATTTTATATAATATAAATATTTAAATTTATATATATCATATATTATATTTATATATATGTATATATATCATATTATTATAATTATAATAATATTAAAATTGATAATATTATTTATATTTATACCATAAGGGTATTTAATAATATTATTTAATATTAATATCATATGTATGATTTATCAGTCTAATGATGTTTAAATCTTTAATTTAAACAATGCCTTAATATCGGGGCATGACAGCCCTCCCCACTCGAGATTGCTTGTCCTCAAGCAATCACCTTGCACTTTAATCGTCTACTTTCCGATGTGTTGAGATGAACATGCTTAAGTGAAGATAAATTGATTGTGATTCCATGAAAAAGAATTTGTGATCAAAGAGCATTGTTTGATGTTTGAGAGTGTTGAGATTCTTTGATTATGAGATTCGGTCTTGTACTTGTCATATGTTATTGACCTCAAAATTGAGAAGAGTCATGTTCTTGACTATATGATGGATTAAAGAAGATTTGGTATATTTGAATAGCGATGTGCTTGATGAAATATAAGTGTCATAGATGAAGAATGATCCTGGGAGTTTGTGGGTTATGGGCCCATAATATGACTTAGTATCGGTATTATGTTACATAAATCAAGAGAAGAATTCAAAGAGATTTGGAGAGGAAATGAAATTGGTTCAGAGGTCTTATGATTAATGAAATTAACTTTCTCATTTTCTATACTTCCCTAAGGTCTCTTTGAAGGATATACTAATTTTTCCTAGGTCTCAGGGTGGATAAACCATCCCTCCCTAGTCTCCATGTGGCACATGCCATTCATATGGAGTGTCATAGTCCTTATGTGGTGCATGCCATTCATATAAGGTTCTTTCGATCTAATGTGGCGCATGCCATTTATAATAGATCGCCTCGAACTCATGTGGCGCATGTCATTCATATGAAGTCCGCAATTTGTTCTTACCTTATGTGGTGCATGCCATTCATATAAGGTACCTTCGATCTAACGTGGCACATGCCATTCATGATAGATCGCCTCGGACTCATGTGGCGCATGCCATTCATATGAAGTCTGTCATTTTTTCTTACCTTATGTGGTGCATGCCATTCATATAAGGTACCTTCGATCTAACGTGGTGCATGCCATTCATGATAGATCGCCTCAGACTCATGTGGCGCATGCCATTCATATAAGGTACCTTCGATCTAACGTGGCGCATGCCATTCATGATAGATCGCCTCAGACTCATGTGGCACATGCCATTCATATGAAGTCCGCCATTTGTTCTTACCTTATGTGGCGCATGCCATTCATATAAGGTACCTTCAATCTAACGTGGCGCATGTCATTCATGATAGATCGCCTCGAACTCATGTGGTGCATGCCATTCATATGCAGTCTATTATTCTCATGGTTGCCCTCTCTACATATGCCATGCTAGGAGAGTGAGATTACTAAGGTGTCCTGGTAGCCACTCCCTAAGCCCAGAGACAGTACCCTTCATACTGAAGGCAGAACCCCTCTAGCCCATGTGGGCTCATTACGTCCCCCCCCCCCAGGTGGCGTACCTAGAAGAGGACCATCACGTTGTTTCCTTTGTTTCTTCTTCTCCATCATAGCGAAGGTATATGTAGAATAGTGTAATCAAAATCACATCATTTTTTTTCTTACAAATATAGGTAACATATTATACTCCCATAATCATATCAGCAATACATAACGCATTAATACATATAAGTATACTATCGGACAATTGGCAAGGGGATTCGGTGCATCCCGAGGAACATTTATGTAATGATCGACCATCTTATATATCCTCATCATGTTGTGTGAATGTTTCATCTACTAGTATGTTGTCTATAACCAGTTTATGCATCTTGAGCCAACATATTTCTATAGGGATATCCACATTGGTTTTGCAAAGCCTAAAGTGTTGGGGAGTGTAATTAGGAACCTCCCATTCGTTGGCCAATCCAATTGTAATCATGGATCATAAGAACTGGTCATTCTTTAGAGATTACAACCTGCAAATTGGGGAACCAACACATTGCACGATCTTTTGACGCTTTAATCATAATTGTTTGTTCTTGCGGATGCTTAGTGACAAGTGTGAGTCCTTGAACCTAGCCATGAAGTTCAAAGCTTGATGCTACCTTTACCTCTAAGAAACACAAATGTTGCCCATAAGAAGCTCAAAATGACTTACCAAAGGAAGTCATTGTATTTACCTAGACCAGATTCTATTACTATAGAAATGATGTACAATAACTTAATGTTAGTAAAAAATGGGTTTTCTTTTTGGTAACCTTACGTGGGGTGTTACACATGGGGTTTGCAACTATTTTCAACCTCAACTTATGCACCATCCCCATGGATACTGAGTTGTGGGTGTTGCCTCCATTAATGATTATCTTTCAACACTTTCCTCCCAATTTGCACTTAATTGTCAAGAGGCTCTTCCTCAACAATGATTCCTTATCATTGTGTGCGGGTTTCAACAAAACATTGTGCATCATCAAGTTCTCCCAGCCTCTAGGGTTGCACTTTCTACTTCACTTCTCAACATGCTTTTTTCATCAACTTGTAACATGTGCACACTTCTTTGCACAACCTTTCTCTCACACAATGTCTAAACACTCAAACATCGAGTGAACTATCTACCCACATCTAAAGCAAGTCCCACTAAAGCCTTTGTTGCAA
Organism: Cunninghamia lanceolata; assembly: GCA_027924645.1. NCBI lineage: Eukaryota > Viridiplantae > Streptophyta > Pinopsida > Cupressales > Cupressaceae > Cunninghamia > Cunninghamia lanceolata. The sequence goes on from BSBN01000633.1 coordinate 11,598,279, forward strand.
CCTTTCCTCACTCTATCTCTACCTTTGTTGGAGATCTTCTCATACTTTATGCTTTGTGTAGCGCCACTTGTCTTTGCACCATCCTTACGCATGTAGGTTTTCCATCCACCACCTTACTTTCCCTTTAAGTGCTTTCCTTTACCACTATTGCATAGACTATGTTGTCTACCAGACAACTTCTCAGGTTTGAGCACCAATCAGTAAGCATCCTCTACAAAATGAACTGTTAGTAAACAAATATCATCTTGGATTGAGATAAAAAAAATTGTTCATGTATCTAGACACTTTCTCAATGTTATCTTCCACATGACTGGAGCAAGAATGCATAGTATCAAGAACTCCTTCATGTACTCCTTCATAGTTTTCTCCCTCTAGTGTGGGTTTTAGAGATTTTTGAACAAAATTAGTCTATAGTTAGTCACCATAAACTTTTCAAATCTTGTATTTGTCCCTTTGCACACGGCTCTTCTGGACTGAGTCCCACCACAAGGCAACACACCCTTTCAACTCTATGTTGGCATACTTGACTCTCTTTGGGTCCTCAATTGTTTCAAACTCAAAACATTTCAACTTAGTGATCTAATCAACCAATTCTTCCAAATTTAAGTTTCCTGAGTAGCTTTGGAGATCAAATCGCAACTTGCTCTTAGCCTTCATCAAGGTGAATGCAAATCTCTCTTCTATCATGAGGTCCTCCTTAACATTTTCTGGATCAATAGCACCACCCCTCACATCATGACCATCTCTCTCATTGTTGTTGATATCTTCCATCACCACCGCTCCTCCCCATTGTGCAGTCTCAATGACTTTGAGCCAAGCTTGAACCACTTTCAATGCATCAACTAAATCTGCAAACCACTCAATTGTTTCTTCCACCTCCTCTTCCAACTTTGTGAGCCATCTTCTTTGGTTCACCTGTAATGTGACAAAATTCACACAAATGTTAGGTTAATGCTAACTCTCGCAAGCTCACCTCTAGGACTCAAAATGGTCCACTCTAATACCAAATTACTGTAGTAGCCAAATGCAAGTCAAATGAACAACTGACAAAAAGACAAAGGGAAGGGGGAAAAGACATATTGTAGACACTTAAAATTGTACATCACCTAGTGAGATATCTTACAACATTTTGTCCTAGGTCCCATCCTAATCCCACTCATAATTTCATCTTAATCACGTAAACGATTAATTAAATAAATCTTATTTATTTAATTAATCCCCCTTTCACATGTCCCAAATAATTCAAATAAAATATTTAAATTTATCCTCACCTCTCACCACATTGCAACACTTGTCCACCTCTCAATTGAGTCATGTGTGGTACTACAACTTTCATTTAATACACTTCGCATGTCTAAACTAATTCAAATAAAATATTTGAATTAGGTCTCCTTTATTCTCCTTTGCACACTTGTTGCATGACTACAACTCCTCATGGAGTGTGAAAACCTAATCAATCCTAGCTATCCACATCGTTCAAAACAACTTTCAATCTCAACCATTCATTCAAATCACCCTTTTCTATAAATCAAACCTCTCACAAGCCATTTGAATGCATTGAGTTTCAAATATCATTATGATGTCGAAATGCCATTAGAGCCTCTCATCATTCATCATCATCCCATTTTATGCTGCTGAAATAGCGAGCAACCAACATTCCTCCCACAATCATCCTTCGAAATCTTGCATTCTTATGCGAGGTTGAGAAGAGCAATGGAGATAAATCAAGCATAACGTGGAGATTCGATTTCCATTTGAGTTTATTGTTTTGATTTTCATACTATCTTGTGCTCTATTGTGCTAGTTAGGGTTTGATATCTTGTTTTAGTTTTAGACCTAATTTTTGCCCTAATGACACATACCATCAACAAGAACATTTACCCTCACCCTCCCTTGATGACTCTAAGAAGATGGAGTGTAAACATGTTTTAAGAAAAGAGAAGGGGGGAAAGACGTATCATCTTCAAGAAGATATGGAAGATGTGGTGTGAGTGAGAAAGCGAGAAGAGTATGTAGCAAAAGCAATGCTAAAAGAGGAAAATGTAGCAAAAGCAATGCTAAGAGGAAGTGCATGGAAGGACATAAGTGTATAGATCATGAGAATAGATGCCAAGAAAGTGGGTGAAGGTAGGGTAATAAGTGAGAAGGTCCATGAGAATGTCAAGAGAAAGAGGATTCATGTAAGGCAAAGAGGGAAATCATGTGTTTAAGAATTTAGGGGTGAATGTAAAAGAGTTTGCAACAAAAGTGAGGATCAAGAAACTTGGCATGGAGATAAGTGAGGTAAAGGGGAGAAGCCATGGGTAAGGAAAGGAAAAGCCAAGAGTGGGTGAGAGTTAAAAGTAGGCAAGGGGAAGGAAATGAAGGGTGGTAGGAGGATTTGAATAGGTGTTAAGAGGTCTAGGCTAAATGTTGGGAAGAGTAGGTAGATTGTTGTGGAAATTGGATCAAGTGTTGTGAAAGTTAAGTAGAGTGTTAGAAAGAGGAGAGATAGAAGGGTGATGTGAAGCTTGGATCAAAGGAAGAGGAGAACAAGTGAGCCAAAGGATAGCATTTATCTCCCAAATTGACTTGGAGCAAGGTTCACCAAAATGTAAATGAAAATAAATAACTCTATAATATGTTAGGATTCATTACTTTAATTTACTAATTGTTTTTCCAAATTAGACTAGCAATATAGAATAACAAATATTCCAAACTCAATCTTCTAAGTAAAATCAATACAATGAGATGAGAATCAAAATTTTACTATTATTCAAAAAGGAAAGGGTTAAGAAAACATCTCTAATCAAAGTTTGGTGATGACAAATGATTGGAAGAAGCTACAAAAGACCAAAGGAATGAATAGAAAATGCTCACAAACTATTTCTAGCAATTGGAAGTGAATCAAATGGTTTCGACCTGGAAGTTGCACTTGTGATCTTTGCCTAAAAACTACTCTAAGCTACCTGACCCTAACCCATGCCTCCAACCATGAAACTTGCCCTCCCAACCCCTTGGACACATTCCTGACCTCCAATAGCAAGTAGTGTCCTTTGATGTCAAGGACCTAGAATTTTTAGAGGATGGTCACTTGATTTTTGTGGTTCCCGCAATGCTTGGAGATTATAGATCCGATCTTCCTATATTGAGTTATTCGCAACTAAACCTATGAGACAAGGAGGGGATTTGGTTAAATGGTGATGTAGTCATGGTAGGAGGGCTCAATGAAGGATTGTCTAGCCATGCAACCAACACAATATCACACACACAAATCACCGCAAACAACAAAAATTCATAGAAACAACCACAACATTTTCATTGATATAAGCCTTCATGATTATCACTATGTTACAACTACATAGCTTGCCACAATGAGCCCTCTTACATGCCAGGTCGTAGCTATTTGATTACAATAAGGTTCACAAATGGATAGTTGTCACACAGGGTTCCTACATGCACATATCATCTAAACTATGGAAACACCACTTCCAAAACTTACCGCATAAGATGCATAATGATAATATGTACAATATAATTCTAGAATTCTACCACTACTCTTTTGTAATGACCTCCATTTAACCTCCTATATGTTTTCTCAAACTGCACTCCACATCATACTACTTGTACCTTTACTTAACCTCTTAGGACCTCACCCCTCTCTGCCGAGAACTCACTCTCTAACCTTCTAACATTTCACATCATCTTTGCTTACCTTCTAATTATTCTCAACCGAGTACATATAGCATCCTCAAGTTTCTCAAATGATCTATGTCGGCCATAAGATGGCGCAAAGCCCGAAACCACATGAAACATGTCATCAACATATTATAACAAACTTACAAATTCCAAAGGTTAAACGATGGAGAATTTCCACGAAGTACACCACACACATCCTCAGCGGTTAATAAAACTGTCTCAAATATTCATCTGTTGGCACAAACTCAAAATAACCTTCTGCAAACAAAAACAATCCCAACTAAAAACAATTGTCAACTCGCAGACACTTTCAAGCCAAATTACTAACTTTTACTCATCTAATCATCCTCAAACTTCAACACCAAATAAACCAACTACAAACAAAGCTACTATCAAAACCGCAAAAGCCAATTCCTTAATGCAGTGAAATGTGCTAACTTTTCTCACCACAAATTATTGAACTTAACCACGAATTCCACTTCTCTAGACACGACACAAGATTGCCATAATGCCTAAGAATGCATGTACATAAAACTCCCAGGGTTAATAAAAAAATGAGTCCCTCATTTTCCAGGACAACCTGGAGTTTCCAACTTGTTGCTTCTTCAACTCACTCCTTCCATCTCCTCAAGTATGCCTCAAGCAATCCACCTTGAGTATTACTTTCACCCATGTTGTTTGTCACCACCACATACCCGTCTATTATGCTCCCTATTGCCACATGTTCCTCAACATAGCTCCTCATCCTCTTGTTCATTTGTCTTGTCCTTTGGACGACTTCTTTTTGGTGACACCCATTCCCTCATTATTTCCTCTATGCTACTTTTTTGCATTTACAATGCTGCCCAACGTTTCAGCAATGCCACACATCTTTGGAGTCAATGCATATCGCTACCCCCCAACATTGTAAAATTGTCCCTCACCCTCAATGGTGTCAACTTATGTTTCTGGCCATCCTTCCAGATCACGTAGGTATTAGCTCTCCCATCTTGCACAACTTCTCTATCAAATTGCCATGGTCGCCCCAATAGTAGATGGCACACATCCATTGATGCAATGTCACACAACACCTCATCATAATATGCTTGTGTTAAACTTCACCTAATATTGTTCCTCCACCAAAATTGTATCCCCTTGCTGCAACCAACTAATTTGGTATGGGCACGGATGTTTCATCCTCCTCAACCCCAACTTGTCCACCGTCTTCGCTAACACCAAATTGTATGTGTTGTCGCTCTCTACTACCACTTCACGACACTTACCACCATCTTTACATTTAGTCTCAAACAAACTCTTCCTCTTTGCTAGCTCACCATACCTGTCGCACCTCAAGGCCCTGTGCAAACAAGCAAAGCCCCACATTTTGGATCCCTCTCTAAGGCAAGTGACCTCTCATTCCCATACATAGTTGTGTGCTACCCTCAACCCTCTTTCCTTGGCACTTGAATGCCCTGTGTCCCTCTTCTCCACATCTGAAACATGTTCCTCTAAAGAATTTCTACCTTTTCCTTTCATATCCTCCTCTTCCCTTCTAAGAATACCTTCCACACTCCTATTGGTCCTCTCTATAGTACATATCTTCTACTCTTCCATCTTTGCGATAAGCTCCACCAACATCTCTACCTCTACAACAGTCGCCATTGTCATCTCCCCTATTGTTGTGGTAGCAAATATCATCTTCTTTCTCTCTGCGATGTGAATCTTGGCCTTCCCTTTCATTGCAGTGTCAGATACATCTTCCTTGACCCCTTAGGGTTGCTCCTTTGTCACCACATCTTGCTCTCTTATTGTCGCACCTCTCTTCTTTCTCTCTCTATCAACTCTATATTTCCTCCTGCTTCTAGTTCAGCTTCTTATCTACAATGGGTGCCAACTAGTAGGCCTCCTCTACTGTCTAGATATTCCACATACCCAACTCCTCTTGGATGGATTCCCTCAATCCATTGATATACTTTGCCACTTTCTCAGCGCCCTCTTCATGGTGCCCTAACCTAATTGTCAGTCGATAGTACTCCTCGATGTAGTCCTTCACAATCATGTCTCTCTATCGCAAATTGTGCAACTCCAACAATTCCAATTGGTAATTTATCGAGATGAACTTGGACTTCAATTTTTCCACCATCTAGTCCCACTTTGCAATGCTCGTCTTGCCTCTCCTATTCCTCTCCAACTAAACTTCCTTCCACCATATCGCCATATGACCTTTCAACTTGGTCTTTACAAATTTCACCCTATCTGGGACTGCAATATCCTCATACCCAAAATGTTCCTCTAGATCAGTGATCCAATTTATTAGCTTTTCAAGATCCAAATTCACAAAATAGTTTGGAATTTCCACTCTGGTCCTCTTGCCCATGTTGGTTATGGCTTTCAGCATCCTCTCTTCCTTAACCTATTTGCTTCCACTTAATTCCATGAGATCTGTCTCATGTTGGTTAGGGTTCCTCTAGCAGTCTTGTTCCAACGCATCTATCTGGTTCTGCATAGCCTTCAACATCTCCTCCATTCTTCCTACAAAATTGATAATACCTCACCCTCTCTTTGGGGTATCTTGACTTGATAAAAACTAGGTCGACGATTTGTACACAATTACCCCTTGTAAACCACCTCACAGTCAATGCTCTATCTACAAACCTCCATGGGCTACCACAACTCAAACTTTAATTAATTCCTACAAAGTACAAAAACTAAATGCAGTGCACCTCCACTGCTTGTGCCTTCATTTACCTAACATCACTACCATAATTCAAATTTTAATCAAACTCATTCTTAAGAAACCACATTGATCAAGTGTGTTCACATCCATACCCACACTCCAACAATCTTCCCACGATCCAACCTCAACTCTGATACCAAATGATGTAGTCACTATAGAAGGGTCCAATGAAGGACTATCTAGCTATGCAACCAACACAATATCACACACAGATCACCGCAAACAACCAAAATTCATAGAAACAACCACAACATTTTCAATGACATAAGCTTGCACCATTATCACCGTGTTACAACCACATAACTTGCCACAGTGGGCCCTCTTACATGCTAGGTTGTAGTCGTTTGATTATAATAAGGTTCACAAATGGATAGTCGCCACAAAGGCTTCCTACATGCACATATCAACTAAACTATGGAAACATCACTTCCAGAACTTGCCACATAAGATGCATAATGATAACAAGTACAATATAATTTTAAAATTATACCACTACTCTATTGTAATGACCTCCACTTAACCTCCTATGTGTTTTCTCACACCGCACTCCACATCATACTACTTGTACCTTTACACAACCTCTCAGACCTTGACAACCCTCGCTGCCAAACACTTACTCTCTAACCTTCTACCATATCACGTCTTCACTTACCTTCTAGCAATTCTCAACCAAGTGCATATAGCATCCTCAAGTTTCTCAAATGATTTGCCTTAACCGCAAGATCGCCTGAAACCACATGAAATGTATTACTAACCTATTATAACAAACTTACAAATTCCAACAGTTAAATAGTGGAGAATCTCCACAGGGTACACCACACATCATCAATTGTTAATACAACCTTCTCAAGTATTCATCCTTTGGCGCAAACTCAAAATAACCTTCCACAAACAGAAATAGTCCCAACTAAACACAACTGTCAACCCATAGACACTTTCGAGCCAAATGACTAACTTTTATTCATCTAATCATCCTCAAAAATCAACACTAGATTTTAACCAACTACAAACAGAGCTACTATCAAAACCGCAAAAGCCAATTCCTCAATGCGGTGAAATGTGCTCACTTTCCTCCCCACAAATTGTCGACCACAAACTAGTAGACACACAAACTATTGAACTTAACCATTGTTAGTGAACAGAGTTGTCACTACGTTTTAGATATGACTTGCCCAATTATAATGGAAAACTCACTAATAGTTTGATACGCTGTACATGAATTATGAACCATCCTCTGCATTTTAAGGGGCAACTCCCTCATATGATATAACTGAAATAAAAAAAGGGTTATGCTTTTTATCTAAAAGCAGGAAAGGAGATTTTTCCAAAATATATGTAAACTGAAAATGAGTTCAAAGCCTCACGAACAAGGCATTCACCATTAACAGAAATCCAAAACTGAATGTATTAAATAATCCACAAATCACCATTCAAATTTCTTAACATAAGAAAAGAATTTCCAATAATGAGCCTACATAAAATATCGATGACCACTGATATCTCCACAATCAAGTAAAGATCATTTCACTAATAAACAAATGCATATCCAACATAAGAAGAACATACACACACAGAAAATTGTAGCTTAAAGTCCACCACCTTCTGTATTCATTATCAAAATTTGTTTCAAAGTATTGTAGAAATATCAGAAAAAACCTCTTTCAAAAATTACAGAAAAACTAAATGATCAATTGCCAAAAACAAAGTTTGCCAAAAGATCCCTCTCATTTGTCCCATAGGACTATATATAGAGTTTGGAAAAAGAAATTGTCATGCATGTAACAGCTTCATGAAAGAGCCAATAAAATAAATATTACAAAGTTTATGGAATAAAGTTTACTTTATAAAGTTCTTTGCAACAAGAAATAAAACTAGGCAACTACATCTTTGTCACTTTCACCTCCTTTGTTTTGCTCCAATTGGTCATTTCTTTCACCTTGGTCTGCTTGATCACCCTGGTCCGTTTTGGCCGCCTGATCTTCAAATGGAGATTTGGCCTGAGAGGCATTCATCTTCAATTTGAAGCTCCTAAATTGGGTTACAAAGGGGGCAATTGCCTTCTCATTTGGTATAGTTGTTATCCTCACTTTTCCACATAGCCATGATTTTGCCTGACTCTTCAAATTTTCTGTGGAATTCGGTGATCTCCTTCCTGAATGGTGAAATGAAAGAAAACAAATTGCAGAATTTTTCAATCGTACTCCCATCAACAATGTCCTTATCATTCAACTCTGCATCAATCAACATCTTGAAGTTTTGTTTCATAACGTCTATATCCATCAGGGTTACCTCATTCTCATCAATGATTTCAACTCCCATGGCTACTCCATTGCCCCTGAAATCCATCAGATATGACTTGTAATCCTTCATAATTTTTCGTGAGTCATTCAAACATTATTTTGCTATCAATAACTTCCATTCAATAGTGCTTAACCACTTTGCTGACTCATTTCTTCATGTTTACTAATGATGTTTTCAAATACGAAAATACTAGTATCTACTTTAATTATTTCTTGCAAGTCCCTAGCTACCACCATTAGCAAACTCTCTTCTCTTTTAACAATTTTCACCTCAGCAATTACCTCTTTTTGCTTAGTTGACACCTTGTAAGATTGAATCAATTCTTCAAGATATAGAAAACCTTCCAGCCTTATTTTCTCCACCCGGGATTCAATTGTTTTTCCCAAAAACTAATATTTATTAATTTGATCAAAAACATCAGAACTTACCCGTTTTGGAGGAGCCCCAGCAGGGGTATCAATTGAAGCATCCAAAGTCTGAGAAGTGGTATCCACAATGGAGTTGATATATGAAATATTTTCACATGTTCTTCTAACAACTCTTTTTCTTTCTTTTCCTCCTCTAACCTCTTAGCCAAAATATCAACTAATAGCTTAGCATTATGAACATTTTCTATGGTAGGAGGCCCCAAATCAACTTTGCTTACATTGAAATCTAATGTAGAGACCTCTTCATTTTGGTCAGTCATAGGCTCGGCAATCTCCACAAATTGATGCTTTGTGAGGGGATCTACCATTAGCCTAGACATCCTTTTAGCCTTCCTGGGTTGGTCATTTGTCTGGAATAGCCTAGCTACTGCATCAAAACCGGGGTCAATCATCTGAGTATATTTCCTCTTCTTTCCAACAACCTCTCTTAACCATGTTGGTGAGGATAGAACAGGTTAACCATCAGGTACAGAATATGAAGTAACATTGTAAACCTCTTGTTGTTGTAGTGGAGGAGAGGGTGGAGAAGAACTGACATTTTGAGTAAGTGGTGGGGGAGTTGATCTTGTGCAGATTCATGTGTTCCCACAGCGTCAATCCTAGGCCCCCTTTTAATTTCCATCTTTTTACTGGGTTCACTATTCTCCTCACATTGTCCCTTCCATTTCTTTCCTTTGAATCATCACCTCTGTCACCACTTCCTTTTTTGGAGGTCACCTTAGACCTTGTATGGTATACACTAGCAGATGGCCCTTGGGAAGTAGATCCAATAGTGGATTTCTGCCCCTTTGAAGTCTGCCCTTTTGATGGAGGTCTTTCTACAGTGTGCCCAATAGTCTTTGACTTCAACCATCTTTTGCATTTGTCCATAACAAAGGAAGACCTAGTGTAAATATCAGTAATTTCTTTTTTGGACCACCTTAGCTTGGGTATAGGTTTTGACATTTCAACATAATATCCTTCATTAATCATATCAGAGAGATCATCAACAATATCAAGGAGATCCCATCCAAGATTGAATGCCTTCATTTAATCAACGGTCAGTCTCATCCATTCCCTCCTTGTGACCTCATGCTCATCCAAACAATCTTCCCAATATTCTTCAAGGTGAGGTCGATGCTCATGCAACAGTGGAGTGTACAAATTTTCTTTTGCAAACCCTTGCTATCGAAATAAAGCCTACCAACATACAAATGAAAATTGAACTTTGAAAGGATTTTGTGAACGTTCATTGCATCATCATGTGATTTACATGTAAAATGAGTCAACTTTAGAGGGAAAGAATACCCTCCTTTCTTAAAATCATGGTATCTTTTGCTTGCTACAGCCATTTGTCTACAGACTTCCAAGAATATCATATAATCAATGGCCTATCTAAGAAGTTTGTATGGGGCATATTCAAAACCCCCAATTCTCACATAAGTGAATCTATCAAATTGAATGAAGAAACTCCCAAACTACATGACAAGGTTAGCAACCTCAAGTGAAATTCTAGTCTCAGATTTCCCCTGTATTCTCCTGATATTGAACATAAGGAAAGCATCATTAACTCTCATGTAATCGTTGTTTCCCTGTTCCTCCTGAACCTGGGAGTAATAGTCATGGACCTAAGTATCTTGTGTGAAGACTCCATAAGTCCTTAAACCCAACCACACTACTGGTGTGCTTGCTAGCATGTAAAACAAATAAAAGCACATGTGGAATTGCTTTTTCTTATGAAAATTGGTTAACTGATCATGCAAGTGATCACTGATGAGTTTGGCCCAATCTACATACTATGACTCACTGCATATCACCAAGATAAACTGACACATCCACCTATCAAACTCACTTGTATCACCACTCCTGACTACTCTGTGCAATAATGTGATTATATTGGAAATATCCTCTATAAAAAGAGCTCTAGCAACAACAATTTGGGAACTTGAGATTTCCCTTTCTTCTTAATAAGCCTTTTTTGGCAATGCAAGTCAAACACCAATCCTTTTTTGTTCAGATAGTAGTTCCACCCAGTTTTCGTTGACATGTCAGCATATTCATCCCGTGTGGGCAGCTTGAAGGTATGACTGATAGATTCAGTGTCTAACTTCACTACAACAGTGCCATCAATTGCAATCACTTCTCTCAACTCAGCATTATACTTCTTGACGCAAGCAAGGACAAGGTTTGGACATTGAATGGCAGGTGGGAACCCTCTAGCATGAGCAAGACCACAAGAAAAGATCATTTTAGCTATGGGTGACCTGGGATTTTGGCTCATTCTGACCCAAGTCTTTTAGGTCTACATGACCCAAATCAATGTCCTTAAACCCAACCAAGTCATTCTAAATTATGGAGGCCACATCAAAACCTTGGTATTTATACTTCATATTGGCATTTATCTTATCAACCACCCAATCAAGAAGTCTGCCACCCTTGATGAATGTACGTATGTTATGAGGGCGAGAGAGTTTCCTGGGTGATTTTGAACGACGACAACAGTATTCATGATAAATTTGACAGTGCACAATATACCCCACACGCACACTTTGAAGCAAATGATATAGCAAAGAGGAAGAATGGAAATTGTGAGTAACTAACCTGGTTACCGTTGTAGTTCGTGAGCCCAACTTAGCCGTGGGAGTATCTCTTTAGCGTCGGTGTACAAATCGGGTTTCAAACGTTGTATGAAATGAGTTCATAACCCTTCTTTTATACCCACAAATTAGGGTATCATAATTAATGCACCCCGCTACTTTAATGCATGAAGCATTAGTGAGGAATATAACTCACGAACCTATCAACAGAATTTCCCCTTGTCGAACTCTCAAAACCAACGATTTCTTGTTTCTTTTGTTTTATCATCAGCAAGAATTGGCCTCTTTGAACTCTCTTTCATGTTATCGGTGAAAACATTTGTTCGTGAACTTTAATCACAAGCGACCTTTTTGCTTTTCAGTGAGCACATATCTTCAATGAGCTTGACACGCACCATTGGCGAGAATCATCATTGGTGAAATGAAGCATCAGCGAGCTTCCTCTCTGGCAAACCAAAGTTTGCAGGTTAAGTGTTTCGCCGATTTTGACTTTAGGCAGTCTTCACTTAAGTTCTTCAATCCATCAGTGGTTTTGCTTATTGACGAACTCACCAGTTCATGAACCAAACTCTTTGGCGATCATTCAATCAATGAGAACTTCATCTTAAATCATTCGTCGACGGACTAAGGCATCAGCGAACTGGAGTGTCAGAGAACTAACAAGTTCGCAAACTTCAAAACTTGTCGATGCTATTCAAACTTAACCTTTTTGGCTCACTGATTGAAGTCCGAACCTATGAACTTTTAAAGAGACTTCTTTGTTGGCAAGTCAAAGGGTTAGCGACTTGAAAAACAAGCCAATAGAGACAAACGGAAAGATGAGACTAAGGGCAGAAAGCCAATTACATGGGGAGTCTCATTGCTACATCGGCTGGTTCACGAACTAGCAAACCTACCGATGAGGTTCGAGAAAGGGCAAAAAGGTCAATAAAGCAACAAAATGCTTAACTTAGTGAAAATTTTCACGAGGGAAAGGCTAACAAGGGGAGGAACAAAGGACCAAATTTTCATCAACCCAAGGATATAGCAAGAAGGTACAAAAGCGAAAATTTGGGCAACAACCACAAATTCCACTTCTCTAGACACAACATGAGATTGTCACGATGCCTAGGGATGCACCTGCATCAAATAGTTTTGGAAGAATGGCTCAATCAATGCCCTAAATAACTTGTTTTAGCCTTAAAGTAGATAGTAATTTTGGAAGTGTGTCATGCCCTAAGAGTGCAAGTATAATGGTGGTGGGTGCAAGAGGAGTGAAGGAAAAATCTTAGCAAGCTTTCTAAAGTGTGTGTGATGCTTTGCAATGGAGGAAATAGTGAGATGGACTCAAGGATGAGTCATGGCAAAGGTGTAAGGAGCTATTAACTTTTATGTAGGAATTGAACATTACATGGACTTTGCAAGGGTTTGGTCATGGAGGAATAAGAGAGCAATTTAATGCATAAGCTTGCAAGAGAGAATTTTCAAAAGTATTGGAGTGGAAGAAGATTTTTGAGGATGGAGATCAAAAGTGTTTTTATAAGGCTTGATTGGCAAGATAATTGTTACGAAAATGCATTAAAGCCAACAAACAAGGCTTTTAGCCATTTTAAGTTTGAATTCTAATAGAGGACACTAGCACAAGCTCACTAGTGTCCAAGGTAACTAGTGTGTATGTGCTAATGTCCCTGAGGACACAGTTGTGGAAACAATGGGGAATGTCTAGTTTGTAGCAGGAAGATCCTTAATTGGCTTGCATGGCACACTAATGAGGGGTTTCAAGCACAGAAATAGGGTACATGAGCCCTAAAACATGTATAAGAGAATGGACACTAAAATGAGTGTGCAATGTAGAGTGAAAATGCAAAGCATACAATTTTCAACTCTACAACTGAGTGATATTCTTTTATTGTCTTTATACCCCACCAATATATTGTTGTTCTTTTCATGCTTGTGGAGTTTGTTGCTTGTTCGATCACAGACTTGTGTTATCCATCTCATAAAAATGACTTCTAATTGAAATTGATCATCAAAAAGATGGCTTAATATACATGAACGAAAATCCCACAATAAAATATCAAATAAGTTAACTAGGAAGCCGCAATTAATTAAAATGACTAGCATCTCCTCACCTAAAATATCGATTGGAGTTCATTAGAGAAGCTTCAATTAATTAAAAGGCGACAAGCATCCATTTGCATATAATTATCTGAATCCTAAGAAATTATGAAACCAGAATTTAATACTATTATATAATGGGATGTATAGGATTGAGATATTAATCCTGCCTCTTTCCTCATGGTTATTGAATACCTTATAACAAGGAAGTATCATAAGTGCCAAAGCCATAACAAACTTGTATGAGACTGTCATGACTGATATTGATCCAATAAAGCTAGCTGTTGCAACTAAAGGATTGAGTAACGTACCTGTCAACCTGATAAATAAGTATTAACAAAAGTTATATTTACTCTAGATGGTGAGCAGAACCACCAAACATACTTCGTATCCTAAAGGTTTTAGAATAAACTCATTAAATAAATTTCTGGTCTGAAGATGATTCTCTGGCTGCCACACTTTCCCAAAGAAGGAAAACACGGTGATGAGAAAACTGGGGGAGGCTGTAGAATATCTATAATTGTTCCAACCTCTCCAGAAATATATTTGCTCTCTCCCCAAGAAATATTTCTCCTAGAAAATGCAGTATCATTCAGCTCCCTCAGAACAGATAGATGAGATCTTTTGTACATGTATTTACTCTGGAAGTTGAAGACAGCACCATAACCTTGAAAACAGAAAATGTGATTGAGTGCTACTTGATTCAATCTTGAGTCTCTATGGACTGTAACGGAACTTAAGGAATAGGTAAATTGAATGTTTCTGGAAGTTGAAGACAACATCACAATCTTGAAAATATGAGTGACTGCTACTTGATTCAATCTTGATCTTTAGGGGCTGTAACAGCACCTAAGGGATATGCAAATTGAATGTAAACTTAGGCATGGTATCATATAAAGCAATCTTGATCTTTAGGGGCTGTAACAGCACCTAAGGGATATGCAAATTGAATGTAAACTTAGGCATGGTATCATATAAAGAGAATAATGGAATAAAAAGAACCTCCAACCAAAGTCTGAGTTCCTAAGGAATCTGAATGTACTACAGATAAATTAACAGATTGGGTCAAAACCCACAAAAAGGCATCTTGAGAAAATCATCTTACACTTAGATAAGCGTTGGAGCATAATTGCAATTCTTGCTTAAATTTGTCATGCTAAAATAAAACCATGGTTAGTCCAGCATCTTTGTCCAGTCAACTGCTTCCCATTTCCTTGCAAAGTCTGAGGCAGCTTTGCGTTGCATTTCAACAGTCTCCTGCTGTCTGCGCCGATACATATCTTCCTCTGGAAGTTGTAGCATACCCCTGATGACATTGAGGCCAAACTGACTCTCGAAGTTCTTTTCATCATCAATAACATGGACAAAGCCTTTCTGCAGACCAAATTCTACGTGAAAATAAGGAAAATTTTTTGGAATAGAACCTCTCAAACCCTTGACACTAGTATCAATCAGCTTCTTAGCATTGTGCTGACTCCATTCATCTTCAGCTTCATCAATTGCCTGCAGCCGAACCAATTTAGACTTTCAGCCTTCATTAGGTGATAAAAATGTAAATCCAAACTGACAGACAAAATAGACCACTCTCAAATCCTTTCTAGAAAATCTTGACAGCCAGAAATCTTAATAGCATGAGTTACTGCATATATATACCTTTAGATGCTATAGCAGAATAAATAATTTTAAATTGACATGACATATTTCACACAAATGAAAAAAAGAAAGAGCGCAGAAGAGAAAAAAGTGGCTTGGCAGACACATCATATCTGACAAAGAAAAGGTAACCAAACAAAGACCACAAAAAACTGTTACAAAACAATAGCATGCAACATCAAAAGAGGTTTCTGAGATTAGCAATTGATCTACTGACAATAAGAACTAAATACATGAAATCAACTTCACAAAGGGTGCAGAAGAGAAAAAAGTAGCTTAGACACATCACATCTGACAAAGAAAAGGCAACTAAACAAAGACCATATAAAACTGTTCCAAAATAATAGCATGCAACATCGAAAGAGGTTTCTACGCTTAGCAATTGATCTACTGACAATAAAAACTGAAAACATGAAATCAAATTTACAATAGCATTGATCCACATTCCTTTACCACAAATGTATCATAGGATTTCCCCAAGCCAAAGCTTCCACCCAAATAAATACCAGGGTCAATTCTCAGGAACACTTGAATTTAGAATTTATCATCAAGCATAGAAGAGTAGCCAACTCATGCTCTAAGATGCTAACCAAACAAAACATAACTAACCTTCTTAAAATAATTTGGTGCTTCCTTAGCAATATCACAAGGCACTGGAATACATTCAACCAAACAATGGCGCCGTTGCTGTGCCAAACCCATCACAGTTTCAAGAAACAGTACATCCTTTTCCTCTTCTGCAAACATCCTGAGGAGACATTTTTTGAAGTTGCGAATCTCTTCCAACACATTGTCATCAAGATTTCTAGTTGATGCTTCATGCTGCAAGGAAAATTTAGATAATTTTGAACTTTTCCCAATCCTCTTCAGAAAAAAATAATAAAAGAAACAAATATACTTGTTGTGTAGTATAATTAATTCTAAAAAGGTACCATGATTTCCTTACCTGTAATGGTAAAATGTAGCAATGCCCACGGACAACTGGTTCCCATGGAGGAAGCATTAAGTATGTGAAATTTGCAATTGATATTGTTAGATGTTTTGGTCTTGAAGGATTGTCAAAACAGAGATGGCAACGCTCTTGCTGAGTTAAAATGCGCTTCTGAATTTTCACTGTTGCATTCTTGCTTGTCTGTTGTCTTACAGCTGATTTCTTCTCTTTTTTCCTACCTGGAATGTCATTGAAATCATACTCATCATCTGCCTGAGAATCATTTCTGAACTGTTTGTTATGCATAATCAATGAAGCCAAATGTGAGTCTGCATCATCTTCAGTTCTTTGCTTGGCCCATGCACTGATCTTCAAATCAGGTCTGATACAATAAGCATGTAATTAGATATGGGAAACAGAAAAGGCAAAGAAAACAAGCGAACACGGGCTATGTTAACATACCTGCTAATATCTGCTTGATTCACAGCATTTTCTTCAGTTGAGTTGCGTGCCTTTGCAACGTTTTGTGACTCTTTCTGTTATAGGGGTTGAAACACTTACATTAGACAAGGTGACATCTTAATAGTTTATATAAAGGGCTGCTAAAAAGGTCATGATATAACATAGTAGACACATTATATGGTATATACTGTATGAACACAATACAAAAGCATAAAGGAGACAATTGTGATTTCTCCAAAATGACAAATTAATGGATTAAGAAAAGTCTAGCTTCGCCAGAAAGTGGTGACAAAAAATGTACACACACAGATAAATACGGTCACTGGAAAAACTTTTAATTCCGTTGTAATAAAGTCTGCCATTCTTAATTAGTATATCAATATGCCATGATCAAATTCACACTACATAAGCAATGCATAGCTGCCCCACATGGCAGTGTTACTGTCAATGAATTTCTCACAAAAAAACAAATGCCTTTAGAACATATGCAATGGTTAGTTTTCAGTATTGCTCATCTTTCCATTTTTCTTAATTAGTTTATGCCATGGTCAAATTTAAATTACACAAGTAATGCATAACTTCCCCATAGGGCAGTGTTACTGTTGAAAAATTTCTCACAAAAATCTAATAAAAAAGCAAGAATACTTATGATGCTTGCCATTATATATAATCAGCTACAGAAACCAAATTGAAGAAGAGAGTAAAAAAAACAAGATAAAGGAGAAACAGTGAAGGATAATCCAGCAATTAGTCTAAGGAGCCAAGAAGGACTTCTGTTCAGGTAGGCCACCAATGTGGCATCATGGTTACAGGTGACTTAGCACCAACAAAACCTATATATACTCCAAAAACCACTTCATTTTTTGTCATTTCAAGAACTTTTTTGGCCCAAATTTTGTGCACTGGTCTTGCATACTCATGAATTAACTAAACCATAAGTGGCTTCATGAGAATTCAGAATATGCAATTTTAGTGTGACAAGCTGATTTATTTATCCGTCATAAAATTGCACAAGAAACAAGCTGATTTACTCTTCAAGAAGGAGGCTCTCTGTTCCCAAATTGTTTCAGAATTTTAGGCAAACTTATTTGCATAATAAGTACCTAAAAACTCCATGAAACATTCCAGAAGTTTTACAAACTTCCAAAATATTCTATGATGTCATATTCTCCTTAGGAAGTACTCATTTCTATCTGCTCTCTCTAAGTCTTTGTTATTAGGTAACAACTTAAGCATGTGATTATTATATAATGTTATGCTGTTTGGTAGAAATTCCTAGTGTGATAATGATAATTGTACTGATAATCTGGTAAATGTATTTTGATGATGTCTTTTCTGAACAAGGCAAGAAAAACTAGTCTCTCAACATAATGCAACAGAGGAAAATGATGGTGAAGGCAAGAACCCTACACCAAACCCAAAGGTCCAGAAAGATTACTGGGGCAATACCATTAAATTGAAGCCTTCTACAGGGGCTATAAATCTGTGTCCACTAATTTTTGTCTGGCCTATCTCTGCCAATTAGGTCATTAAACTCATTACACCTTTAGAAAATTCAACATTATCTTTAGTTCAAGTCACTGACATTTAGTAGCATTTATTTGGGGTGGCTCTAATGGGATGTGGAGATCCAGCATTACTTGGGGTGTTTAACCGTGACATCCAACCCACAAAATACATTTTTATAATCACAAAAAAGCATGCTAGCAAAAGAACTCCAAATCAAAAAGAAAATCATGTTTTTTGTTTTTTATGGCTATCTGTATAAACTGCTAGTTTTGTAGATAGTGAAAAAACAGTAACCTACTCTCTCTAACCTTAATTGACCCTAAATCAAAAATTCTATGTGAAGAAATATTTGCATGCTTTGGCATATATGCTTCAAAATAATTCAATGTCATTTTTTTCCAAATTTTTTTGCTCAATCATATTTCATGGTTTCCTGAACTTCCCAATTTTTTTAAACATGACTATTAAGCAAAGAACCATAAAAATGTAATGATCTCCTTACCAACAGTTGGTCTGCCTCTGCATGCTTTCCCTTCAAACGTAGCTGCATTGCCTTAGCTGCCAATTGGTTTGCAGTTAATCCATGTACAATTGCAACATGGTCAATAGAAGTAGCCTCAGCTTTGTGAGGATCATTTTCTATGCCATCTTGCTGATAAGCATAGTCTGACAAAGGTTTTTCACCTTTGGTGCATAAATCTTCAACAGAGGCTTTATCAGTCCCAAAAGCCACAGTTGTGGATGAATTCTCAAGTTCCTTGGTTTGCGGTTTATTAAAATTCCGGAAAAAACTGCCATCATCAGAATATTTATTTAAACTAGATGCTGCTGTCCTGATAAGCTCTGCATCTTCTGGACGCACAATATGCGCATTCTTTTTGTTTCTCCAAGATAAAGAATTGTGTATTTTGGGTGCTTTCATGCGTGAATTATTAAGAGAAACATCTCTCAAGTAGTCTCGATTGTTACTTCTTATCATATGATCATCCCTGTCTAGTTCCTTATCATTATCTCCATTGTTCACACTTACATGTCCTCTCTGTTCCCCTTTCCTTTCCCTAATAGCATGCAAATGAGAATGAGCAGAAGCTGCTCTTGTGGTCGCTACAGATGCAGTGTATTGAGCAAGAGAACCCCAACGCTCTTCTACAACCTGCAAATGTGAAAAGAAAAGCAGTTTACAAGTGTTTATATAAAACATGGCCCTAAAGAACATTGCGCTTAAATTCAAACAATGCACCAATTCACATATTCGGTATTCCACACTTGAGGATATTATTCAACATCAGTCACCTCATCAAGCTTCCGCCCTTCTCGAGCTGCCTGTTCTTTTGCTCGCTTCAAAGCTTTTAGTCGCCAACTAGCACCTCCATCACCAACAATTGAGGGAGGTGGCAACTGGCTTTTTCCTGACTTCTGTGCTGCACTTTCATCATCTTCTGGATGGCCAGAACCCCCACCCTTGAGGTATGGGTTCAATTCCCTGGGATTTGATTTAGGCTCCTGAAAACCAATTACACAATCTGTTACATGCATCTGGAGGGAACAATTCACTATTGCAATAAAAGACTTCTTATAATATGTATTTCAAACCAATTATCTTTTTTGTATGAAAAATAAGCATACTAAGTTGTCATTTTCTTATAATCCACATGGTATGAATAAAATCACAAATTTTCGACAAAAATGACTACTCCCAGCATTTTGCAATTGTTCATTAGTAATTTAACATAAAAAACTTATATATTAATAAGAACAGCAATAAACTAGTAGTGCAGGATATATGTATTTACAAAAACATATGGTACTTTTCTTCATATTTCCTTTCTAACTTTAATTTTCTTTGCAAATAAACTCAGAATTAAGAAGGCAGTTAGATACCTAGTAGATTTGTCCATAAGATTACATTGCGACTCTGTAATCGGATCTTGTTTTGAAATCTGGACCATTGGGGTCATGTCTTAAGTGTGCAGCTATATTGCAAGGCCAAAAACAGCAGTCAAATGGTGTCAAAGGTTTAACATTTTTGCATATTCATGTTCCTCTCAAAATTCTATGCAAATTCAAAAAAACAGCATCACATTATGAGTTCATATGCCAAAGATGACAAGTTGCTGCCAAAGTCACACAGTTTACTGCTGAAGTGAATTTGACGAGTTTTTAACCTATTTAAATGATAGTTGGGTCAATTTAGAATCTTGTTGAGGGTGTATAGTCATCCTATGTGGCAATTGAACATCTTACTAGCATCCAAATCAATCAGAACAGCATAAGTGATTAAAATTGCCATGTTTAATTAAAAAAGCCCAAAAGAGTGACTTTTGGCATTCCAATTAAGTGATGCTTAGATTTTTGGCATTTGATCTTCTGTATTCTGACCATGGGAAGGCTGAGGGATGTCTTAGATCATACCTCCATGCCTAGAAGGAGACAGATGGCAGATGGTTTTGAGCCATATTGGTAGACTGCATGTGTATGCAAAGTCTGTGTGAGTAGGGGAGAGTTTGACGAGGGGTTCAGTGTTTTTATAAGCATTGTTGGAGCTTGTTTGGACCAAATTGGTCATTGTAAGATCTCCATACTTCTTTTTTGCATAGTGGAACAGGAAGTAACTGCTTCCTCGATTGGATTTTTTGACCCAAAGTGGGTTTTCTCTGGACTATCTGTTTTTTTCCAGATTAGTGCATGTTTGTTTAATTATTTTCCACATTCCTGATGGTTAATATCTTTGTTTAAGTGTATAATACATATTGAAGATGTTAAAATATCCATTTTGAATTGAATTGAGTGCTAGTACTACTTTATTTGAGGAATCGACATCAAATTAAATCCACTGCTAAGGAGCAGAGTGGCATAGCCACCCTGTTTACGGATCACTATGACAGTGTCAAAAGTAATTTTGTTTTCATACACACTGAAAAGACTTGTTGGTATCTCTCTCAACCAGCTTTCTCGCTACCCCTAGATGTTCGCCGCCATTGGGTGTTACAAGAGGCTCTAGTGGTTGTACTTTTCTTCCTCCAAGAATTTCCCAGCTTAGCCCACTTAGCCCTGGTCATTTCCCTATTAATATTAACAGATCCTGCATTGACTCTCTTATGGTGGTTGACGAAAATGCCCACAGTTCTTCTGGCCCAAGCTTTGCAATAGACATTTGGCAGCACCAACTTCCAGCCTTAGTCTCCGCATTTTATCTTACATCAGCACCTCACCCTGACTAGTAGCAGCTATGCTTTCCAAGTCATTTTGATTTTCATTTATGTTTCTACTCTCTTTTATTCACTCACCTTTCCCTTTCATATGTTGTACCATCATATTATTGTTTCTTGTCTATTGGAAATTACATAGTAATAGATGAAGTTGGTCAAAGTTAAAGAATTAGTGCCCTTCTTGTCTTGATTTAAAATTTGTCAGTTCAAATATTCCCTTAGAATTTGCAGAAGATACATGCCATTCCTTGATATCGCCTTCTCCATTAGCATTGTTAATACTTAGTGAACTGATTCCATAGAATTAGACAGCTGCTTTTTCAATGAAAATCTTGTACTATTTAATTTGCTAATATGAAGGGAAAAAAAGTTTTGTCTTGTTTTAACTTTTAAGCTTTACTTCAGAGACAGAATTTTCATTTAATTTTTATGATTTTGTAAGTAAGAAAGCTGAAAATTGTGAATAATCAGATACATAATTCTTGAAACTCTATTTCTTATTAAGCCCTTGCAAGCAAGTAAAATGGCGTCCTTCATTAGCATGATTGTAGCTTCTGCAATAATTTATAAGGGATCTCCCATAGAAAAAGCAAGTCATCCTGCATATTTTACTAGAATGAATTTTTAAATAAAGATTTTGTTGAAGGTAATTTGTTTTACTTGTATAAAGGTGGATAAGAAGGATTTTTTAACTTGATGTTCTAGAGTTCAATATTCCTTATCATATCAACTATGTTACCGAGTTCTTCTTGACAGGCCACCGTGCCAGGACCAGTTCTTGTTTGGTTCTGGTATGAGGCTGGTTCTACCTGGGGTTCATCCAGGGTTCTGCCCAAGTGCCCCAAACAAGGTACCCGGGGCACCCGGGCAGAACCCTGGACGAACCAGGGGTGAGCCCAAGCGTACTGGAGCGTACTCGCGGCCGATGTCAAATTTGATGCAAAACCAATTTTTTTTACATTTTTTTACCTAAAAAAAACCTAAAAGCCTCTAATTTGCCCTAAAAGTGAAACACAACACATCTTTTGCCTCCATTCATCAAAACAAAAGAGTAAAACTTCATTTTTTTTCCTCCAAGCTGCCATTGTTGATTGTTGAAGGTTGCTACATTTTTCTTTGAAGGTGAAGGCCACAGAAGTGAAAGAGCTACACCAATAGAAGAGGAAAAGCTGCTCAAAGAAAATTTATCTACAAAGGTGAGTGAATCTTGTAATTTTTTCAAGTTTTTTCAAAAAAAAAAATCAATTTTTTTGTAAGTTTTAAATTTTTTTTAAACCTTATATACATAATATAGGGGTTATAATGCCGATTTTTTTTCAAGTTGTAGGGTTGTAAATTTGTCATGTTTGTTTTGTTTTGTTTTGTTTTGTTGTATTCATACAGAATGGCTCGTAGTTCTAGTTCAGTTGGTCTACCTATAGAGTACTCGTTTAAAATTGATGCAGCGTCACCTCTTTGGCGACATACAACCATGATCAAATAGGTACCTGGTGGTGGGGTTATCGTTGGCATTGTAGCCAATGTTTGAATGAATATAAGAGTTCATATAGTCGATTGAAAGGTCACTTTTCCGCTATGACCGGCTTAGGTATAAAAATTTGTCCAAGGCCAAAATAAAAAAGGGTTGCCAAAGCAAC
This sequence comes from Cunninghamia lanceolata, assembly GCA_027924645.1. Classification (NCBI taxonomy): domain Eukaryota; kingdom Viridiplantae; phylum Streptophyta; class Pinopsida; order Cupressales; family Cupressaceae; genus Cunninghamia; species Cunninghamia lanceolata. The sequence continues at coordinate 11,621,476 of BSBN01000633.1, forward strand.
AAATACTGGGATATATCAAGGAACAAGAGGATGCCAACATGGTAAGTAATAGAGCAAAGGAAAGAGTACATCCACTTTCCAAGAAAGGATAGCAGAAACCTCTTGGTGGCTTAATAGAACCGGCTGGCCCACATCCTTTCATGCCACCACCATCTTCTGGAGAAGACACTACTCATTCCTGTAAAAGACGCCCATTGGAAAAAGCCTTCAAGAATGAGGCAAGGGAGCTTGCAGATGAAAGCATTGCTCATTGCATTTATGTCAATGGGTTTCCTTTCAAACTTGTTAGATCACCATATTGGCAAGATATGGTGACTGCAATTGCCAAGGCACCTATTGATTATGTTAGTCTTGGGTATGAATAGGTGTGCACCACCTTATTGGGAAAGGAAAAAGCTTCTGTAGAGTCATCATTGAGAGCAATCAAGGATGCATGGCCTGAAATAGGAGTGTCCATTTCTAATGGATGGAAGGATTGCAAAAATAGGCCACTAATTAATGTCATTGCAGTGTCCCCTAAAGGGGCTATGTTTTTGAAAGCAATTGATTGTGAGAGGGAAGTGAAGGACACAAGCTTCATTGCCAATATCCTTGTACAAGCCATTGAGATGGTGGGCCCTGAAAACGTTGCCCAAATTGTAACAAACAATGCTAAAAATTGTAGGGCAATTGATTCAATCGTGGATGGTACATATGAGCACATTTTTTGGACACCATGTGTCATCCACTCTCTCAACTTGATATTGCAAAAGATTAGCACACAAATTGAGTGGGTCAAGGAAATCTACACGGAGGCCGAGGAGATTCAAATGTTTGTGACAAATCATATGTCACAAGCCATCTTCAAGACCTTCTCCAAATTGGAGTTGTTGAAGGTAACTTTATTTTTATTTTTTACTTTTAAGTTTTAGCATGTTTATTATTTTTAAATTTTTGCTAAGTTGCTACTTTTAAAATTTTAATTTATTTTTTTACACGACAATTTTAGGTTGCTGAAACTCATTTTGCGTCACACACAATTGTCTTGAGACAAATTGTAAAGGTGCGAGAGGCATTGAGTGCCATGGTCATCAACACTCTTTGGAGTGTATGGAGGCAATCACAATCAGAGAAAGCCCAAAAAATCAAAGCATTGATCCTAGATGATGAGTGGTGGGCTCGTGTGGAATATGTTTTGAATTTCACTAAGCCCATCATGAGTATGATTAGGTATGCAGATACAAATCGACCATGCTTGGGTGAAATTTATGATGGCATGGACTCCATGGTTGAAAAAATAAGGACCATAATAGAAGCCAACGAGCAAGACCCCACAGAAGCATTTTTTTAAAAGAGTACAAAGGATCATTGATAAGCATTGAACAAGATGACCACACCCTTGCATCTCTTAGCATTTGCTTTGCCTCCAAAGTATTATAGCAAAGATATACTTTCCCTACCGAGGGTGGCACCATATAGAGATAAAGAGGTTGTTGTTGGGTACAAAACTGCATTCAAAAGAATATTTCCAAATGGAGATTTAGAGAGAATTGTCTCAAGTGAGTTTGGCGAGTTTATATCTTCAAAGAATCAAGATGTTTTCGCTCTTCGAAACAAGTACAAGAAAGATGCTTATGAACGGAGGTACCTACATGGCCAAGACTATTTTCACCTTCAACCTCTTGCAATAAAAATTCTATCTCAAGTATGTATCTTTTTATTTTTTAAATTTAACTTCCTCATTTTTCTTCCCCTACTATATATTATAATTTTATTAATTTATAATTTAAATTTAATAATTTATGTTTTATAATTTATAATTGTAAATGTTGTAAGTTTGTAACTTGTATGGTATGCAAATTTAATAGGTTGCAAGTTCTTCTTCAGCTGAACAGAATTGGAGTACATACTCCTTTATCCATTCAGTTAAACAGAACCGATTGTGTGCAAAAAACACTGAGGATTTGGTCTTTGTGCACTCCAACTTGCATCTCTTGTCACATAAGAAACCTACAAGGAGGGGGTGACAAGGAATTGGGATCTAACTCCTGAGTGTGCCGATTTAGATGCTACCCTTACACAGCTTGCAAAAGTCTCTATCGATGAGGACCATGAGACAAGTTGTACACGACACAGACATGGCTACTGGGAGTGGTGTTCGAGATAATTGTGGTTCAAATGAAGTTGAACCAAATGTTAACTATGATGCTCTTGATGAAGACCTATATGAAGATTATTGAACAATGAATATTGATTGTAACTTTCATTTTGTATTGACATTTGATAAATCACTAAATTATGAATTTCAATGCATGAGTATTTTCCTTATTGCAAGTTATGAGGCATTTAGATATTTTATTATTTTGTTTATTGGCAATTATGAGTATCACTGTTTTAGTCTTAGAGTTTTAATATATATATGTTGCCATACCGTACCCGGGCAAAAAAACAATTTGCCGTATCTGCGTACCCATACTTGATCCCGTACCAGGATCGGCAATTTAGCATATCAACATACACAATGTTAGCATCCATCCTTATAACTGACTAACTTTCATCAAAACCAACTTCTTTACGTCGTGTTTTTGTGTTTTCTAGGTCTAAATAGATTCATTTAGATTTACAGTGCCTTTGAGACAGACTGGTTAAGTCCTGGCATACAGGGATAAGGTACTGCTAGAAATGACTGCTTCTGTATGTTATTGGATCCCTTCTAAATTCAGTGCCAAATACAAGAAAATCAATCTCAGACACTTTAAATGTGACATGATGAATAATGAACTGCAGTTCCGCTTCATAATCTTTAAGCAAAATAGAGGACTACAAATTACTGAAAAAGGAAACGTCTGCACTCACCTCTATTATCCAAAAGAACATTAATATACACCAAGTCATCATTCCAGCTAATGAAATGGTATTTTGGTCCTTAAACACGGAAAGTAAGCATGGTTAAAACTTGGTTTATACAGTCTGACTTCTATGTTTTAGGATTTCCAAAGAAAGATCAATTCTGGTCCACAGGACGGTTTGGAAGGTTATTGTATCCAATAATGTCTGCCACTTGTCTTTTACTTCCCTTCACCATACAGCATGGAATTCCATTTCTCCCATTCAGTTTTACAGTATCTATTTGCCAGACTGACTTTATTGCTAATGAGGTTTTCTAGTAACTCTGGGGACATTGTATGCCTTTTATGGTTATAAACACTGTTATTGATGATATTTTCGTAGTACTTTTTCTTTGTATTAGCTTTGGCAATGGCATTTTTCCCATATTCTGGTAGCTGCAACTTTAAAAGTAATATCTTTTACATATTTCCTGATCTCTACATATGCTAATTCTGTCTTTTGTTTCTCTTTGTGCATTATTTTTCTCTAGCCAACTTGCTCAATGACCATCAGTTGGTGCTCTAGTTCAGATGTTTTGCACTTCAGGTATTAGATTAACAGTTTTGCCTTCAATATTGCCTCAACCATTGGGCATGTTTTAGTATGAATCTCTTACAGATTCGTTTCACCTGATCTACTTCCACTGCATACAGAATGACAAATGCCGGTACAATGTTGAATAATTATCTACTTTCCTTCCAGACCAAGAGTTCTGGATCTTTGCAATTGTTTCCACTTTCCAGGCTTCGTGCCTATTTTCTATTCAAACAATATTCCTTTTTCAATGCAGTGGTTCCATGTAGGTCTTCAAGAAAGCCTATCCAGAGTACTTGGATGTAAATTTGTAATTGCTGCCTCAGTCATCTTTTTGTTCGACTAATGTTTACCTTGTGTCCTATTGTTTCATTATCATGGCTTTGTTTTTCCTGTGTTGACAGATAGATATAAATAGTGGTAAATTTCCCAAGGAGCTTGCCTGTTTCTAGATTTTTCTGATGATGTAAAAAGGTAAGATAGGATCTCTGGAATTCAGGAGCATAGTAATGGCAATTCCTGCTAAAGAAGTCAAAAGATCTCCTTCATTTTCAAAAGATTGTTTAATTCTCCTAATTGTCAAAGCAGGTTTTCGTTGATTAGAATAGGCTGCCGCTATGCAGTGGAATGGGTGGAGCAAGCGAACACTGTGTCATTAGCTGCCTTAACCTCCTCTTGTCAGGGGATTCATTCCATCTACACTGCATGATTTTTTACAGAAGTTTTGAAAATTTCAATCTTGCGATTTACAGCTGTAGCACCATGTCTTCTCGTTATTGAATCTATCTTAATGAGTAACACTCTGATTAACATTTGCACTGTATCATTCTTGCATTCGCTTCCATTCATAGTACATTTAGATTCATTTTATTGTGTTGTCCCCTGAGCAAACGTAGGCCCTATATCAACAGCAGTGTTTAAGGAAATTCGATGATCAAGAACAATTTTTATTCAATTTACTTTTTAGTTCACTTCGATAGAAGCTCATAGGATCTCTTATTCTGTGTTACACATACAGCAATTATCATTTTGTTCACAATTGTGTATAATCTGATTTATAACATGTGGTACCAAATCCATCAAAATAGTTGTGCCCATGGTGGAGATCTATTTTATGAAGCTTGTGAAGGTTGTGTTGAAGACAGTGAAGCTCTACAAATAGCACTCATTGATGGACAATGCGACTCGGAGATTATTTTGAACGGAGGACTGGACTAATGTAAGATGTCGTGGATATTTCCCAAACTGTGGAAGTTATATTTCAGAATAAAGATAAGTATTTGAATATAGGCAAGAACTTAACATCGATGATATTGCAGCAAACCACATATGGAAAGAGAAATAATAGCGAACCTCAGATGATTGAAATTTGCAGATACAGAGTAGACCATATGTTTTGGTGTAACCTCAGTTGAATTTTGAAAGAACAAAGTAATCAATATAGGAGATAAAATAACACAGAATGAAGAACAACAAATATAATTGAAAGTTTGCACTGTAACAACAATTCCTTCAAAAAAATCCTGTAAAGCATAGCAGACCCCATTACAACAGTGTGGAAGTTTGGACAAAAAAGAAGCAAAGAACAATTGGCATAAGGCAAGTTGAGTTCACACATGAACAAGACGACCGAAGACATCAAGACCGAATGTTGACAAGATGGATTGCAGGTGCAAACTTTAATAACAGCAACATCCCTCCGGAAATTGCATGAAGTGTAGAGTTACAGAATGTACTAGACCTTTGATTTTATTTTTACACATGGACAAAGAAAAGGTATGACATCAAAAAAGAGGACAAGAACTGATGGAAATTTAGCTGTTTCAGAATTATTTAGATATAGACATTGCCTAAGTATGTTGCATTATTCACTTTATAATTTGATGTAATCACTTTTCATCTCATCAATCTGGATGCATTTTTATTTGCCTATGTTTATATATACAGATTCCTGAATCAGTTGAAGTGCTTATAGGCTATCCATTATTACAAGGTGAGTTTTTTTTGTTTTTTTGTTTGTTTTTTTTGTCATGACATCTTGTGTAAATCATGTAATTGGTGTCATGTTCTCTGGCACTGAAGCAAGATACAACAGATTATTGCAACCAGTGGTTAGATCCGAAGCCTGAGAAAATTTCTTAAGTTAATCTCGCTGAGGGCAGGACAAGCTAATCCAGGGCCTGCCGGTGGTGGTGTATTTTGAGATGATCAATGCCAACCAAAGATAATTTATTCAATTAACATTGGAAATGATACCAATAACCAACCGCAGGTCTTCTCGAAAACCTCCAATCATAGTATTGAATAGATGTACAAAAGTAGTTGTTGAAGGAGACTCCCAATTTTTATTCAATGCTATGAATGGAAGCAATGTTTAAGGCTTGGAGACTGCAGACTAATGTGGATGATGTTAGAAGTCTAGCCAGTAAATTTGAATCAGCAAGATTCACTCCCACCTAGAGAGATGGAAACTGTGTTGCTGATCTAGCAGTTAATAAGGGAGTCCAATTAGGAATCATTTCTAGAGGCCCAAATACTGTCTGGCTCCCACTTCTTCCAAATGACCTGCAAAGCATCCTGTTTCAGGACACATCCCTTTCTCTCTAAGTCCCTTCCCTCTTCTATCCTTAACACCACCCCATGCCTCCATCTAAATCCTATCCCAACCCCCTTGTAAAAATCACATTAATCCCCTCCCCCTCCCTAATTGAATATCCTATTTTCAAAATCAGAAAAAGCACTTTGTTGATTACCTCTGTTATTATTAGGATCCTTTTAAGGCATTCATTTCATAAAGCCACCTTTTTAAGAGGTGGAGAAAGATGCAAATGAAGTGGCATGATGCCCCCTTCAAATTTATAACTATTTACTATTTAGACCTGATGTGATGAATCACAATCACAGGCATAGTGCAAGTTCTGGATGGGAATGAACAATTGGGGATTGAGAACATTGTATCTGGGCAGGTAGAAATTGCAGAGCATGCACAAGGAAATAGGATAGCAAAAGAGTTACAAGTTGAATGACATCCTCTGCTGGAAAGAGGTGCAAGTTATCTAGCAGAGCTGGATCCTGCAAACGCCTCCCAGGCTGAAGGCGACCAGGGCAGAAAAGGGAAGGTGAATGCTGCTTATGTGCAGGCCTCCTTTGCAGATTATGTTAACAAGGTAATTAGAAACCCATTTATGCGATTGTGTATTCAGCAAATTTACAAGGTTGAAAAAGAAATGGATGATGTGCATTGTGGATGTGAATGATTTTGAGAAGCTGATAAACAAGATGATGTTGGATCTTGGTCAATCAATTGAGAGAAGAAATGTCTTTGATTTCCCCTACATGCTTTGCATTTGCATTAGCATTTCATCTTCAAAAAATATATATAATAGACTTGGAAGGTTTTTTTTGTCAAGTGTAGAAATGGCCTTTTGAGTGGTGGGATGTGGCAGCCTTGTAGATGAAATGAAAAGAGAGAATGACTTTTGAAGGCTCTCGCATCTAATTTTCACTACATGGTCTGCACTATTAGAATAGTTGCATTTGCATATGCATGTGTGATAAGTATAAAAGAGTGGTAGGAAGATTCCCAGAGATATAAAGGGTGTGTAATCTGCATCAATATATGGTTAAGTGTGTGAGTGAAGAACTACTTTTACCTCAATTATGTCATGCATCGTTGCCCCTCTTCCCAGTTTTGTTCTGTTTTGTGAAGCGGAGAAATGATTTGTCTTTCTACATGCTGTGTTGTGCATTTTATACGAGCAAGAAGTGAATGATGTGTGAAAAAAAAAGTAAAGTGAGGGTGACATGATAACCACAAGAATGTCCATCTTCCCTGCTCTAGCACAACCAATTCAGTTGGTAGTTCCCAACTGCATGATTGTGGCCTATACTTGCTTAAATCTTTTAATCTATGGATGTGTGAGAAAATGAGAATAGTGCAGCCTTTTTGACTGAAAGAATAGTGAGGGAATGAGAGAGGATGTGAGAATAATGTGGTATCAATTTGATGATAATTTTTCTTAAACAAAATCTTACACTGAAGTATGAAGAACCCCTTGCATCTATCTCTTAATTTGAATTTTATTGACTGGTTGTGAAAAGAGATAATAGGAAGACTGGGAGGGGTAGTGTCTTCAATTTTTGAAAAGGAAAAGAATGAGAATCGCCCTGCCTGCATGAATCTGTGTTATGAGAGTGAGAAAGTGGCCTTGATTCCTGATGCCCACCCTGCATGAGAGCATTGGGCTTATTCTGTCTGTAAGGAAAAATGAAATGGGTAATGGCAGTAGCAATCTTTAATTGCAATAAATAAAAGAATGGAATATGGTTTGTTGATTCAATAATTTGAGATTTCTCTATACATTTCCTGTTATGATAAACTGCAAAATGTGGATAACACCAGTAATTGTCAGTACAAAGTTTCTGCCTTCTGAAGGGGCTCTAGCGAGATGAGAAAGGAAGGAATGTTAAAATGACAGAAAATCTTTTGATCTGCATATTTAACAGCCATTTCATTGAATATATGGAAATGACTGAAGACTATTAAAAGATCATGGCTATATTGTAATACTTACCAAGTTGACAGCAAATCACTGCCTCACACTAAGGAATAAGAGTTGTCAGTGTTAAACTAGAGGAAGAAGAATGGAATCATAAGCAGGAAATGGATGCTTCTTTGCTGGGCTGTTAAGACCTCATTAGCAACAGGTGAAGACTACCATGATAACTACTTTCAAGGGATGGAACATGCTGAAGAATGAAGACCCGATTGTTTGCCTTGGTGCATTATAATATGCCCTTTTATATTTTGAGGCCAAGATAGGAATCCTTTTTCTATTGGTTAATAATTTTTCACTCTATTATTTGCAGGTCTAGGGTCCCTAACCTAGGTAATCTTAGCAAAAAACATTGTGTTATGAGAGAGTGTATTCATTGAAAAATTCAAAAAAGTATTATGTCGAGATAATGGTCATGGAAGGAAATGTGTCAAAAGTTAAAAGTGTAAATAAATTTCTTGGAATAATGTCCAGGGTCGAGTTGCAAGTCAAAATGGGTAAGAAGGTTTCTGCCAAAAAAAATTATTGAATACATCAAAATGTTGACAATACTGAAAGTCATGAATGGGGGAAGCAAAACCATACCAACAGATGGTAAATCAAGTCTCTCTGAAGTCAGATACAAGAAGCATGCAGGAAATTTAAAATGTGGGAAGATGTGTGTGCAACTAGGTTCATTGAAGTCAAGGATGTTTAGCTTGAGGATAAGCGCATTTTGACTATGTAGTGGAACGTGACCACATAGGGACTGCAATTCAGGTGACTGTCATGGATATGTGACGGTTTTGTAAAAACTCTTTCAAACCAGTTTGGTATATGAATCGTGGTGGTATGTGCAACTTCACTGGTGGTGATAACCATAGTTGGAAAACTCGGACCCAAAATTTGCGACTCGGCAAAAACTCGGCAGACCCTAAATTTCTGACTCGGTAAAAACTCGGCAAAAAAAATCTAATTAAAAAAAAAAGACTTTTTGCCTCAGTTGCTATGTCTGGCGAGTTTTTCGCTCAGACTCGCCGAGTTTTTGGCGAGTTTTCACCAAAACTTGGTGAGCAAAAACTCGTGAGTTAAATGGCAAGTAACTCACTAGAGCAAAAAACTGGCAAGTACTCGCCGAGCTTGCCAACTATGGTGATAACAATCTATGGACCACCACTAACTAATTAGAGATTGTGTTGGAGCAATCAATAATCAACAGACGATGACTTTGTAGTTTGCATACTAGCAGATTTACACTATTGGGCTCCTCTAATCTTGAATACTTACAATTACCTTTACTAGGCCATCAATTTTTAGGAAATTCTGTTCATAATATAATAATTTGTATAGAAAACAAATAAAAAAAATTGTGTGCATCACGTCAATCTTGTGAAATTCATTTCTCAGTTTACATACCCAACTAAAAGTCAACAGCATAACCAACATTTCACGTCATGATGATAATAAACTGAAATCTTTTTAAGTTTCTATACAAACATAAAGAGCATCTAATAGTAGAATGGCAACCTCTTCTTCTTGGACTTCTGGTGGTGGTTCTTGTGGTGGTTGATGTGCAGCAGGTCTTTCTGAAGGTCTGACCATCCACTCCAACCCCATCTCTTTTCTAGCTAATTCTATATCTTCCCGCATATACCCTGCTCTTCCTTCATCCTCTGCAACATGATCACAACAATTGGAAAAATACATACAATTGAGCTTATGGAAAACAGAGAAAACTTCAACACTCTCAGATAAGCAGGCATGGAGCTATAATTACATAAAATTAATCTATAGAAATGAATGGTGGGTATGATGCCATAAAGGAAAAAACTGAAGTCAAAGGTCGAGCAATCAAAACCTGATGAGGTTGCTTCTTCTTTTTCCTTCCTTTGCCTTGAAGAACTTTTATATTTATGTTTCCTTTGTTTGCGTTTCTCCTCAGAAAGATCACTCTCAGATGATGATGGAGGGTCCCGTTTGGCCTGTTTCTTAGACCTTTTCTTCCTATGTTTTTTGTCTTCTTCAGAGATGTCGCTCTCGGATGATGATGGAGAGTCCCATTTGGCCTTTTTCTTAGACCTTCTCTTCCTGTGTTTCCTGTCTTCTGTTTGTTCTGAGTTATCAGAAGATGAAGAATAGTGCTTTCTGCGGGATTTGTGCTGCCTCTTATTTCGTTGGCGTGTTGAAGAATCCAAATCTGAATCATGCTCTGCCTAAAATGGAAAACCAACAAAACTTATTGAAATATATATAATTTGTTAAATATCAAATACAAAAGGAGATTGCATAAGTTCTTACCTGGCTTACTTTATCTCTTGAAAAGAATTTGACACCACTTAACATCTTCTACAACTCTTGTAAAATGAAAATGTCGAGCTTAATGCAGCGCTTAACACCCTCTGTGCTTGGAACAAGGATTTGGTAATAACATTAGAGATATGAGCTACATTATTAATTTATTATTCTTAAAACATCATTACTTCTTGCAGCAGTTTAAAACATCAAACAAATATGAGCTTAATACTAACCGTTGAATGTGTCATATAATTGGATATAAAACACATGTAATCAAAAGACAAGCAAGTGGTTTCTGCAATGATGAATACAGAATCCTCTAGACTACAGAAGCCATGACATAAATGAACTTCATAAAAATAAAATAGAAGCAAGACACTAATTTTTAAGTCCTGATTTTTTGCTTTAAACTGGGTAAAAAGCTTTGCAATAGAAATTTAGCACAATAGCTTGCTGGTGGCATATGAAGATTTTCAGAAGAGAATAGTATAGCATATAAGAAATGAATTTTATGGTATTATTTCAAAATATTTATCATTTTCTTTTATTAAAAACTTGTATGTTTGTTATGATCTTGTTCAGTCCCACCACAGATGTCTGCCATGTCATTCAATTCTATATCAATTTAATAATCGGTAGTTGATGCACTACTAATGGGATATCCCATCTAATGGCATGTGACTTGGTGTTTGTGAGTGAGATTCTTTCAAGCTTCACCTGTGGGCAGGGTTCAAAATCTGGTGAATGTCGGTAGTAAAAGGGAAAAGTAAAGCTAGTATTTTTGGTCACCACCAAGCAAGATACTAATTTGGTGTATGAGATCCTCCATGTGGATAGGAATCTTTTCTATTTATGTTATGTATTGTTCAAGTTTTCCAATTGTGAATTATGACCTCGTAATCAAGTTTAAATTCAAACTTGCCAATCTGCCTACACATAGACCTGTGTGAGGGAAAAAGGTCAGATGGATCTTTGGATTGTTCAGGAGAAGTGTAGCTCTGAGCTCTAGTGAGAAAGACAGAATCATCCTTCATTGTTAAACTTGGAGCTATTGCTTTTGCTTAGATTGAATCTGATTAGTATTCTTTGCCACCTTGGTCACGCCTTGTTCTCATTTTTCCAATGTGCCAATTGTGGATTTTACATTTAGCTGCAATTTCTTTTTGGGGTGGATGCATGATTTGTGTTGTTCTATAAGTTTATGTTCTTTTCATTCTTTAATTGATAAACTCCTAAAAATTTTGAATTTGTACTGTTTTAGGAATCTGACCTTTTTTCCCAAATTTGTTGTTGTTAATTGGTCTCACCTCATTTATTACGTAGTGTGTGGGTTGGTAAGGTATGTTCCCACCATTATTTCTGCCTACCGAAGTTTATGGTAGGTTGGCTGTAACACCCACTCTAATCTAACAAAATTATAAACTTACATCTAACAACAGAATTTCAGCGGAAAGATTAACTATTATGGAAATAGTATCGAATGCAATAGAATTCAAATTTCAACTTACTTTCATTTTCAGCTGAGATAATCTTTTCTAACAGAATACATATAATCAAGAATAAACTAACTTTTGATTAACTATATTTGTCGAATAAAATTCAAATATTAAGATAGGAAGAGAGATTAAGAAAAGTACAACTTGAATAGTTTCTTGCTGATTTGTTTGTAAGATCCTCCTCTAGATTTCTGGAAAAGGGAATATCAACAAGGGCTTTATCCACCCAACCAAGACCAAAGGGTCTCCCGTGCTTCTTCAACTGAAGAAACCCGACCCTTCACGAGGGTGATTAGCAAGGAATCTAATAACAACAATATGCCTCTGAGCCTGGTGTCAAGAACCTATACCTCCTGATCGATCTTTTCCCTAAAGGTACCTCCTAACTGGAAAGATCACTCTGACCAGTGGTATATTTGGTACTTGATAGCTGACAGATGCCTATACTGCATCGTAACCTTGGCCAAAGATTTCTAATAATTATCTGATACGGCTGTGTCGTCAGCATTCACCCTTGCTCGACATTGACATTATTTCATATGTTTCTTTTTGGTTACAGGTTTGGATGAAAAACATGTATAATCCACTTGACATACTTACAGATTTATAAGAGATACGGCATAAGAACATTTAGATAGAATGGTATCCTTTAACTCAATGACCGAAGTCAAATTTCTCAATGAGAATATATAAGTGGATGTAAGTATATATATATATATAGAGAGAGAGAGAGAGAGATATAAATATATAGGTATAAAGACTAATACTTCTGCAGGTTCAAAAGATTTGGAATTGAAAGACACGTACAGATTCAGGAGATCGTTCATGAATCGTAGAATAGAAAATACAGAGTAACAGAATGAATTGTAATCAGGGTCAACTACGGCTATCCAAAATAATGTATTTCTATCCATCGCATGATGAACTATAGTATATTGAAAGGAACCATTGTCTTGCCTGAATAAGCTTTTGCAAGTCGAGGCAGAGGAATATTCGACTGCAAAGACAAATCTTGATTGCCGGACTGGTTCTTACTACCGCTCCTATGATATTGATTCGACAGAGTAAGAAAAGATATGAAGCTCACGCACAAGGATTATATGGTTCGGATTTCTGAGTTGCAGTGACGAGGACACTCAAAAGAATGCAAAACAATGTTCATCGCACAACTTACAAATCCTACGAATGCTTTTGGAAAAAGGGTGCGAATGCTACTTCCAAAGATTGAGTAAAGAATGACGAAGAAAAGGATGAACACCAACAAATAAAGGCATGCCCCCTCCTTCCCCAGTCCGCATGCAAGAAGGAACGTTTCCTTCTTGCGTGCGGGCGGAGTTGAGGAGTTACACACAAGACTCCAGCTCGCACACCACCAAGCACTCCTCAAGAGGTGAGTGAAAATATATTTTATTTAATATACATAAGGAAAATAACTCTTACCAACTTGAAATATATATGTATATATATGTGCCTTGGCCAAGGCTACAATGATATAGTTGTCTAGACTTAGACTAAGGCATTATTGTTGTTTTTCAATTCTCGTAACCACACGTCTCCCTGTTGATATCCTTTTTTCCTTGACAATTGATTTATCCTACAAACACTTCAACAATTAATGGAGGTTAAATCATTTCCTTGATACGAACATTAATATATATTATATCCATACATCCATTCTCACATATAATTGAAAAATATTCGCATATAAAAGAAAATCATTCTCACATAATTATACACATTATCCAACGAATAAATTTCATATTCACATGAAAGCAATTATACACAACTAACAACATAACCAACGTTTCATTGTTCAGAAGAAGGGGATGTAACATATTCTTCCCCTTAGGAATCATCGTCCTCGATGATTATTTATCAATATTTATCAAAATTTAACAACAGTCTCATATACGTATTAATTGTTTGGGAATAAATAAGGAAACTTTTGATGAATCTCATCATAATCTTCCCAAGTGGCATTCTCTTCTGAATACTGGTCCCACTGGACCTTACATTGTACCACCTAGCGATTACGTAAGTGCAGCTTACGTATCTCGAGTACTTGGAGTGGCTCTATTGTGATCACCCCAGGGTCCCGTACCTGCAATGATTTCCAATCAATCATATGTTCAGAGTCTGCATAATATTTCTTAAGATAGGAAACATGAAATACATTGTGAATTCTCGCGAGAGTCAAGGGTAGAGCAATTTTGTATGCCACAGGATTGATAATTTCTAGAACTTCAAAAGGTCCCACGTATCTTGGGGCTAACTTAAAGGCTTTCCCAAATTTTATAGAGCTTTTTTGTGGTTTTACCCGCAAAAGAACTTTTTCTCCCACTACAAACTGTCTGGGAATACGTTTTGCATCAACATAACTCTTTTGCCGATCATTGGCCTCTTTCAGTCTCTGGCTGATTATTCTTACCTGCTCTTCCATTTCTTGAAGCATTTCAAGTCCTAGAATAATCCTGTCTTCCCACTTGTTCCAACTTATAGGGGTTCTACGTTTCCTGCCATACAGTGCTTCAAAAGGTACCATTTCTATTGCTGACTAATATGAGTTGTTATAAGCAAATTCTACCAAAGGTAAATATTCCTCCCACCTGTATTGTTGATCCATACAATACATTCTAAGTAGATCTTCTAAAATTTGATTTACCCTTTCCGTCTGACCATCTGTCTCGGGATGATAAGTTGTACTAATATTTAACTGAGTCCCCAAGGCTGAAAATAAGGTCTGCCAAAATCTGGATGTCATCCTAGCATCTCTATCTGATATGATCTTTTCTGGTATTCCATGGAGACGAAAAATTTCCAGTACAAATTTTCGTTCGATCACTGGTGCCCCATCTGTCAAATTTCCTGGTATGAAATGTGCCACTTTGGTGAGTTTGTCCACTACCACTAATATGGCATTATGCCTGTTCCTAGTCATAGGTAAACCTTGTACAAAATCCATACTAATAATTTGTCATTCCCAATCAGGTACGCTATGAGGCTGAAGTAATCCTATTGGATGTTGATGCTCTACTTTGACCTTCTGACATTCGAAACATCCTGCCACAAATCTTGCTGCACCCTTTTTCATTCCTTTCCAAAAATATAACGGTTTGACGTCGGCCATCATCTTGGTTACTCCAGGGTGTCCTGAATATGGTGCGGTGTGTACTTCTTTCCATATTGTTTTCCTTAACTCAGAAGATTTTAGAATATACATCCTACCTTTAAATCTCAAAAGCCCATCTGCTTCAATGTGAAAATCTTCATATTTAGGCTCTTGTGGATTTGACTGAAGAGCTTCTCGAACTTGCAAATAATACTCATCTTCATTTAATTTCTGAATCACCTGAGTTCTAAAATTAGTGTTGATTGACACCATGGATGTTATATGCTTCCGTCGACTCAATGCATCAGCTACTCTGTTTTACTTGCCCTTAATGTAACTGATCTCGAAATCATAATCTGAGATTAACTCCATCCATCTTCTCTGGCGAGCATTTAGATTGGGTTGTGTAAATATATACTTCAAACCTTGATGATCTGACTTAAGTTCAAAAGTTTTTCCTAATAAATAATGTTGCCACATTTGCAGGGCGTGAACAATAGCTGCTAACTCTAAATCGTGGGGTGCATAATTTTGCTCATATTGTTTCAATTTTCGAGATTCATAAGCCACTACCTTTCCTTCTTACATTAACACTCCGCCTAATCCATCTCCCGACGCATCTGTTATAACTACAAAACAACCATTAGGATCTGGTACTATCAATATTGGGGCAGTTAATTTTTCCTTTAATAGGTTAAACGCCTCTTGACATTTTTCAGTCCATTCGAATCTTTTTCCTTTTCTTCGAAGAGAGGTAATGGGGGTGAGCAATTCTAGAAAAATCTCTGACAAACCTTCTGTAATACCCAGCTAATCCCATGAAACTTCTAACCTCAGGAACATTTTTCGGTACTGGCCAATCCACTATAGCTTTTATCTTAGCAGGATCCACTGCAATTCCTTTAGCTGATATTATATGCCCCAAATATTGTATCTCTTTCTGGAAGAAGGTACATTTTGACAATTTTCCATATAGTTTATGTTCCCTTAACCGTTGAAGAACTATTTGAAGGTGTTGAAGGTGCTCTTCCTCATTTTTGGAGTAGATAAGAATGTCATCTAAAAATACCAATACAAACTTATCCAGGCAATCTCTGAAAACACTGTTCATTAAATTCATGAATGCGGCTGGGGCATTGGTGAGTCCAAATGGTAGAACTGTGAACTCATAGTGTCCATATCTAGCTCTGAATGTCGTCTTATGAATGTCTTCCTCTTTTACCCTGAGCTGATGATATCCTGACCTCAAATCTATTTTTGAGAATACTACAGCCCCTTTCATTTGATCAAAAAGATCATCTATTCGAGGTAAGGGATATTTGTTCTTGATGGTGAGCTTATTTAGCATTCGGTAATCTATATATAAACGAAGAGTCCCATCCTTCTTTTTAACAAAAATCACTGGGGCACCCCATGGTGAAACACTCAATCGTATCAAACCCTTATCCAATAATTCCTGTAATTGTGCCTTTAGCTCCACCAGCTCTAAGGTGGTCATACGATAAGGTACTTTTGAAACAGGTTCAGCCCCTGGTACTAGATCAATGGCAAAATCAAATATTCTTCTAGGTGGTAACCCAGGTAGTTCCTCGAGAAATACATCTTGATGTTCTCGAAAATAAGGGTATTTTTCAGCGAAGGTCTCTTCCTTATCTTCAATTCCCATTTTCCTCTTCTTATTCTAGGAATGCTCTGTCCCTTCTTTGACTGCTTCCATCTTGACCACAAACAATTTACATCCTTTCCTTCTATTTCTTTTTAGATGCATAGCCGAAATTTGTCGCACCTTAACTTCTCGTTGTTTCCCTTGAATCCTCACCAAGTTCCCTAAATCATCCATACATTCTACTATCTTAACATAACAGTCGACCTTAGCCCTATGTTCTTTTAACCAATTCATTCCAATGATCACATCATAGGATCCCAAAGGTGCTACGTAAAGGTTGACCTCTGTAGTAAAGTCTGGAAATTCAATCTTGGCTTCAAACAAACATTGCTCTACCTGAGCTCTCGTCTGATTAGCATATTCAACCATCCACGATTTGGCCATATACCCAGTTCTTTTAGGGGACCTTCCCAGTAACTTAGGTGATATAAAGCATTCAGTGGCTCCAGTGTCTATTAAAATAGTTATTGGGTTTCCATAAAGCATACCTGGAGTTTCTATGGGAGCAATCTGGTACTCTGCTTGTCTATTGTCAACTGCTGCATGAATTCTTTGCTGGAAAACGGTCTGTTGAGATGGTAGAGGCTTTCGTTGCTACTGTCCTTGCTGGTTCTTAGAGGGACACTGATTTGCGTAGTGCTCACCTCCACAATTGAAACATCCTCCGGGCTGTCCCTTCTTTTCAGTACTTTTACTAGTGTGGTTTTCATCCTTCCGGGGGTTGTAATTATTCTTTTTAATCTGATTATTCTTGTACCCCTTCTTTTTGAAATTTTGCTGTGATTGCTCCCACTTAACTTTGTTATGCTTCTTGTCCCTGAAGGAATCGTCTTTCTTCAATCTCTGTTCTTGCCGAACAGCTTTCTCGTAAGCCTCATCCATAGTCCGAGGCACCAAAACATCTACTGATCCTCCAATACGATTGTTTAGCCCCATTATGAACTTTCGTACTCCAAAGTTTTCATCCTGTTGGTACTGTGGAACATATTTGAGTAAACGGGTATATTTCTCCCAATACTCATTGACAGTTAGAGGTCCCTACCTAAGGTTTTCAAAATCTAACAGTTTTTTATCATAAAATAACTATGGAAGCCATCTTTGGCGAAATATCCTCACAAACTGATCCCATGACACATCAACCATTGCCAATCCCATTTCAGCCCTTTTGTTTTCCCACCATGTGGCAGCTTCCCCTGCCAACTGGTAGGCTGCCCATGCTGCTTTAGAGTTATCCGAGTAATCTCGAAGCTCAAAATACTTTTCCATTTCCGTCAACCATGCCTCTGCGGCATCTCCCGAAGTAGAGCCTTCGAACTTAGGAGGTTTTATCTTTTTCATATCTTTGGCTAACTCATCGGCCAATCTACTTCTCTTGTATCCTATACTTAATGTTTTTGAGTTATCTTCATGGTGGTCACTTTGATTTTCAAACCTCTCATCTCTAGCTTCAGATTGCCCTTCTACCTTTTTCTCTAGGTGGGCTAATCTAGCCTGAGTTGCTTTCATCATACTCAATATCTGATCTAGTTTATCCATGGAGCTATTGTCCTGATCTTCTCTGAACTCATTTCCGGAATTTTCCATTCCAATGAAGTTCCTGAAGAAATAAGAGTTTTAATTAGTTTTTGGTTATTGTTTGTTGTCATTTAATGAATTAAGGAGTCTTCCTTTTTGCATAAATTTTTTTTTTTTTTAAACTCAAATCAAATACGAATAGCTCACAAAAATTTTAATTTATTTGAAGAAAAAGACTATCACTCCCTGTGATAGATTCATTAATAATTACAAAATTTCTATCACTTCCTATGATAGATTTATTGCAATTCAATACAAAAATGGTCATCACTTTCTGTGATTAGTTTATGAATCTTTTTCATTATCAGTGATAGGTTCCTCCTAATCACTAAATAATGAAAATGGGATAAGTCTATATCCAGGGGTTGAAACTCGATCTCCTTCAGATGTTTTTGGTTTAGTGTGGTTTTTAGATTTGGTCTTGTTTATGTCTACAATTATGGCGGACTTCACCTTCTCTTTTCCAGAGACTATCCATTTTCTTCTCTCCTTCCGAAGTCTTTTCAGAGCTTCAGCTATTGTTTCCGAATCTGCTGGAGGAGAACAACTTGAATAATCATAACGAAGTCTGATCTTCCATAGTCGAATGGATATAGGGTCACGAATCTTTTTCCAGGGTGTTTTTCTTATCAATAACATCCTGAAGAAAACATCAATAACTGTTTTCAATGTTCTAAGTATGATGAGCCCCAAGGTTCAGTGTGGAACCTGGTGGCTCTGATACCATATGTAACACCCACTCTAATCTAACAAAATTATAAACTTACATCTAACAACAGAATTTCAGCGGAAAGATTAACTAACTATTATGAAAATAGTATCGAATGCAATAGAATTCAAATTTCAACTAACTTTCATTTTCAGCTGAAATAATCTTTTCTAACAGAATACATATAATCAAGAATAAACTAACTAACTTTTGATTAACTATATTTGTCCAATAAAATTCAAATATTAAGATAGGAAGAGAGATTAAGAAAAGTACAATTTGAAGAGTTTCCTGCTGATTTGTTTGTAAGATCCTCCTCTGGATTTCTGGAAAAAATAATATCAACAAGGGCTTTATCCACCCAACCAAGACCAACTGGTCTCCCATGCTTCTTCAACTGAAGAAACCCGACCCTTCACGAGGGTGATTAGCGAGGAATCTAATAACAACAATATGCCTTTGATCCTGGTGTCAAGAACCTATACCTCCTGATCGATCTTTTCCCTAAAAGTACCTCCTAACTGGAAAGATCACTCTGACCAGTGGTATATCTGGTACTTGATAGCTGACAGATGCTTATACTACATCGTAACCTTGGCCAAGGATTTCTAATAATTATCTGATACTACTGTGTCGTCAACATTCACCCTTGCTTGGCATTAACATTATTTCATATGTTTCTTTTTGGTTACAGGTTTGGATGAAAAACATGTATAATCCACTTGACATACTTACAGATTTATAAGAGATACGGCATAAGAACATTTAGATAGAATGGTATTCTTTAACTCAGTGACCAAAGTCAAATTTCTCAATGAGAATATATAAGTGGATATATATATAGGTATAAGGACTAATACTTCTACAGATTCAAAAGATTTGGAATTGAAAGACACATACGGATTCAGGAGATCATTCATGAATCGCAGAATAGAAAATACAGAGTAACAGAATGAATTGTAATCAGGGTCAACTACGGCCATCCAAAATAATGTATTTCTATCCATCGCATGATGAACTATAGTATATTGAAAGGAACCATTGTCTTGCCTAAATAAGCTTTTGCAAGTCGAGGCAGAGGAGTATGTGACTGCAAAGACAAATCTTGATTGCCGGACTGGTTCTTACTACCGCTCCTATGATATTGATTCGACAGAGTAAGAAAAGATATGAAGCTCACACACAAGGATTATATGGTTCAGATTTCTGAGTTGCAGTGACGAGGACACTCAAAAGAATGCAAAACAATGTTCATCGCACAGCTTACAAATCCTAGGAATGCTTTTGGAAAGAGGGTGCGAATGCTACTTCCAAAGATTGAGTAAAGAATGACGATGAAAAGGATGAACGCCAACAAATAAAGGCAGTTCCCCTCCTTCCCCCGTCCGCATGCAAGAAGGAACGTTTCCTTCTTGCGTGCAAGCAGAGTGGAGTTACAAGACTCCAGCTCACACACCACCAAGCGCTCCTCAAGAGGTGAGCGAAAATATATTTTATTTAATATACATACGGAAAATAACTCTTACCAACTTGAAATATATACGTATATATATGTGCCTTGGCCAAGGCTACGATGATATAGTTGTCTAGACTTAGACTTAGGCATTATTGTTGTTTTTCGATTCTCGTAACCACACCTCTCCCTGTTGATATCCCTTTTTCCTTGACAATTGATTTATCCTGCAAACACTTCGATAATTAATGGAGGTTAAATCATTTCCTTGATACGAACATTAATATATATTATATCCATACATCCATTCTCACATATAATTGAAAAATATTCGCATATAAAAGAAAATCATTCTCACATAATTATACACATTATCCAACGAATAAATTTCATATTCACATGAAAGCAGTTATACACAACTAACAACATAACCAACGTTTCATTGTTCAGAAGAAGGGGATGTGTTGTGACGTCATCGCAACATCGCCCCATAGGATGGGGACCCCCTCTCTTTTGAGATTTTGGCGTAGGGTAGCTTTGTTTTGGCAGTAGACTCTTGTCCAGCCTTACCCAGTGGTTTGGGATGTTCGCTTAGGGTGCATTTTTAATTGATTTTTAGAGGGTCAGGTTTCAAGTTATCCCGAGCATCTTCAAACTTCTGCTTAAGCGAACATCTGAGGTCGCCTTGCAGAAAGTTTAACTTCAAATCATTCGTGGCATCCTAAAAAAGTCCGCCTAAGCGGACATTACTAATCGACGTGCAAAGAGAAATAAATTTCAAATATGCTTGGTGCATTCCAAAGACCGCCCAAGCGGACTTTCGCGGACCTCGGTGTAAATCGTCCAGCTCATTGCGTAATGATTTGAGTTGTCCGCTCCAAGTGTATTCTGATGGTTATCTTTGAGAATTCTTTTCAAACTATGCATTGCCCACTCGAATGTCCGTCTAAACACATCATTGGAGGTGATTTGCAAATCGTCAAATTCAAACTTTGCATGGAGTGCTCAAATGTCTGTCTAAGCATGAGGTATTCATCAGTTTGCAAAATTTAAACTTACTCTATGCGTTGACCTTCAAATGACTGCTCTGTGATCATTAAAGATTAATTTGCTCAAGATAGAGGACTATATGTGCCTTACATGCCGAAATGATCACCCAATCTGGCATCGTATCATTTAAAGAGCATTATGAAGAACGGTATAGCAATTTACGCTCATTCTGAGTTTCCTTTTAAGAAACGCATAGTCATATATGATGATATAAACGCTCGCTCATTTCATAGATGCACTTCCATATCACGTATTGGATGTGGAGCGTTCAAAAAATTCCGCCGGTGTATCTTTCATAAGATTTTACAATCTGCAAGAAAATTTAGTGTTCCCGCCCAAGCGGACTTTTAGGAGCTCTTTGTTAATCATATTCTTCAACTCATGCATAATGTTTATTGAGAATCCACCTAAACGCTAGGTTGAGGTCGATTTGCATTTTGGAGTATGTAAAGCACATCTAACATCCACTAGATTGTTCTCTAGACTTTCATTTTATTATAAACATCATTTAAAGAACATTGCGTGGGCCGTGCCAATCCACTTCCCATTTGTGATAATTCAAAATGTCTGCTCAAATGTTATCCGCCAAATTTCCATCACTCTGCAAATTTTGATTTGCTAAAAAAGTGAATTTTAGATGATACGTGAAGATCCACCAAAACACACGATAGGGGAAATAAGACAAATTTAGCCTTGTGCGTTAAAACTCTAAAAAATCGCCTAAACGCATTTTTTTTTAAGCCTCGTCTCATGCATTGAAACACAAAATCTGTCTAGGCGCACTTGTATCAGGGATCTGTAATCTGCATTTCCAAGCGCTATGCTCCACCATTCAAATTGTTAGCTTTAAACGCTTTTTTTGAAGTCATGCAAGTTGTTCAAGTTGGCAAATAAGGATGAATTAGATTCAATAAGAATGTCATCATTTTTTGCAATTAATAGTTGTTTCTCTTTTGTAGGTGATGAGAATTCGAGAGGGAGAATGGGGAGAGCTTGCACATGAGAAGTTCAAAGATGAAGGGAAGTTGTTCGAGTTCATGAAGAAGACTTCACGTTAGAGAGAACATCCATCATACGCCGGTCTACTCCAAAATTCATACACAATCATCCAGGACCAAAATCTTGCATCCTGCACAATAACATCATCAAGAAAGTCATGAACAAAAGAAATGAGCAAGTTCATCAAGCAATCCATGAATTACATTCAAAAGTACAATTGCATGAGAGACAACATGAAGAAATTCAAAATTCCCAAGTCGCAAGTTCGAAGAGTTTAAATTGATACTACTCGGAATGTTCTAAAAATAGTAATTTTTGTAACAAACTGCCTTGTTGTCTCAATCTTGGCCATTGATTCTCAAATCAATCCTGGCCGTTCATGTAATTTTGGAGCCTATATAAGGCCCATTTCTCTCATTTGTAAAGAGAATATAGGAGAGAGATCAAGATAGAGAAGTAGGAGTAGATGTTGTAGAAGTAGATTAGAGGAGACTCCTCGAAATCATTGAGAGGAGATGGGAAATTGTTGTAAAAAATACATTTCCAAAATTAATACAAGCTCATTGTTGGTTCTCATGGTGATTTGTGTGGTGATGGAATGTTAGCATGGTTTCTAATTCTCGAATATGATGGAGAGATGTTTCCAAGTAGAGTATAATTAGATTAGAAGTTCATTGATGTAATGTTTCTATGTAGAGATACTTGATGAATTCCTTAATGGTTCATACTTTTTATGATTTGTCGATGATAAGTCATTTTGCAAAGTTAGCCTGAACCACGTTTGCTCTAGTTCGGTTGTGGATGCTTGTTCAAACTGCGCCATCGGTGGGTGTTTGGATGGAGATTCGCAACATGAAAATCCTTGAGTTTCCTTAGAAGATTGCACCAACTTCGTGTAGTTTTTGATTCTCATGGCGAAGCGGAGTCTGGGTTCATGAGGAGTTTGTCTATCTTGGCATATTTCATTATATCATTGTCCTTAGAATAGTTCTCTAAACCCTTGTCCTTTTGCATTTTCTTTTCGTGGCCGGTTTGAAGAAGTTCCATTTCACAAGGAGAATAACATATTTAATTGGAATAAGGAGTAAATTCAGCATAAGTCCCTTTGTGAGTTTCAGCAAATCACATCAACTACTGAGTCTATCCATTGCAAGTCAAGACCTGACATCCGAAACCTTGGAGTTGTCTCATTGGATCACATTGTTTAGCCTTTGAGAGACTTTGTTCAAGAGAGGATAGAATACCCCGGTATTTTATTCTGAGTTTGCATGCGCATAAAAAACACATCAACAGGATGTAACATTGGCCACCTTGGAAAACTCCTCTTTCCTTGATACCCTTCAAGTGTGTGAGAGTAAACCCCATCTTTTTTCACCTAGATGTATGCATAGCCACAGCAGATTTTAATGGAGAATGGGCAGTTAATAAATTTGGACAAGACTTAATAATGATAAGGTTCTTGGAGATGATAACAATAATGGATATGGGGATAAAAAGATTAATTTTGAGAAGAAATGCTACAAGGCTATGCTTAGAGTTGAAAAGTCAATGGTTGTTCTAGTATCGGCGGTCTTCAAAGTTTTTAGGGAACATGGCAAAAGAAAACGTCGAAGGTGAAGGTTTCAACAGAGAAGAAAAAGACGGTAAGGCCTCTCCTCAACCAAGAATATTATGCATCAAACCTAACCCTAATATGTTAGAGGGTGTTGTAAAAGAAGAAAGACTGAAGAGCATTGCTGCATTTTTTGTTTGTCTGGCTAAAGATTTTCTCCCCTCTAGAAAATTTCTTGCTGATTGGATAGCTTTTGTTTGGGGGAAAAAATGGGAATATATGTTTCCTTTCGTAGGATGATCCAACAAGGGTCATTTATTGTTTTCTTTAAAATGCATGGAATGCAAAAAAGGGTTTTGAAGAAAGCATTCTAGAACATGGGAAAATCTATGTTTAGAGTTGTTTCACGGAACCCTGATATCATCCCTTGTGAAGTTTTGGCTAAATTGTCTCCCAAATGGCTAGATATAAGGAATCTCCCACCGCAATTATGGGCCTTTATCCCCTAGGCCCTAAGTTCTATTAGATTCGAATGTCTTGCAAGTGAAAGAAACTAGGTCTACACTCCCACATTTAAATGCTATGGTTTTAATCTCTTTAAACCCTAAAATTTGTATGCCAAATTTGTTAAATTTCCAAATGGGTTGTCGGCAATTTTACTGTGAAATTGAACTCCTCGGGGGTCTTAATGCTTGTTTTCTATGTAAAAAAGGTCATTAGAGAAAGTACTATACTATAATACCTAACAAGTCAAATATACCTGTAGTTGTTGATATTCCAAATCAAAAGGCCAAAATTGAGATCTCTAAAATGGTGAATGGGGTTACTAATACCCTCCCTAATATTGTAAATGATACACTATGGATGAGTTGGCCAAAGAAAAAAATGGTTGATGAATCTAGTGATGCTATTGATGAAAGCCCATCCAAAATTGTTGACCCCTTAACAATGTGGAATATGTTGTGATTCCAGTTGCTCCACTTGTTGGTCCAATAGGACCTATTGAATTTGATAATAATATGAAAAAAATACCCAAGAGCTTGCCCTGGAAAAATTAAATAGTTCTACCCATGGCTCTAAGGTCCCCATTGCTCCCCATATTACTTAGAATGTTGAGACAAGAGCTCCTAAAGAACTTGCACAAGCAATATTTTTGGACAAGACAAAATGCAATTTTTGAAAGCTATATCCCTCCTAGTCAAATTGGTGACTCCGGCTTGGGGGGCAATGAAGAAGACTTAGGGGGAATTTCTTTAGAAGATGGAAGAAAAGAAAACAAGTCGAGCTCTAAGGGGGCCCAAAATGGTAGAAAAAAATGTCCCCCCTCCCTAAATACATAAACTAACCTAAGATGTGTCAATTAGAATATCAAGGGATTGGAACCCCCTAACAAGAAATATATTCTTAAGAGCTTTGTATAATGCCAGGCCATCCATGGATTGTTTACTCCTTCAGGAAACTAAGGCTATGGGTTTTCAATTACAATGTAATCTTAAATTTGCATGGAATAACTTTGTTTTTTTTGCTACTAGTCATGAGAAGGGTAAGGGAGGAGCTTCTATTCTAGTGGCCTCATGGAATTCATATGTCAGTAACTCTAGTTGCTCTCCTTGTAATAGAGTGGTTTGGGTTATGATGAATAAAGATGATCAAAATTTTGGCATACGCTCTCTATATGCATCTAATAATTATATGGAGAGGTGTGAATTGTGGAAACGGTTATACTGTTAAAATATTAGATAATTTCTATTTAATGGTCAATGATGTAATATAGTTTCTAAACTACTTTTAGTTAGCTTTAGTCTATTTAGAAATATCTTGTAATCTGTTTATATAGAGATTTGCTCTCTTTAATTAATTCATTCAATTATTTTTTTACCATTACATGTTTCGTAATATGGTATCAGAGCAGGTCGACAAGGGAGCGGGAAAACTAATTTTTTTAAAAAAAAATTCCCCCCTATGCCTTGTCCGTACCTCATACAGCACTATATGTGGTCGTATCATCTTTGTTTGGCATTTTTTTTCGAATTCCGGCAGACAGATTTGTTTCGACGCAAGGGTTCTATTCCTTGGCGTTGGTTTAAACTATTTTTTGCTCGCATCGTGTTTTTCCTTCATTTCGGTGGAGTCTTGTTTTATCGGCATATGATATTGGCATCGCATATTGATGTCTGATATTGGCGTCTGAGAGATTCGAACTCTCATGTGGTCGTGAGCTCTTCTAGGCACAGATACAAACCTGGTCGCGCTTTGTGAGGTTGTATTTTCTCTATTGCTGACTGCGACTTCATTGTTCCTCATGGTCGCTATTCATTTTCGGCGGTTTCAAGTTTTTTTTGCAAAACTTTTTCTAAATTCGTGATCTCTGGAGGTCGCTACTTGAGTTTCTGGCAGACGCGATCTGTATTTTCTAGCAGATTTTATCCATGTTCGTGGTATCCCTGTTAGTGGTCACATAGAGTCTTTTGCTCGGCGACAAGCTCCTGAAAGTTGCATTGTTGAAGTTGGTCTTCTAACTACAGAAACGTGCATAGTGAGCTCGAAGAAGATCATGCTGCTAGGAAGATTCGCCGTTGGGAGGGCCGCAGAGGCCACGGATCACAACACTCTCAGAGCTGTCTTAGCTGAATTTGTTTCAACGCTCATCTTCGTCTTTTCAGGAGAAGGCGCTGTCATAGTGTTTGGTAACCTTACAAGGTGCAGACACAACGCCATCTAGTCTGGTTGCCATTGCGCTGGCGCAGGGAATAGCTCTATTTGTGGCCATTGCAATTGCAGCCTATATTTTCGACGGTCATGTCAACCCGGCTGTAAACTTTTGGTTTTGTGCCTCGACACCCGTGCTAGGGTTTGAGCGTGTTTTCCAAGCTCTTAGGATTTTGCACCGTCTGTTTTTTCCATCCTCTGGTGTTTCGTTTTTCGTGCCTCGAAAAACATGAAGATGGTGTCTTTTGCAGAGCACACTGAGCAGAAGGAGTCTACAATTTTTGCCTTTATGGCCAAGCGACCAGCAGATTCTGTCAAATCTTCTGCCTGGTACATTGATTCAGGCGCTTCTCGACATTTTACACATCAGTGAGATTGGCTCACAGAATACAAGCCATTCAAACATTCTTTTATCTTTGGAGGATGCGAGGAGTATACTGTTGTCGGAAAGGGCAACGTGCAGATTCAATCTGGTGGGAGAAATTTAATATTTCTCGACGTATACTTTGTACCTAGCATGGAGTTGAACCTTCTCTCAGTCAGTCAAATTATGCGGCACTCTCCTCATCTGGATGTTGTTTTCAGCATGAACACATGCAGCATAGTGGATCGTGAGACATGCACCACCGTTGCCCAAGGACTTGAGGATCATGGTCTATATAGACTCGTTGATTTTGGTGATTCTCAAGAACATGCCATGGCAGCCAGGAGTACATCCATCAGCAAACTCTAGCATCAGCGCTATGGGCACCTGAACATGCACTATCTCTCTCAATTAGCTCAGGAGGGTCTGGTTGGTGGTCTTCCGGAGATTCAGACTCAAATGCATGGCATATGCGATGCATGTCAGGCTGGCAAGCAGCATCGAACTCCATTTCCAGATGGTGATAAATGGAGAGCATCCAAGGTTTTGCAGTTGGTTCATGCTGATGTATGTGGACCAATGAACACTCCTTCAGTTACTGGGTGCAAATATTTCCTTCTTTTTGTTGATGATTTCAGTAGAAAGATGTGGGTGTATTTTTTGAAAAACAAATCAAATGTATTTGGTACATTTCAGCAGTTCAAGGCCTTGGTTGAAAAAGGATCAGGCTATCCAATAGTCACTCTTAGGTCTTAATACTGGGGGGGCGTTTTACTCTTCTGCCTTCTCTCGTTTTTGTGTTGATCATGGCATCAAACACCAGCTTACCACACCTTACACCCCTCAACAGAATGGTGGTGTTGAGCATCGGAATCGCACCATCACTGAGATGGCACGTTCTATGCTAGTGTATAAAAGTGTTCCTAAGAAATTCTGGGCTGAAGCAGTCTACACTGCTATCTATCTTCTGAACCGGTCTCCAACCTATGTTGTCCAAAAGATGACTTCTGAAGAAGCCTGGTCTGGACGTAAACCCCGAGTCAACCATCTGAAGGTTTTTGGCTCTACTGCTCATGTTTGGATTCTAGATGCCAAGCGCACCAAGCTGGACTCCAAAAGTCAGAAACTCATGTTCACTGGTTACAGTGAAAATCATAAAGCATACAGGTTGTGTTACAGAAGGTAACTGAGAATCTTTTTATTAAAGAATTCATTATTTACAAAGATGAGCAAAAGCTCAATATATAGGATACAAAGTCTAAGAATAGACTACAGGCTGTAAAAGATTACAGTGAAGCAACTTAGAAAGCAAGAGAAGAATTAGCGATCATTATATTAAACTAACGGTAGTTTTAATACCCTCCCATAATGGTCGATCTGTCAACTAGACCAAGATGCTCACGAAATTTGACAAACTTATCTGGGGACAGAGATTTGGTAAGAATATCTGCAATCTGGTCTTCTGTAGGAACATACTGCAAGACAACAGATCCGTCTTCAACTAGCTGGTGAATGAAGTGACAATGAAGATCAACATGTTTTGTCCGTTCATGAAAGACTAGATTTTTGGCAAGTTTCAATACCCCTTGATTGTCACAATACAAGGGTGAGGGCCCGATAGGAGACATTTGCATATCTGAAAGCATTCGGCGAAGCCAAACTGCTTCACAGGCTGCTTTAACAGCTCCCCGATATTCAGCTTCTGTCGAGGAGAGAGCCACTGCCTGCTGCTTCTTGCTAGTCCATGTGATGGCACCTATTCCCAAACTGAAAACATACCCAAAGGTAGACTTTCTGTCATCAATCGATCCTGCCCAATCGGAATTTGTAAAACCAATCAGCTGAGGGTCTATACATTGGCCATATAGAATGCCAAAGTCAGAAGTACCTTGCACATATCTCAACACACGCTTGGCGGCAACCCAATGTTTAGCTTTAGGAGCTGTCATGAAACGAGAGATGTAGCTAACTACAAAGCTAAGATCAGGTCTAGTGGCAGTAAGATAGATGAGACTGCCCACTAATTGTCTGAATGCGGATTCATTCTCTACAGGAGAATCGGAAGTAGTTGAGAGTTTCAGCGCTTTTTCCATGGGAGTAGAAGCAGGTTTGTAGTCTGCCATCCGGAATTTTTCCAACAAACCGCATGCATACTTTGACTGAGAGATGAAGATGCGGTCAGGATGCTGCCAAACCTCAATACCTAGGAAATAATGTAGGAGTCCCAAATTGGTCATGTCAAAAGTCTGACTGAGATCGTGTTTGATCCCCTGAATCAACTACTCAGAGCTGCAATTTACACACTTGGTGTTCTTTGCCTGCAACCTTGAACCCAGGAGGTTGCGTCATGTAGACTTCTTCCTGTAAATCATCGTTGAGGAAGGCGCTCTTAACATCCATCTGATGAACTCTCCACCCAAATTGGGCTGCCAAAGCAAGAACAAGCCTAATGATACTCATTTTGGTTGTAGGAGCAAAAGTCTCCTCATAGTCAACACCTTTTTGTGAGTATCCTTTGGCGACCAACCTAGCCTTATATTTGTCGAGAGTCCCATCAGCCTTGTATTTGACTTTGTAGACCCATTTGCACCCAATGGGCTTCGTCCCAAGAGGGAGATCAGAAAGAACCCAAGTATTGTTCTTCAGAAGGCTTTGGTGCTCAGCATCCATAGCCTTTTCCCATTCAGGTACACCTTCGGCCTCAGAGTATGTTTGAGGTTCTGAAATGCTGTGAAGATTTGCCATGAGAGCAAAATTGACAGTATTTTGCTGCTTGCTCTTCTTTCGAGCAGATCTACCCTCGATGAGTTCATTACCATGAAGAGCACCGATTGTTTGGGCCCACCATTTAGGTCGGAGAACAGATGAACCAATATCTGAAGAAGAGATATCGGCATCACCAAGAGCGACAGGAACAAGATCAGGAGGATCCAGAATATCCAGAGGAGAGGCAGGTGGTGGAACACCATGCTGCAGTGTGGGCAAAACTGTCAAAGTCCTCTCATCAAGTGGAGCGAAAGGAATGTGCACACCAAAGTCTGAAGTCGTCAAGGGCTGATCCTCAGGATGTGAAGAGAAAGAAGATAGCAAAAAGGGCCCAGTAGTCTCATTAACGACTACATCACGACTGAATATGAGACGATCAATATCTACATCAATCAGTTTGTAAGCCTTATGATTTTCACTGTACCCCGTGAACATGAGTTTTTGGCTTTTGGCGTCCAGTTTAGTGTGCTTGGCATCTGGAATCCAAACATGAGCAGTGGAGCCAAAAATTTTCAGATGGGTGACGTGAGGCTGACGTCCAGACCAGGCTTCCTCAGGAGTCATTTTTTTGACCGCATAGGTGGGAGATCTGTTCAAAAGATAGACAGCAGTGTGGACTGCTTCAGCCCAGAACTTCTTAGGAACACTTCGATGTTCGAGCATAGAACGTGCCATCTCTGTAATAGTACGATTACGAAGCTCAACAACACCATTTTGCTGGGGTGTGTAAGGTGTAGTATGCTGATGTTTGATGCCATGTGTAGCACAGAAATGGGTGAAGTTAGAGGAACAAAAGTCCCCCCCATTATCAGTCCGAAGAGAGACAACTGGACACCCTGACTCTTTTTCCACCAAGGCTTTGAACTGCTGCAATGTGCTAAGCACATCGGATTTCCTTTATAGGAAATATACCCACATCTTTCTGCTGAAGTCATCAACAAAAAGTAGAAAATATCTGCACCCAGTGACTAAAGAAGTGTTCATTGGCCCACATACATCGGCGTGAACCAATTGCAAAACCTTGGATGCTCTCCATTTATCACCGTCAAGAAAAGGAGTCCTATGTTGTTTACCAGCTTGACATGCTTCGCAGATGCCAGGAAGTTGAGTCTGAATTTCCGGAAGACAACCAACCAAATTCTCCCTAGCTAACTAAGAGAGATAGTGCATGTTGAGATGCCCATACCGTTGATGCCAGAGTTTACTGATGGAAGTGTTCCTGGCAACCATAGCTAGCTCTAGAGAATCACCAGAATTCATGAGTCTATATAGACCATGATCCTCAAGAGCCTAAGCAACAGTGATGCGGGTCTCACGATCTACTATCCTGTATGAGCGCATACTAAATACAACATCCAGATGAGGTAAGTGTCGCATGATTTGACTAATAGAGAGAAGGTTCAGCTCCATGCCAGGTATGAAGTAAACATGGAGAAAAATCAGATTTCTCCTTCCAGACTGTATCTGTACAGTGCCTTTTCCAACAACAGCATATTCTTCGCCTCCTCCAAAAATGACAGAATCTTTGAACGGCGTGTACTCCGTGAACCAGTCTCGCCGATGTGTAAAGTGACGAGAGGCACCTAAGTCAATGTACCAGGCAGAGGATTTGACACGATCTGCAGGGCACTTGGCCATAAAGGTGTAGCCCGCAGATTCCATTGGTTCAGGATGCATGACAGAAGACGCCGTCGGGAGATATTTTGAGACAAAAAACAAGATATCGGAGAATAGACAATAGCCAGACGGCAAAAATCTCAAACCATGGAAACTTACTCGACAATCCAAACACGAATTTCGAGATGAAATAAAAAAATTTCTTCATACCTGCTGATGACAGAGGGACCCAAAGCACAAAACCCACGGTTGAGTGAGGAACTAGATGAGTCTAGGCGCTGTAAGCGCAAAGCAAATAGATGCTTCAGTTACGCCGAAACTCAAAAAATCCATCGGAAGAAGAAAAGAAAAAAGCGCCTAGCAGAGGTATGGAAATGGCGCCCATGGAAACATGAAGAATTGCGACCTCCTCACAACCGACGAGTCCACAAAAATTTAGGGCAAACGTAGATCGCGAGTTCAAAAATATGACCTCAGAAACACGCGAAACCCTACAAAACTGCAAGCCACAGACTTCCTTTGAAAAAATGACGATTTAAAAAATAGCTCATAAAACAAATCGCCATCAGAAACCACGCCTTCAGAGAAACCCGCTCTGCTTCTGTCGTTTAAAGAAAAAAAAAACTGCTAATGGAAACAAAAGAAACGAGATAAACAGGGCCGCGACCAGATCTATAAGTGAGCAACAAACGCAAACAGAGATGAAGGCAAGAGATCACATCCAGAAAAAACTGCGATTTGTAGAGAAATCGTGATTTTAGATGAAGAACCCGTAAACAGAAATCGCAAAGAGAGAATCGCAATCAAGGAGGCCGTACGAATGTCCGTACTACTCGCCCGAACCTGGGCTCTAATACCATGTTACAGAAGGTAACTGAGAATCTTTTTATTAAAGAATTCGTTATTTACAAAGATGAGCAGAAGTTCAATATATAGGATACAAAGTCTAAGAATAGACTACAGGCTATAAAAAGATTACAGTGAAGCAACTCAGAAAGCAAGAGAAGAATTAGCGACCATTATATTAAACTAACAGTAGTTTTAATAGGTTGATTGATGTAGACACAGATCGTCTCATATTCAGTCGTGATGTCATGGTTGATGAAACTATTGGGCCATTTCTTCTGCCTACTCCTTCTGTTATCCATGAGGATCAGCCTTTGAAGGCTTCAGATGTGGATGTTTGCCTTCCCCTAGCTCCACCTAATGGGAGGGATTCTGCAGTTGTTCAAGCAACTCATCCTATTGTTCCACCACTCGCCCCTCCTCCAGCTATTCTAGATCCTCCTAATCTTGTTCCAGCCACACCAGGTGATGTTGTTGCACCTGTTTCAGATGTTGGTACATCTACTCTCCAGCCTAAATGGTGGGCCAAAACCATTGGTGATCTTCATGATAATGAACTGATCGAGGGTAGATTTGCTCAGAAGAAGAGCGAGCAGCAGAATAGTGTCAATTTTGCTCTTATGGCCAACCTTGACAGCATTTCGGAGCCTCAGACATATTCATAGGCTAAAGGCATCCCTGAGTGGGAACAGGCTATTGAAGTTGAGCATCATAGCCTTCTGAAGAACAACACTTGGGTCCTCTCTGATCTTCCACCTGGGAAGAAGCCCATTGGCTGCAAATGGGTGTACAAAGTTAAGTACAAGGCTGACGGAACACTCGATAAGTATAAGGCTCGACTCGTAGCCAAAGGGTTCTCACAGAAAGAGGGCATTGACTATGAGGAGACTTTTGCTCCCACAGCCAAGATGAGTACCATTCGGCTTGTCCTCGCTATGGCAGCCCAGTTTGGATGGAAAGTCCATCAAATGGACGTCAAAAGTGCATTCCTCAATGGAGATTTGCAGGAAGAAGTTTACATGACACAACCTCCTGGCTTCAAGGTTGCTGGTAAAGAACACCAGGTGTGCAAACTGGTAAAAGCTCTCTATGGCCTAAAACAAGCTCCACGAGCATGGTACATCAAGATTGATAAGTACCTCGTAGATCATGGTTTTCAACGAGTCCTGATTCCAATCTGTATGTCAAACAATATGTTGATGACAGTCTTTACATCGTTGTCTATGTTGATGATCTAATCATTACTGGCAACTCGGAGCAGGTGATTGAGGACATCAAACATCATCTAAGTCAAAAATTTGACATGACAGATTTGGGACTTCAACATTATTGCCTAGGTGTTGAGGTTTGGCAAACAATTGATAGCATCTTCATCTCTCAATCCAAGTATGCTAGAAGTTTGTTGGACAAGTTCCAGATGACAGACTGCAAATCTGCATCCACACCTATGGAGAAAGCGCTGAAGCTATCAGCCAATTCAGACTCCCCTATGGAGAATGAATCCGCATTCAGGCAACTAGTGGGCAGCCTCATCTATCTCACTGCCACTAGACTTGATCTTAGTTTTGCTGTGAGCTACATATCTCGCTTTATGCAAGCCCCTACATCTGAACATTGGGTTGCAGCGAAGCGTGTTCTACGATATGTGAAAGGCACTTCTGAATTTGGCATTCTTTATGGAAGGTGCAAAGATCCTAAGCTGATCGGTTTTACAAACTCAGATTGGGCAGGCTCTGTGGATGACAGGAAGTCTACTTTTGAGTATGTTTTCAGTTTGGGCACAAGTGCAGTCACATGGACCAGCAAGAAGCAGCAGGCAGTGGCTCTCTCCTCGACTGAAGCTGAATATCGGGGAGTTGTTAAAGCAGCGTGTGAGGCAATTTGGCTCTGTCGGATGCTTTCGGACATGCAAATGTCTCAAGCAGGGCCTTCACCCTTGTATTGTGACAATCAAGGGGTGCTAAAACTTGCCAAAAATCTAGTCTTCCATGAAAGGACAAAGCATGTTGATCTTCATTGTCATTTCATCCACCAACTTGTCGAAGACGGATCAGTTGTGTTGCAATATGTTCCAATTGAGGACTAGACTGCGAATATCCTCACCAAGTCTCTGAGCCCGGATATGTTTGTCAAATTTAGGGGGCATCTTGGTGTAGTTGACAGATTGACCATTAAGGGAGGGTATTAAACTAAAATTAGATAATTTTTATTTAATGGTCAATTATGTAATATAGTTTCTAAACTACTTTTAGTTAGCTTTAGTCTATTTAGAAACTTTTGTATTTTATATTTAGAAACATCTTGTAATCTGTATATATAGAGCTTTGCTCTCTTTAATTAATTCATTCAATTATTTTTTACCATTACGTGTTCCGCAATATATACACTAAGCTGCTTGGTGTTCCTTGGATCATAGGGGGTGATTTTAATATGGTTGAGAATAAAGAAGATAAAATTGGAAGAAAGGATATGCCTTGGAAAAGTAATGAACTGTACTTTTGGTCCAAGACAAAAAGGATTTTAAATTTGATCGATCCTTTAGAAAATAAGAAAACTTGGTGCAATAATCAACAAGCCAATAGCAAGTTGTGTTCAAGGTTAGATCAATTCCATGCCCATTAAAGTTATTTCAATTTCAAAGATATTGTGGACAATAATTGTGTGCAAGTTATTCCCACCTCCATGTCAGACCATCATCCCATTGAAACTCCTATTTTGGTTGAGGGATTCAAATAGAAACTTCAAGATCTCTAAGAGAAGCTTTAAGTTGAATGTCAAATTGTTGGAGGATCAAGATTGTATCAATGGGATACACACTACAAGAAATATTCATAAAACAATTTTGTTTTGTGGCTCAACAATTGAATTTTGGAACAAATTAACTCGTGGTTGAAAAAGTTTCCTAAGTGCTATTGGGAAGAAAAAATCATTGTATAGAAGGGAATCTGAAAAAGATTTAGAGGAGAATCTATCTAAAGTTGAAGCCCTCTTGCAGCTAAACCCTAGTAACCTGGAACTCCAAAACAGTCTCATGATTACCAAGCACAGTCTTAGATGTTTGCAGACTTCTAAAGCTGAGTGTGCTAAAGTTATAACCAAAATGAATTGGCTTAAAGGTGGTGACAAGGGTACAAAATACTTCTTTAATATCCTTAAATCCAAACAGACTAGAGAAAACATTGGCCCAATTTTAATTGATGGAAGTTTATCTGACAATATTGAGTTCATTAAAGAAGCCTTCCAGGGGTTCTAAAAAAATCTATTTACATCTAAAAGTGATAGCATTCAAAGCAAAGAATGCTAGATGATTATGTTCAAAGATCATCCCAAAAAATCTCAGCCTAGAAGATGCTATGGAGTTGGAGAGAGATATCTCGAGGGAGGAGCTTGATATGGTTATATGGTCCTTTGATAATGGGAAATCCCCTAGTCCAAATGGTTTGCCTATTGAATTTTATAAGGCCAACATTGGATGGATTGTTGCTGATCTACTGAAAGTATACAAGGATGCAATGGAAAAATGCTCTCTTGGGAAAGAAATTAATAAAGGTATTATTAAACTACTTCCAAAAGATGGAGATAAATCCCTCATTACAAATTGGAGGCCTATTATTCTTCTTAATGTCTCCTATAAAATCTTTGCTAAAACATTTGCTTTGAAGCTCACTTATATCCTCCCAAAGATTATCTCTAAAACCCAAATTGGATTCATTAAGGACAGATATATCATTGAAAATCTTTTTGTGAGTTAGGAAGGGGCTTGAATGGGCTGAACAATCTAATCAAAATGTTTGTATGCTTCTGTTGGACTTTGAAAAATTTTATGACAGAGTTGAATGGCCCTTCATTTTAATGGCATTAGAGGTTATTGGCTTCCCAAAGAAATTCTATGAAATGTTTAAAATGTTCTTTAAAGATGCTAATGCTCAAATTGATATAAATGGCAATTGGACTAAACCCTTTCACTTGCATAGATCTATTAAATAGGGGTGCCCTTTGGCAAATACAATTTTTGTGATTCTAGCTGAAGCATTGCAGTATTTATTAAAAAAAGCTAGGGATTGGACCTCCAAATAATTGGGATTGTGCATCAAAATAATGATAATCTAATTAATATCTAGTTTGCAGATGACATTGCTCTATTCTCTATTTTAGATGAAGATAACTTTGATAATGTTTTGAAAAGGCTTAATGTTTACTATACTATTTCATGTGCAAAGATATCTGATACCAAATCCATTGTTTTTGCTAGAAATTGTTGTCATTGATATCAAAGTTGGCAATATCATTGATGACAAGGATGCAAAGAGTAAATGCCAAAGGCTGATTGAAAGGTCGATTGAAAGGTCGATTGAAAGGTCCTACATTGAAGAATTATTGGTGAAGAATAAAAAATTAAATAAAGAGGCTGATTTTCATCTTGGCCGACTCCTCCTTGGGCAATAAAGAATAAACATGGGCGATCAAGTATAGTTTAAATTAAAGATTTAAGCTAGTGCATTAAACAGGCCGTCTTCATATTGAGTTTTAAAAATTTAAATAATGCCCATTTAAATGAGATTGTACGATTTGTTATAGTGGACAGCAATTATTATAGAGGTAGCGATCCATCAAGGAGAGATGCGATTTTGTG
Organism: Cunninghamia lanceolata; assembly: GCA_027924645.1. Classification (NCBI taxonomy): domain Eukaryota; kingdom Viridiplantae; phylum Streptophyta; class Pinopsida; order Cupressales; family Cupressaceae; genus Cunninghamia; species Cunninghamia lanceolata. The sequence goes on from BSBN01000633.1 coordinate 11,658,252, forward strand.
AAGAATTGTTTTGTCTTATGAAGTGTTGCTTCTTTTGGCAATAGTTGTGTCCATTCTCTTGAATCATGGAAGTTATAAAAAGAGAGAAGACGTGGTTGAATGAAAGTGTGTGTGTGTGTGAAGAGAATATAGAGCAGATCTAGAGCAGAGTTTCATGAAGAGTATTTCAGACTTATTCTGAAATATATATGCAGCCCCTAATGGAGTCAGGTTGTCATTGATGTCAAAAAGGTATTGATGGTTCAGAGTTGTTGCTTCATGATAGGATGTGTGTCTTCATTGAGTTGTTTCTTTCTTAGAGATGGTTTCTAGAATATTTCAGGCATGCAGAGTGTTTTAGGAGGGTCATATTTGTTTGAGTTAGTCATTTCAAGAAGTTCAAGCATTGTTGATGTAGGATGCTCAAAGAAGATATCAGGACATAAGGTTGTCATGATTTCATCCAAAGAGGCTACATAATATAGTGTATATCTCTCATGTGATGTGTTGTTTATCAGTGGTATTGTTGATACAGGTGATGGAGTTCATTTGACATCATGTTGTTTACAAGTGACAGTGGCTTGATACAAATAACACGGAATGGTCTTCATACTGACAGTTGTGGCATGATCTTCATTTGATCTCAGTTGCTTTCAAGTCATGGTTTACAGTAGCATGTTCTTCATAATAGTATACACTGGTGGCTTAATGAGATAGACAGAGATCTTCACATGATTTACTCATGGAATTTACTTGATCTACATATAGCATCAAAAGATTTGAGAAAAGACATCTTATGTTATAAGCATTTAATAAAGTATCAAAAATGTTTAAGTTGGAGAACACAAGGGGAACTTGATCAGTATTGTAAATTATTTTAGTCCATGGGGTTATAATCTAAAATGCTAAAGCATTCCTAATATCCTAAAAGTCCAAAAAAAATCCTAGCATAAAACTCTAGTATTAACCATATGTATTTTTGTTTTAAAAAGGTTTTGACCTGTTGGACAGGTCACGGGCCACTTAAGTGGCAGCCTAAAGGGTCTAGGCAACATGAAAACCGGCCCTCTCACCGATGACACAAGTCTCATGCGATGGCAGCATAAAGCAAAGCGGTGGTAATAACAAGAGTTTGCATTATAGAAAAGGCCGATGAATGATATTAAAAGGAGGCTATCTATGGCATGTGAAACCGACCCTAAGGAGGAAGCCCCAGCGGGAAAATGAATGATTTTTTTTGTTTAAATTGTTCATAAGTATATTCGATGGTATTGAGTGACATGAACACCAAAGAAAAGTCAAAAAGGTGTTTGAATAAGCTATGTTCATAGCTTTGTCTAAATATTTGGAATTTTGTTTAAGGCCCTTTCTAAATATTAATCGGCCTATATCCATATTTTTTAGAATTTTAAAATGGTGAGTCTTTTTTTAAAAGGCTATTGATTGGCTTTTGTAATGATAAGCATTTTCTAAATTAGAAATTGTTTTTTCTAATTTAACAACCCCAAGAGATGATATCAAGATTATTTTTTGGAGAGTTTGTAAGGATCAAATGAAAGTTTTTTTTTAATGATTTTTTTTGGAGATGACTAATGGTTTAATGGATTTAAATCCATTGAAGTTTTTGCAGAGACAAGAATGAGGGCAGATTAATAAATTGATATGAAAGATGAATGGATTTCTTTTATGAAGAGAAAATAAATAGTGGAAATTATTCATGATTTCTTGCAGGAGAATGATGGAATTTGAAAGGTCTATTGAAGATAAAATTGCACACAGAAGAATATCAAAGTTGATTATTTATTTTGAAAGGAATTTTTGAAGGTTTTCTTTTGCAGAGAAGATGAATCTTTGAAAGGGACAAAATGTTTTTATTGATCATTTATTTTGTGAATAAGATTTTCTTCTTGCAGATGGATTGGTGTTTGGATTTCTTGATGTTTTTATTATTGTAAATGAAAGGGTTTTGATGCAGATGAAGGTGAATGGTTTACAAGATCGGTTTATTGCAGCGCAAGAGGAAGATGAATGGTCATCTGATATTTATTGGGCTTACAGGTGCTTTGATAAGTGTGATGAAGAGCAGAGCATCATACAGCTATGAAGATAACCTTATAAATATTCTTTTAAAAAGAAAACACAGAAGAATGTATGCATGAGCTAATTTGCAGTGAAAAATGTTCTTGATGCAGGATCAGGTGTTTTCCAAAATGATATGCAGAGGAAGATATTGATATTGAATTGTAGAAATAAGAGTGTTGAAATTTTGTTCATAGGAGCTTGTTTTCAGAGAGGTGTGTAAAAGGAATTATTTGTATGGTCTTGACTTGAAAATCAAACAGGAGAAATTAGGGTGTATGATGAAACACAGAGAGTAAATGGTGCAAATCAGATTGAACAGCAATCACTTCTTGCACATGAGATTTTTGTTTTGATTGATTGAGAAAAGCCAGTGAGGCACAGTATGCCAGTGAGGCTTATAGGTCAGTGAGACCATTTGTCAGTGAGACACTCACATCAGCCAGTGAGGCTTGTAAAGATTTTTTTAAAGTTAAGCCAGTGAGGCAGTTTTGGAGTGGTTTTTCTACCCCAGGAGGGTTTTCCACTCGTGCAATTCTTGTGTCTTGATTTATATTGATTTTCTCTCTATTTGTGTGTATGATTTATTTATGAGATTTTAATCTTATCATTCATTCTCAGTTATGTGCACATGTGTGTAACAAATGTTATCTTTCTTTCTTCATGTCTTGAAAGTTAAATTTGCAAAAAGGTTAAAGTTTATACAACACTGATTCACCCCCCCTCTCAGTGTTGTCCTGAACTCCTACAGCCCCTGAGTAAAAAATAAAAGGCAGATTTGTAAGAGTTAATGGCAGAATTATAGAGGAATAAGTGCAGATTGAAGAGCAGTTTGTAGAGGGAATTTAGAGCAGATTATAAGGAAGAAATTTATGTGATCAGTTTTTGTGAAGAAAGGATATTGTGTGGGTTGTGATCAAATTTGTGAAAGGAAGTATATTAACATTCAGATCTTGTTAAGACATATCATCTATTGAATAGTTCATAGGTTGGTGCCTTGCTGGGTTGGTGCTCAGTTGCGGGGATTGGTGTCTCCAATGGGTTGGTGCTCACAAATTGTATAAGAGGGGATTGGAGTCTCCTGTAAGTTGGTGCCTACAAAGCTTGTAAGAGAATTATAAATATAAGCAATATTTTGTTGTGGTTTTCTGCCGTAAGGGTTTCCACGTAAATATTGTGTTCTCCTTGTGTTGCATAATTGATAGATCTTGTGTGATTGATATTGCTATGGTTGTTAAGATTTGAAAAAGTAAAAAGGTTGTATTATACTGATTCACCCCCACTCTCAGTACAACTGTGTGCTCATCAATTTTAAGTTGGAAGGAGCCTCTCCCCAAATGGTTTGAGAAGTTGAATTGGCAGTGACATGGGCCCAATAAGATTGTCAAATGTTTAGGTATTCCATTTGTTGTGGACCCTCCCTAAAAGACATGTGGGATGGACATTAAAAAAATTGAAAGTAAAAATGTTAAATGGCAGTCTCATTATTTGTCTTTGCTTGGTAGAGTGCAAGTATGTCAAAATTCTATCCTCCTACAGCATTTTTTATGCTTCTGCTTGGTTGTTTGGAAGTTATCAAGTTGAAAAAATTCAAAAAATTTTAAGGAGTTTCCTATGGTCGGATGGCAAAGGGAACAAAAAAAGGCATGCAGTCAATTGGAGGTGGTGTTGTCTTTCTAGATTAAAAAGGACGTCTTGAGCTTAAAGACCTTAAACTACAAGGTATTGCTCTTGCTGATAAATGAGAAACAAAAGCTCTAGATGGTCATGAACCATGGAATGTATTAGTTACAAACAATATCTACTTGGCTGTACCTAAGAATTGCAGGAATTGGAAATGTCTACATCCCCATGATCTATTGTTTGGCAAGTTCTCTGTGAAGCCTTTTGGCTCTAATGTTTTTTGTACTATCTAGAGAGCCTAGGAGACAATAAAGTTGTTAATCACTAGAATTGATGTTTTTTTAAGATTGAACAGAAATTTCACTAGCTACAAGTCTATTTGAATCTGAAGTGGATAAACAAGCCTTTATCTCTTCTTAAAGGATGTTCTGCTAAAAGTTGTGCCTTTAAAGAGATCTAAAAATTTAATGGTATTTTTGAAAATGGATAACTTATTAAGTGGGAGTAGATTCTTAATAAGTACTCAATCTCTGTCTCACAAAAGAGAACATTTTTTGTGATTCAAAAAGCTCTATTCAATGTCAAGTTTCCAGTCAATATTAGATATAATACTGAGATTTTAGTAAATGCTAAATGGGCTGATGGTTCATCTTTTAATAATATCTCCTCCAAGAAACTCTACCTTCTGTTGGCTGACACCTAGGATGTGTTTACTGCTCTCAATAATAACTGGTGGCTTAATCTTTCCAGTGATCAGGGGTCCACAATTTTAATTCAAATTTGGTCTACTAACTTGGAACCTAAAAAGGTTTGTTTTAGGTGGCTTCTTATGCTAAAAAGACTTCTTGTTGGGTTTATTTTATTTCAAGTCTGAGGTCAAGTCCTATTTATGTCCTCTTTGCAATATTGTTGAATCCTTTGAACATTTGTTCTTTGATTGTAAGTATGCTAAGAACCTTTAGGAGGCTTTTTTGGTGTTAGTATTGGGTGGGATAATAAAAGTGGAATTACATGGTAGAAAATTTTATTTGGGCATGTTTAATTGTTTTGACAAAACTCTTAATAAGTTTTGGTTAGTATTATCCACAGAAATCATATGGCACGTTTGGAAAAAAATGAATGATGAGCATTCCAAGGCAAGAGGAGATGCCTTCCAGAATCTCTTAATAAAATCACACTTCTCCACTTCATTCTGCAGGTTACAATGATCTTGAAGATCCAAAAGATAGGTTTTTCAGACTTAAGAAATTAAGAGGGTCGAATGGTGGCCAGATGGTAACACAAGAATTGAGGATAACCAGTTTAGTGGTAAATATAATGAACAAAAAGAGTACATTAAAAATCAGGGGTGCAATATCCCAAAATTTGTTGCTGACGAAGATGGAAATGTGTTTCAGAAATCGAAGGATCCAACAGAATCTGAAATTGAGTTCAGGGCTTAGATTCATGAAGATAGTAACAACAATAATGATAGTGCCCCACCTATAGGGGCTTTTGATATTGATCACTATGAAGACAGCAACAATATTAAATGCTATTGGGAATGAACAATTTATTGCTGCTGCCATGATACTTTAAGGAATTTTGTTTACATAGTATGTTTTTAAATGTACCATTGCATCCTGGGCTTACTTGTAATCCAGTCTGAGGGTGCGTAACTAGCTAGTCTTGTTTTGTGACTCTGATGTCCATAAGGGCCATCATATATTGTAACTTGTTCTTCATTTTCTGGTAAACTATTTTTAGTATTTGAAAAAAAAAAGTCAGATGCAAGACCCACTAGTGGGAAGATAAGAAAGGATTGGACTTTGGCAGGATTCAAAATTTTCTGTTTGTGAACCAAATGAATTTTTTGAATCAATTGCAGCTGATCCCTAATTCCCTTTGGTTTCTACATGGGCTTGCAGAACTCAACCTCTAAAAAAACAATAATTTATATGTTTTTGCTGTTGCAACACTATCCCATTTGAAAACAAGATCAGATTAATTAAATTCGCCCCAAAAAAGGGGGGTTTGTTTGTTTGTTTTTGGGTTGAGAAGAGTACCTTAGAACTCAGACCAGGCTTGCTTGATTCCCTAAATAATAATCCGCTTAGGCTTCGTCCCTGGGGTGTCAATCATCAATGTCATTATGAATTTCATTTACACTGATTAAATCACGGTGCTAAATACAAGTGGCTCATATAAGCTTTGTGCTTTCATCCAGTTATTAAATTTGATGACTGTATGACCATATATAGGGATTTTTGTTATAAAATACAGTAAAAATTTTGAGAAGATTGTATAACGTGAAAATGGAGAATTCAGATAAACTATCAAAACATATATAAGATTATAACTAGCACTTGCACCCATAGGAGGTTCAAGGGATATGCCAATAGGAAATTGAAGGTAACATTTAAATATATTTTTAAATCAGTTTATAAATATTAAGAATTATGTTTTAATATTACATAATTAATTATATAACAATAAATGTTTACATGCTTTGACTACAAATTTGTATTTTGATAAGTAATGGCATCTATTTATTCAACCCTCCCAAGACTTGTGTGTCAAGTAAGGTGATCCATTTTCTCACATCCTTGACAGTCCCTAAATATTTTCACAAGGCAATTCCATTGTAGAGGCTATTCATCCATGTTAACATGTCCTCAAGAGATTTACTGAAGATTTAATTTATAGAGTTGCAGAGTTCCGGTCATTGCAAATAATTGTGCTTGAACAATAGCTATGGTTTTATGTTATGTAGATGGCAACCAAAGAAATCCAAATGTACCATTTCACTTTACTTCCCATTGAGACTACAATTTGGACAGCTTAAGGGTCAACATCTAATTTAAATCAAAAGTGGCTTAGAATCATATCTGGGTGTGCTTAATAATAAGCATAGGTTTAAGAGATATAAATTAAAATGTTTATGATTTCAATTAGATTGAACTACAACAAACAGATTGTAATGTCCCCTTCTAGGATATTCCTGATTTTTGTACCTATATACAATAATAATCACTAGAAAAGGACATTAGAAATATTAGAGATCAATAAATTAAGATGATATTCAATTCATAGCATCATTCCTATTAAATTCATCTATCATTCATATTAAACTCATCTATCATAGCATAATTAATAATGAGATCAATACTTCATAACATAAACAATGAGATCAAATCATCATAGCATAATCCACATTTATTTCAATCCATAACACAATTCCCCATGCCAATCACATATTGAATCTTCCTAGAGTGTTAGTAAGTAACAATATTGTCAATAGGGGTCAGTCCACCTAACATCTCCCAGTTCACCTTGGAGGTTGGTCGTCCTCCTTGATCAAGCCCAAGAGCACTTAGTAGCCTCCCAGCCCACGAGTGCCCACCTCGGGGTGGCGCGCTTGATAAGATACCTTGATCAAGCCCAGGAGCACTTAATAGCCTCCCAGCCCACGAGTGGCACACCTCGGGGTGGCGTGCTTGAAAAGATGCATGAAGTCCGTTATTCAACAAGCCCGGGAAAACTCATAAGCCTCTCGGCCCACGAGCACTTAACTCGGGGTGGCGTACTTGATGAAGGGGCCTATCGGCACTTCACCATCTCGTGAACCCCAAAAAGGCCATCATTACCTACTTACTAACCTCCTCTCATTTCAATTGGATTGCTTGAGAATTGGTATGATTGCTATCTGTACCTACTGTTATGAATAATGTTTTTTGTTGTCAACAGCTATATATACATTATAACATCAGAAATCCTTTTCTGCCCTTATATATTTGTTTCTGCTTTCTTATATTTCAAATAATAAGTCTTGATCGCTGATTTCAAACCTCCCTATCTTTGACCTCTTCTATCTTTGCAAGGGATAAGTCTTTGGCCAATAGAAATGACCCTTCCCAATTCGTACTTCTTCCAAAAACAATTCGCACCTTTTTGTAAATCGTACCATATAATAGGATCACTGCCTCTTTAATATTATGAAGTCGGCTTTTGTTTCAATATAGGGAAGGTCGGCCATATATTTCTTTTATGAAGTCGGCCTATGTTTCAGTATAGGGGGTCGGCCATTCCTGTAATGGGACATTTCATGGATTGACCATCCAACATTCTCCTACCCAATCATATAACAATGCCAGCAACAATGACCATGTCTGGATTCTTTATATGTTGAATGAAAGACATGTATTAGCTTAAACACTTAAATTCATCCCAAAACCCTATTCGGAACACCGACCTATTTTTACCAATCTCCTTAAAAGCATGTTATTCTCATCATCCCCACAATATTTTTGACATCCCAACTAGTCTCCTCCCTTTGAATATGACCAGAGAGTAAGAGTATTCTGCTCTTTGCCCTAAACTCTAGTTTCTTAAAAGTAACTTATGGTCTCTTCCAGTAGCCAAATACTTAAAATAAAGCCTAGCATGTTTTGCTTATTGATTGAAACCATATATAAGTTTTACAGCTCTTTGGTTCTAAGGCCACCACCTGAACATTTGTTTGATGAAAACCTATGAGTTGCACCAATGGAGTAAGCTTCTCCTTCCATTCAAGCTTTAGCATATTAGCTAACCCGCAGACAAAAAAGGCAAGATCATCCCTCCCTCTAAAAATATCCAACTGCCAAAATGCTCTCCAACTCTAAACAAATCTTGAACTAAGATCTCCAGATTCCTCACTCAAACTCTTAAAAGATGGACTATTAACAATTGTATGCTACTCATTTAAATTACAATGTAAACTGAATATTTTTTCCTTTTCTAAGTAGTAGTCAGATATTATTAGTTTCACATTATATTATCAAAGACTCTATTTTTTAAGGGATTATTAATTTGACTAGGTTTATTATAGATTATTATTACTTGATTTTTTCCTCTCCCAAACGTTGTAGCAAAAAAGGGTTAAAAAGCATTTTTCAAAAATTTCAAACAAATTTAATTTAAAATAATAATTAGAATAAAGAAGATCAAAGTTGGTCCACTCTCTTCCTAACTTTAATTAACTTATATTTTCTACTTTTATTAACTTAAATAATAATTTAATATGATGCAAGTTACTTACAGACTAATCCCTCAAGATGTTTGCTCGGAAATATTCTACTCTTATTCTTTCTTCTGTGTCATGCCCTTGACAGTAGAAGATTTTGTTAGACAAAGAAATTAATTAAAATGAAACCCACCAGCCAGCCATAATAAGACAAACGCCAGCGCTAGGAGACAAGTCAGCACTAGAAGACAAAAAGTTTAACTAATGCTAACAAAAAAGGTAGCGGTGATAGTTAAAAGGCAATGGATGTGTGTAAGAGGTGCGACTTCTTACCATGAAGGATATAAAACAAGAATCCAAAGACGTTTGAAGGCATCAAAAGATCAGCAAGAGAACATATATATAAGGCAGAAATAAATAGTAAATCTGCAAGGAATATATCAGCAGTGATATATATAAAATAATTGATATCAGCGGAGATAATATATTGCAGCCGATTGGAGTAAACTTGTTTATCCATCGATCAAGTAGAAATAGCAGAAATAAATAAAGACATATAAAAGACCTACCGCAGAAATAGAATATATGCACCAGAAAACTATTTAATGCAGCCATTGGAATAATTAGCCAATACATCAAGAGGTACTCTAATCAGCAATAATCTAGCAAACCTCTTAAGCAATCAATCTAAGTTGCCGGTCCTGGTACAAGTTCAGATACGGATACGGGGTTTGGGTATGCGGATACAGCATTTTTTTTTTTGCTCGGGTACAGTACGGCAATATATATATATTTATATTTATATTTAAAACAGTAAACTCTAAGACTAAAAAAACTTAAAAACAGTAATACTCATAATATGATAATTGCCAATAAACAACATAATAAAATATCAAAATACCTCATATTTCATAACTTGCAATAAGGAAAATCAAAATACTCAACTGGAATAGGGATAAATGTAAATTGCAACTTGGCTTTGCATTAGTTGAGTTTGACAAAGGAATTGTGACGTTCTAGAGTACTCATTGAAGGTAATGGTAGAATTTTTAGCATATTGATAAAAGTTATTATCAGACCTTGTAAGGTTGTACTTATGCTAATTCAGTTTATTTTATGGGTTATGTTGTGTATTGCTCATCTATGTTGTTGAACATTGCAAAAATGAAGTAATGAGGAATATAGTTGCTTGTTGTAGACTGATCTAAACTACATCTTATACTTAAGATCATTGGGATGTTGTTTAATGTTGTAAGGAAATAAGTTGTTTGCTAAGCCATGATTACAAGTTAGTTAATGTATATTGGAAAGTACTTGAAAGAGGATAGTTCTAGGTGATTATTAAATACTTTAGATGTTGGTTGAACAAATCAGATGTCAAGTATTATTATGCTGTTCTATACTTACAAGGTATTATGAACCCCCCTGTTTACCTTGTTAAGTTGAAATCAAATTTATCAACAATAAACTGAGTTAAGATTGGATGTATGTGTAGACTTTGATAACTGTCGAGTTATGATTTAAAAACTTTATTTCACTTTTAGTCATACTTGGATAAATTTCACTTTTAGGGCAAAATAGACTAATTTGGATTTTTTTAAAGTTAAAAAAAGGTTCAAAAAGTTGATTTTGACATCATTTTGGGCATCCCTCCCCTAGGTTCTCCTGGGTTCTGCCCAGGTTCTCTGTGGGTTCTTCCCAGGGTGCCTAGCGAACCGTACCCATACCCATACCCGAGCCAAACCCATACGGGCACGTTGGGCATTTGAGAAGAACCCGGTAACTTAGCAATCAATTTTGAATTTAAGGAAGTTATTTGCAAATAGGAAGGATGCCCCCCCTTCCGGTTCACGAGAGATGAGAGGATGGCCCCCCTCTCTGCTCTTATCAAGTTGGCCCAAAGTTGAAGGATGGCCCACCTGTCATCCTCTGGAGTTTGATCAAGGAGGATGGTGTAATGTCCCTTTTTAGGATATTCCTGATTTTTTTACCTGCATACAATAATAACTACTAGAAAAGGACATTAGAAATATTAAAGATCAATAAATTAAGATAATATTCAGTTCATAGCATCATTCATATTAAACTCATCTATCATAGCATAATTAATAATGAGATCAATACTTCATAACATAAATAATGAGATCAAATCATCATAGCATAATCAATATTTGGTTCAATCCATCAGAACACAATTCCTCAAGCCAATCACATAGTGACTTCCTTAGGAACTCTTGCAAGTAGCAATATTGAAAGGGGTTAGTCCACCTAACAATATTGTCGAGAGCATGAAAGGGGTCAGTCCACCTAACAGCTCCCAGTTCACCTTGGAGGCACACCCTCCTTGATCAAGCTCAAGAGACACACCCTACGTGATTAGGCTCAAGAACATGGTAGGGCCACACACCCTCACTACTTGGCCGACTTGATGAGAGCATGAGGGAGGGCACACCCCATCCACTCACCCCTCGTGAACTCGGAAGGACCATCCTTCCTACCTGCAAACATTTCCTTAGCTTTAATATGGGTTGCTTAGGAATTGGTTAGATGATTGGTATAAAGTACCTCTTGATGGATTTCAAGTTCAGTTCAAGGATTGCAATATATCCTTCTTTGCTGTTAACACTTGTTGTATAGCAGATATATATATATATATATATATATATGATGATATATTTCCTTTTGCTTGATTCTTATATGACTTCCTTCCAATAAAGATAGCTTTCTTTGATTGCTAATTGATAGCTCAAATATTCGTTGGTTTGATCATAGAACAATAGAATGATAGAATAATAGAATAATAGAATGATGGAATAATAGATTAATCGAATGAGAGGATGATAGAGTTATAGAATGATAGAATGGCTGCTATATATATTATCTCTGCCGATATCAGTTATTGTACATAAATTACTGCTGATATATTCCTTGCAGATTTATCTCTGTCTTAAATATATTCTCTTGCTGCTCACTTGATGATGATCGAAGCACTCTTTATGATTGCTGTCCTTCAATGATAATGATTTCTATTCTTCACAAATAGTCACTGCTGTTCTTCACCACTAAATATAAGATATTACTCCTCACATATATTATTGTTCTGAAATATGCTATGAATAGAATGACATTATGCTATGTTGCCGAATCTCCCCCCTACCCTGGCGATTCGAGGTACGGTCCGTACTGGAATCTGGTACGGCCCGGAATCCCTGTGGATTCGACCAGGGTTCTGCCAAATTCACGCCGAGCCGTTTCTGAGTGCTTGCTAAAGATTCCTCCCGATTCCCGCGCTGACGTGGCGTTTCCAAGAAGACTCAAAAGGTTTTTTAAAGTTTTTTTAAAGATTTCTGACTTTGACTTTTGTTTTATTAAAAACAATTGATTTAACGCCAAACCTTTTAACCTAAAACGAAAAGTGACAAACAAAAGTGAAAACCTAGAGTCACGTTTTACTTTTCATTTCTGCAGCCGCGATTTTTCGAGGGAGATTTGTGAAGTTTTCCTGTGCGACGGCCAACGCCCGACGCCCAACTTTTCCTGTGCGACGCCCGACTCAGACAATATCCGACGTGCGACACCCGACTCAGGGAATCTCCAACACCTCAAACAAAATTTTCGGTTTCCTGTGTGAAAGACGAAGTTCCTTCATTTCTCAGGTTTTTATATTTTAACAGTTTAACTTTGGTAGAAGTTTATTATTTTTAAACTTAGAAACAATAGTAGTTTAGAAGTTTCTTATTTTAATATTCTGTATGTTATTTTTTTTTAATAAGGTATTATGTATGTTATTATTATTATATATTAAAATATAAATAAAGTTAAACAAATATTTATTAATATATTATTAAAATATAGAATATACAAGGGGAAGTTTTAAATTTAAATATACTGTTTAAAATAATATATTAATGAAGTTTTTTATTTAGTATTTACTATTTAGTATATAAGTTTTATAACCATACTTAGTTTAACTTGTTTTTTTAATTATAAATTATTAAATTATAATTAAAATATGTAATATATATTTTAATTTTCTGCATGTAATTTATAACAGACTGTTAGTATATTTTAGTTTAATTTATAATAGTATGTAATTTGTTTTATTTTTAATTTTTATTATAAATTTATAAATAAAATTTATATATTATTATATACATTTGTTATTTGTTATTTAATATTTTAATTTATTGTTCAATATTTGTTTTTTGAATTTCTTGTAGACAGGGAGCAATGGCAGCCAATTCTAGTACTATTGGTCAACCCACCTTCAAAACCGACCCTAGTTCACCTTTATGGAAGCATGTAGAAATGATACAGAATGTTCGAGGTGGTGGGACGTATGTTTGGATATGCAGTATCTGTAAGCTTAAGTATACTAGCTCCTACAGTCGAGTGAAAGCTCATTTCTGTGCCATTTCAAACTTGGGAATCAAAGCATATCCAGGACCGGATGGTAATGGTTTGTCACCTCATCAAATAGCAGAATATATTAGAGAGCAAGAGGAAGCAGATGCAAGAATTGCCCGCAGTGCAAACCATCCTTTGAGAAGAGGAAGGGGATCACAAAGGCCCCTTACTTCTCCTTGTGCCTCAACTGATGTTGTAGTAGATAGCCATCCATTTTTGGGTGGGAATGAAGAAGAGCCCGTTATTGTGAAGAGAACAAAGGGTCCATTGGAGAGGGCATTTCAGAGTGATGCTAGAGAGATTGCAGATCAAACTGTTGCAAGATGCCTCTATGCAAATGGTTTGTCTTTCAACGTTGTTCGATCACCGTATTGGCAAGATATGTTGAGAAAGGTAAATGAGGCTCCAAAAGGGTACAAAGGCCTAGGTTATGAGAAGGTGCGTAGCACACTATTAGCAAAAGAGGTAAAATCTATACACTCTTCATTGGCTCCCATTAGGAATTCATGGAAAGTTACAGGGCTGTCCATTGTTTCTGATGGATGGAAGGATACAAGAAATCGACCACTAATCAATGTGATTGCAATATGCCCTAAAGGGCCAATGTTTTTGAAAGCTGTGGATTGTGAAGGGCAAGTGAAGGATGCACAATTTATTGCTGACATCCTTATACAGTGCATTCAAGAAGTTGGTCCTGAAAATGTTGTCCAAGTCATAACAGACAATGCAAAGAATTGTAGAGCAGCTGGTATGTTGATTGAGACACGATTTTCACACATATTTTGGACACCATGTGCTGTCCATTCACTTAACCTCATGTTACAAAAGTTGGGTAGAAAAATAGAGTGGATCAAACAAGTCTATGCTGAGGCTGAAGAGATCCAAATGTTCATCACAAACCATCACATGTCTCAAGCCATTTTTAGATCATTCTCGCAATTGGAGCTATTGAAGGTAATTGAAACACTTAATTTTTAAATTTTACATTTAGATTTTGTAATTAGTAATTTGAAATTTCTAATTTACTTTTAAAAATTTATTATTTAAGTATGCTTTTGCTCATTGTTTTAATTTTTTTAATAGGTCGCTAAGACTTGATTTGCATCCAACACAATCGTCTTGAGACGACTTGTGAAGGTGAAGGTGCCACTTTCTAGCATGGTCATTAGCCAAAGTTGGTCCCTATGGAGGCAGTCCAATAGTGACAAGGCAGCAAATGTAAAGCGGTTGATCCTAGATGACGATTGGTGGGACCGCGTGAAATATCTTCTTAGTTTCACCGAGCCCATCATGAGTATGATCCGTTTTACTGACATGGATAAGCCATGTTTGGGAGAGGTGTATGATGGCATCGACTCAATGATTGAGAAGATGAGGTCCATCATAAATGAAAAAGAGCAAGATCTTGAAGAAACTTTCTTCAGAGAGGTGCAAACAGTTTGTGTTGAGCGGTGGAACAAAATGACCACCCCACTACATCTTCTTGCCTTTGCATTGACTCCCAAGTTTTATAGTGATGAGATTCTTGCTATGCCATCAAGGGTTGCACCATATAGAGATCCAGAAGTCAACGAAGGGTATAGGAAGGCATTTACTAAACTCTTCCCTGATCCTGAAATGGAGGATATAATTACAACTGAGTTTGGTGAATTTGTAGCCTCCAATAATCAAAGTGTTTCAGCTCTTCGTGACAAGTACAGGAAGGATGCTCATACTTGGTGGTACCTCAATGGTGTAACATCACCACAATTGCAGAGTCTTGCAATCAAAGTTTTATCGCAAGTAAGTTTCTTAATTTTTATTGCACTCTCTAAATTTAAAATTTGAATTGTTTTTCATTTTTAAAATAATAAACTTGTGAGTTTAAAATTTTGAAACAAATTTGAAGTTTGATTTACAATTTTATAACTGTAACTCTCTCACTTTGCCTCAATAGGTTGCTAGTTCCTCTTCATTTGAGCGGAATTGGAGTACATACTCCTTCATCCATTCAGTGAAACGCAACCGATTGGCATCAAGTAAGGCAGAGGAGTTAGTTTTTGTGCATTCCAACTTGTGCCTTCTTACACAAAATGAGTACAAGGAAGGGGGCACAAAGTTGTGTGATGTAGATCTAGAGCGAACTGACTTGGATTTTTCAGCTGCCACAGAATCTTCACTTTTTGTGGACTCAAATAACCAACATACTTTTAGTGATAGTGTCAATACTGCATCATGTTGTCATCTACCTAGATTATCTATTGACAATGTCAATGATGATGTTGATAATATAATGCTGATTAGTGATTAGTTATTACTACTTGTTTTGTTTTACTATTGAAGTTTTGAACAAATGAACAATGAATATCTGTCATGACATTCAAGTTTTGACAAATTATCATTGATAACAATATGAATATTAATGATTGTTTAAGGGGTTCTGCTGTATTTCTGCTGTTTGCATCAGCATTTTAGAATTGAATGCGTAAAGGTTTTGGCTGGATATTGCTTTTATATCAGAAATTTATAAGTACCCAGTTGCTGCAGTATAAAATTCAATTCATGTTCTGTTCGCTGAAAGCTAATGACTTGATTTGGATATTTCTGATGAACATTACTGTGCAAACCAATAATTCATTAGTGTCTTGGAATCATGCATTTTTATATCAGTATTATATAATCAGTTTGCAGCATATTGTTTTTTAGGCTGCAAATACATATATATTTATTATTTTTTCTTTTTTTTGCACAGACGTACCCAAACGTACCCAACTCCCCAAAAAAAATTTGCCGTACCAGCATACCGTACCCATACCCGTACCCGATTCAGCAACTTAGACATTATGATATAATGATAGGATGAAGGAATGATAGAATGATGGAATGGCTGCAATAAATTATTTTCTGATGTACATTTCTTATATTTTTAACTCTTTATTTCTGCTGGATGATTATATCTCTTGATTCCCTTTTTCTCAATCGCTTCATTGATTCTTATATTTCTCCCTTGATTGATGTTTCGAATCAGACTTGATTGATTATCTTTTCCTTCCTTATTTCTATCTCATGGAATGTCTCCCTTTATATATCTTCTTCTTGGAAAGAGTCACAACCTTTCATATAGTGGCTGCTCTTTGAAAGAGTCACAACTCTTAATATACATCTGCTGTAATATTTATTTGGAATATTTCATATTCTTTATTTATTTCTGCTTTCATGGATGGATGATAAGTTTATGCTTGAGTGAGGCTTGAATGATTTATGCTTGAAAATGAATGATCTCTTACCCAAGAAATGATCTTCCTTATATTCCTTTTTTCTTCAGTGGACATAACTTTTCACATGCCCTTTGACCTTTATCACAACTTAAACTTTAATTATTTTATAAATTATATTATAATTTATATTTTATATTTTGATATTTTAATTTATAATTATTATTTTTATTTTAATCCCATTTCAGAAAAAGGGGACATTACAGATGGCCCCCCTCCAAGGTGGATTGGGAGATGTAAGGATGGCCCCCCTTACATGCTCTCGGCAATATTGAGGATGGCCCACCTTAATATTGCTATTTGCAAGTATTTCTAAGAAATTCACTGTGTGATTGGCTTTGAAGGTTGTGCTATGATGTATTGACTAAATATTGTTTATGCTATGATGTATCGATCGGAATATTAATGCTGCTATGATGTACTGATCTAAATATTAATGCTACTATGATGTATTGATTTGAATACTGACCATGCTATGATCTGAATATTGTCATAATTTCTTGATCTTTAATATATCTAATGTCATTTCTAGTGAATTCTATTGTTTGCAGGTCAAAAAATCAGGTATATCCCAAAAAGGGACATTACATCCTAAGGGTTTATAATTGGCTAGTATGCCCCCAAACAAGCTATTATTTGCAGTTTCAACAGAAAACTCCTAAAGGTCTTTTGAATTTCATTATCATAGGAGGTGTCCCAAATGTGCATCTAAACTATTATAAATGCCCGGCATACTCTCTTTCATCTATAGGCATCAAAATCTCCATTTATATACTTTTTAGGTCATGGTAGTTTGATTGTGTGACAAAATGCCACTTCTCTCTTCCCTTAAACACAGGAAACATACAAGATTTTGTTTCAAGAAAGGCCAATATTCTTAGCTGTAATAAATTGTTATGGTAGTTAGTGGAAACTACCCAAAAAGCATCTGAAAACCATTGTTCTCTTTTTGACACTAACACTTAGAAGAAGTAAAATGCTCAATTTTACTATCATGCTCTTTCATTTAAGCAATTAAATTCCACTACAAGGTTTTTAAGCTCAAGAATTTGCAATAGAAACGGGTAAGTTTACTTGTCTATTATCAGTTAAACACTCGTTATAGGACCAAGTGTGAGCATACACTATTTGCAAGTCTTTTATAATAGCTAATTCATTATCAGTTAAACACTTGTTACAGGATTATGTGTGAACATACACTATTTGTAAGTCTTTTATAAGGCAAAATTAGCTACAATTTTAAATTGGATTGTTATCCTGTGATGTGAATTAATGGAGCCATGTTGTTCTTGTCGCTACTGATGTTTGTGAAGAAAATTACAAGACTTGTAATTTTGACTTTAAATATCTAAGGCATCCAGGTCTTACGGGAATTTATGTAGAAATTCCTTTGAGTGTCTACAGATATATATCATCCCATGTTTATAATAAAACCAATATTACCATATTGATAAGAATTGCAAGCGAAGAAGTGGGAGGTAGGGAGGGAGCCTTGCCACACCATCATGGGTGGCAAGGCCGAGGCATTCATTTCAGAGTGCCGATCCGCGACGACACGAGCCGATGGGAGTTGGCAGTTAAGACCCCGCAGTGATGACATTTAGCGCAGTAGGGTCATCATTTGGTGAACGCCTTCGAGATCCTTCGGTGTTAGGCTATTAAGGAAGGTGGTTTCCAGAGTTCTGCAAATCCTTTTTCCGTTATTGCAAATGCTGTCCCACTTTGCCGTAATCATCTCAGCCTATGCCATACGCTGTGGAGGGATGGACACTCCCATTCGTCTGGTCAGCACCAAGCGGCAAATGGCTTTCCTGGGAGGCATAACTGATCTTCGCTTGCAGAGGATGCTGAAACGATCGGATGGGTTGCAGGTGGACGCGGTGAAACTGTTGCTAGGAAAGGCATTCTTGGAAAATGACGAGAGATACCGCGTAGACACGGACATCTCCTCGCGGGTCCTGGCTATGCTGATGGAGCTGGAATTGGCGAAGGCAGAGGTGGAAACAATTATGCGAGGATTGTTCTATCCTGAGCATCTAGGAGAACTGGGGAAGACTCTGCAGTTTGCGCGCCCGGGTGTCGGTGTTCCTCGCCCTAAGGACTAGAAACTCATGGCGGACCCTGTGGCAGTGATCAAAGTTTATCCCTTCATCTTGGATGCCAAGGGCTTTGACCTATTCGTGCTGAAGGACCAGGCTACGACTGCAGTGGAGTTCATCAGGAGGCTGCTGGGGCTGGTGGAGACCAAGGACTTCCAATGGATGGAAGAGTTCAGGAGGAAGATGGCAGAGTATGCCAGTTAAGTCGCACAAGGGTTATAAAAGTTTGGCTTCCTTTTGGTTTTTTGAAGCTGTTAGTTTGTAGGGTCTAATCGTGGTTTCAGTGTATGTTTTTAATTTGGCATACTTATCTATATCTCCGACCCTGCGTGGTCACCTGGTAGAAGTTTATAGGCTAGGATGGTAATGGTCTGAAACTTTTTGGCCAGCCATGGAAGGGCTGTGGACTGTAACTCCTTTTAAATAATATAATAATATCTCTGATTACGTAGCAAACAAAAAAAGAATTGCAAGCGAAGAAAGGTTCATAAAGCAGTCTATACCCCCAAAAAATTCCAATCGATTTCCTTTTCTCCTCCGTGACCTTCAGCTGAGACAAATTGATTTTGCAGGTTAATTCCCCCTCCCATCTGACTATTGAATTCATCGCAACAATTTTTAGGTTATTATTAAATGCCCACTGTTTAGTGCTGGTAGATGGATTCTCTAGTAAACACGCATTGTTGAATGGTATTATGTAGCAGAAAATTTAAAAAGGCAGTAATGGAGTTTCAGTTTTTCTGTGCTTAATGAAATTGCAGCAAACAGAACAGATTTTAGTTTTTGTGCTAAAAAAACAAAGAACTGATGCAAATACCTTCTTAAAAAACAAATTTTCTTCGACGACGTTGGATCGATTTCTCGAAGGCGATTTTTGTTTTCTTTTCACTCTCCCCTTTGCAATTTGATATGCTCGCCTGAGTTATTTGCTTTCGACCAATTTCCCCTTTCCTTTTCCTCTGCGCAAAAAAAAAAAACAAAAACAAAGACCCAAAAGTATCCGGCGCGAGACACAATTCTTTTCCCAGCGTGAGAACAACCGACAAGCTTAGAACATTTTCCGGCATGAAGTTTTTTACGGCGTGAGACAACATTTCCGGCCGGCGTGGATGTTTTTACGGCGGGAGACAATTCCGAGAAATATAATGTTCACATATAAAAGCCTATCGGCTAATAATTTGATATATATTTGATTTATGGTATAAATTTTTTAAATAAGATATGTATTTTGAATAGATAAAATTGTGTTTTCTTAAAGGAGGTCAAGGTTACATATGACACATCATATTTCTCATTTGTTATTACTGGCACTTGCATCATAGGGGGTGCAATGTTTGTGTTAATAGGAAAATTCAACATAACACAACATTTTTATAAGGACAATTCATTTAAAAACTCAAAAAGGGTTTGTTCTAGTTATTAATTTTGTTACTTCCACTAGTAAGGGGCATAATTAAAAACTTTCAATTGATACATTTACAAATTTCATTTTGGAGATGCTGAAAAAATGTATAATATGAAATTATAGAAATATCAAAAATAAATTTTGAAGAATTTTCAAAATTATATATGAAATTGCCACTTAGATGACCTAGATGTTCTCTCGTCATTTGCCTCTCTTTAAGCAGTGGGCCTAGTTGCTTCAAGTTTCTATATTAGATGGGGTAACTTATAATGAATTTGATTCTTAGTGAATCACTTGTTCTGATGCAAATTATCTTACCTTCACCACCCAATAGAGTGAAATTAATTAATTTTATTCTCTTTGACTAATGTATCAAAGATTTGATCTATAAAACTTGGATTGATGGTTGTAATGTAGGAAAAGTGGGAATACAGTTGATTTGATGATATGCCTAGATCCTCCTTTCACTACACACATTCAAGGACATTTAACCAAGTTGAATCACAACTTTTGCAAGAGGATTCACCTACAGGTTGGTTGTCACTTGCAATGATAGAGAAATTTAGAATTTATTGATTAATGTATTAATTAAATGCCCAATTATACTCAAAACCCTAATTATGCAAAATCGCAAGTAAACGGACAAATCCCAACAAATGCTCACATACAAAGATGTTATATTCAGAGTAAATACATACCAGACTTCAAGATTTAAGATGCGAAAAAGTTGGGGGCTAAAGAGCAGGCGCCCAAGCCCAAGGTAGGAATTTCTTTAGGGATTTTCGAAAGTTGTCTGCTATTGTTCACCACTGTCCTAGAGGTTTTCAGCTCTGAAGATTTGAAGGGCTTCGAGGCAGGTGCCCAAGCCCTTGCAGTACTTTCTTTCTCAGATCTGGAATCTACACACTCTGTCACAGCTTTCTGCAACTCCACTCCACAAGATACGACACCTGTCACCTGCAATCACAAGGAATGGGGTTGGGGGTTGTGGTGTTTAGGAGCTTGCCTCAATCAAGCCTCAGAATGGCATTCAAGCCTTCCAACACCGTTGTTTGATAGAGAGTGTGTATCCCTATAGGATAGAGGCAAAAATAAATTGATAAATGATTGATTCAACACAAATAGATATCACCTCGGAGGTGTAGCTCGCATATAGATGAAGATCCTTCAACACATGAGAAGATGAAGCCAAATCTACATAACAAACACAATAACAATATTCTGCTCTATAACAATGAATGCTTTGAATGCTTTGAATGCTCTAAAATCATAAGTTCACCAAAATATCATAATCATCTTCTAGTTTACAAATGAAACACTAAACATGCTTATATATACATTCCCACTACAAATTTCATAATTCAAACTTAAGATGTCAGCAACAAAACCTTTTAATGGTCACAAAACTGACATTCAAATTTGGGACCCACCTAAAATAGGGCATGACTAGGGCGCGAGCGCCCAAGCCCCTGGGTCCTATTTTAAGGCAAGGTCAAACTCAACAATGTCCCTCAAGCCCTATTTGACATGGGTTTCAGGCCATTTTGTCTTGAGAGTTAAATCTAACATGCAAGATGCAAAACAAGGGACCCAAGAGCTAAACTTGGGAGGTAAAAGTCATAGGGGGACATTTCATGACATAACATTTAGCCCCCACTTTAATGTATATATGATCTTACAGCCTATACATGCATTAAAGTACAATCAAAACACATCAAACACGCCAGGCACTTGAAGCTAATGCATACACAAAGATTGAGGAACTATCTCTAGCCCCCAGTCTTAGGTAGACATTAGAGAAAACACATCGCAGACATGCCAAACACAGTGAAGACAGTAACAGGCACATCAAACACAGAGAAGATAGTAACAGGCACGCAAAACACAAAGAAGACAGTATTGAAGACACGCAAAACATAATGAATACAGTGAATGCGGTGAATATTTCTTTTTCATTTTTGTATATATAAATGAATGCAGGTACATGGAAAGTAAAAATGTAACACACAACCCCAAAATGTAGGAGGGGCATTTCGCCACACTCTTGAGACCACATATGGGGGAGAAGACACGCAATACAAATCTCAGAGTGTAGGAGGGGCATTTCGCCATGCTCTTGAGACTACACTTGAGAACAAGCACACCATACAAATCCTAAAGCATGGGAGGGGCATTTTTCCACTCTTGAGACTATACTTGGAAACAAACACTCCATACAAAGCCCGAGTGTAGGAGGGGCATTTCACCATGCTCTTGAGACTACACACAGAGGAAAACACGTGGAAGACACACAGAATACACAAGCGTCATATAGTATGCCAGAGAGATACTATACGTCTTAAACACGGCAAACAAGGCGATGGAAGGGACTTATTGCTAAGCCCCCACCATCTCAACCATGCTACAGGCACACCTAATGATTGGGCTTATGCCACAACAACCGCCAAAGACACGCTTAAGGGAGGATACACCAACCCCACCTACTTGGAGGACTTTTGAAATAGAAAGGATATGCACTAGCTCAAGAGATACACCATCCCCGCCTCTATAGAGGGCTTTGAATAAAAGTATATGCACAATATCCCGCCTCTACAGAGGGCTTCTTGATTGCAATATAGAAATAAAGATGTGCACTCGTGCCGGAGATACAACATCCCACCTCTGCAAAGGGCTTACAAACACACTTCGTTAGTACCAAAATCATTAGACAACTTACCTTTATATGCCCCCACCTTAAGGTGGTTGATATTGTGTACCGATATCAAGCACGTTAAGGTAGAGAGAAAACACACAAGGGAACAAGAGCTCTCGCAAAGCCCATTCCCCCAACGGTGACATGTACTTTACGATCGCCGAATGTTCCCACAAACACACACTTCTTAATCTAAGGAATGCATGAAAACAAAGAATCCAAGGCTACACAAATGGGTTTGAGTCCGAGTATAGCCATGGGGCTTATACTACAGGCATCTCAGAACCGAGTGTAACAATAAGGCGAGATACCCAAAACAATCAAAGTGCACGCCGCAGATGTATTATTATGATTTGTTAGCACGATAAGACAACATCAAATATCACACAGAGTGATTCTACTAGCCAAGTGTCAGATATATAAATCAACCCCGTCTTCATATATCCAGACTAGGTCCATTTTGCTTTACTTGCTGAAGGGACACGCAGTCCGTATTAGTATATGTTTGTTTTTCACCATCCGCTGACTAGATAGAATCACTAGAAGAAGGTAAACAATAAAAAGAGAGGAGAACAAGCGTCTTAGGAACAATCACATAGGAGGATGCCCCCAGGTCATCAACCACAACGTTATGTAACTAAGACATAACACACAACAATGAAAATAGAGGAGAAGCAAGATAGAAGAATGATGATACACATAGAAGAATGGTCACAACAGAGGCAGTCTCCTGGTATCCTTGACCTTACAAGAATATCAACGGTCATCCAAGGAGGCCTAAACAACACATAACACATCACAGGGGAACACAACACAATAGAGGAGGTCACATAAACGAGCAAATAATGCTACGACATAAGTGAGCAACATGGTTAGAAATATTTACCTGTTGTCCTTGATCTTAATCTTTACCTTGATGGTTAAAGCTTTATCTTTTCGATGGAAAGGTATCTATTAATGATGGTGTGGAAGGAATGTCACAGTTTTCTATGTCAAACAAACAGGGTGATGTAGAAGCTGGAAAGGTACCCTTTTTAGTTGAGCGAGGTAATGAAGGAACCCGAAAAATGCCTATTTCAACCGATTTGTGAGGTGTCTGTATATCTTGGTTTTTAGGGATATCATGTTCATTTATGTTTTCCGTATTGTTGGTAGGTTCCAAGGTATGTGAGAGGTCAGGTAGGGGTATGTGATATGTTTCTTTGTTTAAGATGTAGTTGAGGAGAAGTGTTTGAAGATCAGTTGGTAAATTTTTAGTGTCAATAGGTTGAAGAAGTTGTTCACATAAAGAATCTACATCATCCAATGCTTCATCCTAGCCAGGGAGAGTAGGAAGGGATGGTAGTGTAGTCTTGAGAAATGTTTCAATAACATCTTCTTCTTGTGCCAAAATATCCTCACCAAGTGAGGTTATGTTGGTAGAAGTCTTTTTATTAGATGAATCACCCAGGGCTATCTCAGTCTCATAGGTCTCAGAAAGAATGTCCATTATGTCATCATGAAAGGAAGGGATAGAAGGAAGGACATTTTCACCACTAGATTCCTCGTGATTATTTGTAGAAATGAAATTAGTGAGATTTTCTAAGATTGAAGGGAAAATACCCATGATAGTGACAAAGCTTTCAAAATAGGATATTGAACGAAGAATATCACAAGTAGTACTTACGGACACATCAATACCATAGATGTATGTTATTTGATGTAAGAATTAAGGATATTTATCCGTGAATTTGTAGAAATTATCAACATTTGCAATGTATTCAAATAAATCTTCCAAAGATGAATGATGAGAAGAATCCATGATATATGCAAGAAAATAAATGCAAAACTATGTATGTTTAAGACCTAAAAATGCTTTATTTTTTCACTTTTTTCAATGTGAATGCCTAAAAGAAGTAGTGTTGTGACAAAATTGCAAAGGGGCAGAGAATTAAATCCTTATTATCAGTCCAATAATGTAGCGATATCTTTCACAACACACCTATCATGCAAATCTAGATGAAGGATGAGTCAAAATCTAGTGAAAATGCATGAATTTTAAACCCTAATCATGAAATTAAGGCATGCAACTATGCAAAATGATGTATGAATGAAGTCTAATCAGATTTATGATATGAAATAACTCAGGTCAGATCTGAAAATGATGTCACAAGTTCTACAATGCTCAATGCAAGTGCAATTTTAAGGAAAGATGAATGAATATGCTAGTTTTTGTTGAAATTGACTGTGTAAATGCAAAATCTAAGATGTAAATGCAAAAACACACTATGATGAAACACTACAATATGAAATTAGACCTAAAAGAGTGCTTAAAAGAGTAGTAAAATCTGAAATAATATTTTAACCACAAACCCTAGCTTTTAGAAAAACTAGGTTATACGAAAAATGCACAATTTCAAGCAAAATCTAACAATTTAAGCATGAAAATGCAATGCAAATGATTATAGAATGATGTACTGCTGTAATTTATATTAGATCTAATGTAAAAATTAGAGATTAGATGAAATTCGATGAAATTCAATGAAATTGATGCAAACTATGTCAAAATGCAAGCCTAAGATGCCAATTTTTTTCAATTTTTTTTGTAAATTTTCAAATGCAATAAGATGATAATGAAATGAATGAATGTAAATCTGAAGTACAACACTCAGCAAGGTGCAAAATTCAATAAAAACACATGTTCACCAAAATGTGATGTAGAAAAAGTGGGAATAGGGTTGATTTGATGATATGCCTAGATCCTCCTTTCACTACACACATTCAAGGGCATTTAACCGAGTTGAATCACAACTTTTGCAAGAGGATTCACCTATAGGTTGGTTGTCACTTGCAATTATAGGGAAATTTGGAATTTACTGACTAATGTATTGATTAAATGCCTGATTATGCTCAAAACCCTAATTGTGTAAAATTGTAAGTAAACGGACAAATCCTAACAAATGCTCACATACAAAGATGTTATATTCAGAGTAGATACATACTAGACTTTGAGATTCAGGATGTGGAAAAGTTGGGGGCTAAAGAGTAGGCACCCAAGCCCAAGGTAGGAATTTCTTCAGAGATTTCTAGAAGTTGTCTGCTACTATTCACCACTATCTCGGAGGTTTTCAGCTCTGATGATCCAGAGGGCTTTGGGGTGGGCACCCAAGCCCTTGTAGTACTTTTCTTTCTCAGATCTGGAATATACACACTCTGTCACAGCCTTCTGCAACTCCACTCCACAAGATATGACACTTGTCACCTACAATCACAAGGAATGGGGTTATTGATAAATGATTGGTTCAACACAAACAAATATCACCTCGGAGGTGTAGCTCACATATAGATGAAGATCCTTCAACACATGAGAAGATGAAGCCAAATCTACATAACAAACACAATAACAATATTTTTGCTCTGTAATAATGAATGCTTTGAATGCTCTAAAATCATAAGTTTGCCAAAATATCATAATCATCTTCTATTCATCTTCTAGTTTACAAATGAAACCCTAAACATGCTTATATATGCATTCCCGCTACAAATTTCATAATTCTAACTTAAGATGTCGGCAACAGAACCTTCTAACGGTCACAAAACTGACATTCAAATTTGGGACCCACTTAAAATAGGGCAGGACTAGGGCACGAGCGCCCAAGCCCCTGGGTCCTATTATAAGGCAAGGGCAAACTCAACAATGTCCCTCAAGCCCCATTTGACATGGGTTTTAGGCCATTTTGTCTCGGGAGTTAAATCTAACATGCAAGATGCAAAACAAGGGAGCTGAGAGCTAAATTTAAGAGGTAAAAGTCCTAGGGGGACATTTTAGGACATAACAATGGTATTAAGTGTTGTGGCCTCAACATGCCTAAGTCTAATTTGAACTCAGGGCCTCTTGAAATTTTGTGTTTTGCTTTATTTTGTGCCTAGTATTCTCAATTTTACATATCAATATTATTAGTTAAATTGTTGTTCTCAAATAAACGATTCATTGCAATTCTGGTTTTTGGGCTCCGCAATATTTAGGCATTTTGTTTTGCATTAGTTCTTCTTTCAAGTCTTCATGTTTAAGTGCACATCTTTCATCTTTTTACGATCCAATTTCCTAAAATATCCATGTCCATTGTTTCATTTACATACTTTAATTTATTTTTAGGTTTTATTTGTCCTTAAAGTCTTAGATATTTAAATAAATCAATAAACTAATAAATATTCAAATAAATGAGTATTTTAAATAAACAAATGTGTTCACTTAAATAAATAAATTGATCAAATAAAAAAATCATAAAAGGGGGAAAAGATAAAAGTAAAAAATAAACTAAATTAAAAATCAATAAGGAGACCCCGTTCATGGCGAGAGTGACGCAATGTCACTTCAAAATGAAGAAAAGAGGAAAAATGGATGCCACCACCCAGTGGGTGGGCAAAACTGAATTTTGATGGGGCAACCAAAGGGAACCCCAACAAGTTTGGGGCCAGGTGCATAATAAGAGACTTGAAGGGAGATATAATCACAGCATGATCAATAAAACTGTTAGATGGCATGAATAATGAGGCAAAGGCTCAAGCATTGGTACTTGGCTTACAACTACACCTCGCACATGGTGTCCAAAACATCAAGATTGAAGGCGACTCAATAAATATTGTCAATTTAATTTGTAAATGAAGTGTAGTGAGTTGGAAAATCAACAACATATTACTTCAGGTCTGACTGCTGCTAGAATCTTTGCATTCATACTATATTCGATGTGTATACAGAGAGGCCAACAATGTGGTTGATTTTCTTGAAAATTACACATTTGATATGAATGAAGACAAAAGAATTGGAGCTAAAAGTAAGGATTGGATAAATTTAAGTTCATATTTAAATCCTAACATTGATGTTGAATGTGAATCCACATCACAATAATCACCAAACATTCGAAGTACCCACATTTATGCTCTAAAGTGCTCGACCCAAGGATAAGCGGGTTGTAAGATTTGGCACCATCCAACTGAAGATATTAAGGATGCCCACCTTATTCAATATTATGAGGAAGTATGATCGAGAATTTATATCTATACTGTTGACAATCTCTTCCTTGTTTTCAATTTAGCATTCCCATTTCATGTTTGATTTTCATCATGGACATATGTGTGAGACTGGTTAGCTAGGGACACCAAATGACTTTCTTGGGAAGCATAATAGAATTGAGATTGAAAAGGTTGTTCAAAACCAAGTTTGGACTAATCCTTTATGATATATAATAGGTTCTAGGTAATGAATTCATGAACACTGACCACCACTATCAGGTTAATTCAAACATTGCTTCCATGTTCATGGCAGTCATGTTGGACCTAGTGAAGACATTGAGATTGTTCAGCCATTAGCGAATGCTATGGCAAAGAGGAGCACTTTGGGGGAACTAAATGATCTCCTATCTATGATTGTTCTTGGTTTGGGGATTCTGGTGATGGGTGGAGCTACCTCAACCTCTGGTTCTTATACCATGGTATGGAAACCATACATATACACAAATCATTCCATTTGGGAGGAGTGGTAGAAATGCAAGGCAAAGCAGATGGTGAACTTCCTTAAGCAAGCAACAAGAATTATGGAGGAGCCAAGAATAGAATGGATGATATCACTGTTCATTGATAGCTCAAACTGATGCAGGAGCATCCGGGAAACACATCAACCAAAAACATTTCAATTTGTTTTCTTCATTTTTGGCGTGTTTTGGTCTTTTCAGGCATCTCTTAGCATTGGAGAATGTCTCATGTGATCAAATTTGCAAAATATGAGTTTTCGACGGTTCGCAATTTAAAGCTCTAGAAGGCAGTTTTAAGGAAACAATTATTTTCGATCCATAAGAGTTGGGCTATAATCCTTTCAAAGGAAGATTCATGAATGTATTTCTCATTTAATGCAATAAGTTTCTTGGTCAAATTCCTCATGGTTTGAGAGAACTGAAAATTCTCTGTTCATGGCTGGCAATTTACGAGAAATTTAATTTCTCGCATTTTATAAAGGTTGGGGAAAATTTCTTTGGAGGGAGACATTGTATTGACATTCCTCACATCGTGGTAAAGTTTTACATGGATGAGAGCTTCTAGGAGAAAGTTACACACAAAGTCAGTTTTCAACATCTTGGTGCACAGAATGGGAGTTGCATAATTGGATTTTTCTTCCAAATTATTTATGCAGCTCCATGAGGTATTATTCAAAGAATTTTAATTGTTTATTATTGACTCTTTGATGCATTTTGAAGTGTCCACATAAGCAAAGGTGGAGAATCTTCTTATTTTGTCACGATTCTACTATGTAACCACTCTGGATAAGTCAAGAATCTGCAAGTGGCATTTATGTCATTTATTCAAAAATAGCAAACATTTAAGACTCATGGTGCAACTCTCATTAAAGAAGAGAAGAAGATGTGGAATTAAAGGAAGTTTATCTTCCTTTTAAAATATAAAATACAATGTGAAAGAAGGCATTAGAAGGATGCCCATTTTGGGCATTTCTATTAAAAAGAAATTGTTGCACACATATTTAAACAAAATTGAGGCAGACCTAACATTTTTCTTGGCATCCCAACATGGAAAAAGAAGATGGAAGGAGACGTTTAAAATATAGAATAATAAATATTGCCTTCCTTTAAAAAAATAGATATGATAGCATTAAAAGAGGCGCCTAAATAATGAAAAAAGAAGAGAAATGCCTCTTTCAAGGGTAAAAAATGTAATGTTTGAAATATGAAAATAAAGGAAGAAAAAATGCAGCGCTTAAGGTTTTTGGAAACATAGCTTCAAGAGGTTGTTAGATGATGTTTAAAACAGAAAAATTAACACTTGGTATGGGGGCCCAGCAAAGAGGAGACTGCATATTTGAAGAGAGGGAAATAGAGAAGAATTTGTGTGTAGCAATGGGGTCATGAATAGCATAAATGAAGAGCCTCTTTTGAGATATTTAGAGGCGGGAAGAAGAGAGAGAGGTGCAAATTTCTATGTTGAATGTTATTGCATTAAAGCCAAGGCAAACAGTGGGATGGTGTGAAGAGAGAGATGCCTTAGAAGGAGTGTTTTTAGTTGCAGATTTTTGTATGTTTTATGGTGGTAGATCATGTTGAGTTTGATGTAATTGTCTTGAGTTGATTTGATGTAATACAATTTGAATATGCTTGAATTTGATATGGTATTGCGAGTTGTGCTTTTGTTGCAGTAGAGATTGTATTGCATTGTGTGTATGTCAGCAATAGTTTATCTTGCATCAGATGGTATTAGAGCAATTGTGTGGTTATGAGTTTTGTGTGAGGTGTGGTTTTGTCTTGCATCACAGATGAAGAAAAAGGGTAATCCCATGACTTTTGCTCTATTGTGACTAGTTTAGTAGCATAAGAATTATATGGGAAGTAGGTTTATCTCCTATTGGCCAATAATCAATAGTAGCATGTAGTAGGAATTTCTATGTAAATATGCTGGCATATTTTATCTAAATGGGAATTTTGATGTTCACCCATTGTTGCCACAACCTTAGAATTTTGAAACTCTCTAGGTTGAACCTATGTTATTTTTATTAATATTTAATATATACGGGAGTGCTCCCTCTAACCGCATTTACCTACCAAAAAAACAATAAGGAGAAAAAATGAAAAAAACCTCAAGTAAAAAACAAATTTAAAATTGTAAAGGAAAAAGAATTTTCCTTAATGTTAAACTATGCTAATTAAGTAAATGTAATCAATTAAGAATAAAATAGTCTAGATTAACTAATGATTGTTGAAATTGATAAATTATTGGATAATTACAACAATTATTTTATGAAAGTAAATATGAAGGAGGGTGGTACTTAGCTCTATGTTTGAAGAATGTAGACCTTTTATGAAGATTCGAGAATTTGGATTTTATCAACTCAAAAAATGTGATCTATCCATCACTAAATATCTCAAAATATGTGTTGGATATGTGTTTTGTTTGCGATCAAGTCCATAGGTTTGGGTTAAGTTTGTGGCCATGGATTCATCCTCTAAGACTATAGAATTCTACTGTGCTGCTTGTCTCAATGATCTCAATTTAATTTACTCCTTTCTGAAATATGAGAGATAGCAATATTTAGAAATACCTTGGAAGAGATATTGTTACATCACAAGGAGATGTGTTCTCTTAGGTTAACCCCCAAAAATGTGTGAAAAGGCTCGAAGATAGTAGGTAAGGGCCCTAGAATGATGTATGTATATTTCTTACTCCTTAAGTGCACCAGATTCATATGTTTCACTATTGAATGCTCTAGTATGCTTGAGAGATGAGAGATCATTGGTTGGGTAGAATGAATGCATTGAATGCCTTTAAATATTAGCACATAAAATCAAATTTCACAAAACAAGTGCTTATTCAACTCAAGCTAGGAAAATAAAGGGGACCAATTAGCCAAATATTTAATTTAAATTTTACAAAGCTATGGGTCAAGTCTATGACTATAGGGTTGATCCCACGACTATAGGGTTGATCCCACAACCACAGAAATGACCCTAGATGGGTAAATGATTAAATATCCATGGTGAGTAACAACTATATCTAGGTAGGTGTATGAATATGTGTGATAAATGTGAGAATTAAGTGAATATATCAGAATATGGTTGTTGACAAGGGTCATTGTACCTTGGCATTTAATTATGATTTATGTGTCAAATCCAGGGTTGTGTCCATGGTTGTCTGCAATAGAAGCTTGATAATCAACAGTCCTTAACTAATCTACTAAATTGAACTTCCCTAATTAATCAAACTAATGCTTCTAATTACTTTCTTGAAAGGAAAACCTAATCTAAGAACTGAAATAGTAATATGCTTAAATGATCTATCTGATTCACACAAAAGTTGAACATTCATTAAACAAAAATAAAATTACTTTAATAGTAATTGATCTTTCTTATGAAAATGGGAAAACTATATTTAAGAGAAATGCAATAACATATAAAGTAGAGATACTAACCTCATATCTGTTCGTGGGAGTGGGCCCTTTCTCCACACATTCAAAACTAAAGGCTAAACAAAGATCTCAAAGCAAAAGTATAACAATACTACTTTCCTTAATCCAGTCTATCCTAATATATTGTATTCAAAAATATACGTTTCTGCTAAAGAATAAAATTACATAAACATCTACTAAAAATCAATTATCTTATTTTGTTGTCTCCATCCAAACTATCTTTCCTATTAGTTAAACATGAGATATAAAAGATATATTATTCTTAGAACTAAAAAATGTAATTGTCTATCAAAAGTATAATCATGCAAATCTTAAAAAGGACTTAAGTGACGCTGAAGGTGTCACTAAATCCAAAGTTTGACTTTTAACAATAACAAGTCGTGGAGGCCCTGATGAAAAGGAACTTAACTTCCCAAAACAAGAAACTATGAGAAATTCTCTAATCTCATGCAAAAGCAAATAAAAGTGAATTATGTCCCCTTGGACCACTAGAGTTATCTTCGTGGACACTCAGACCTAAATATGCAAAACTTTGTAGCTCCTCATAAGCTTTGGAGATTCTGGTAATTAGCGGCGTCAGAGACTCTGTTCAACTCCGGAGATCCTGTGCAGCTCGAGAGACTCTGTGTAGTTGCCATCAAGACACCTTCAAAGCCTATTAGGACACAGATCTGGAGGTCTTCATGATCATCAATCTTCTCTATCCTATTGCATCAACTATGGAGATCCTCCAACAAAGTTGGAAAATGTTAGAGTGTTGTGTAGTGTCCTTCCTGCTCAACTCTGGAGATAATTAGGATCATCTTCGGAGTTCCAAAAACTATCTTCCGCCTGAGCGATGGATACATGTGAAACCAAAAAGAGATAATTTTGTTAGTTTCACTTCAAACATAGGTCTTCTCATCATAATAGTAACTTCAACATTTCATCTCTTATTAGCATAATTAAAACAAGACTTCACAGTTCCTATAGTGCAATTACTACGACAGTGTTACACATATGGTTCCTATGGTTGTATTGTTTGTCATTGATGTCAACACTATCATAAGGTTGTCATTGGTGTCAACACTATTATGAATTTGTAATAGTGTTCATAGTTGGAGGTAGTGCTCTTGAAGAAGATGTATTGAGATGGGAATTAGATGCCATGCTCCTAAAGAAGATACATTGAGATGGGAATTATAAGTTCATATCATGCCTTGTTCTTTACAGAATTGAATATGAAGTTATATTCAGATGGGAATTAGAAGCATCGAGAAGACACATTAATATGGGAATTAGAAGCACTAATATATGGCACTAATGAACTAAGATATGTTGTATGCTCTCTTCTAATGTCCCTAAGAATGCATGTATTAATGCAAAGAAGAATTAGCCTCTGGAAGTTGGTGATAATCTCTGTTTCAGAATGACCACCTTTGAAGACTATCTGGAAAATTGCTCAGCATTTCCATCAGTTTGGTTTTGGGCCTTTGCGGATTGGAATATAGCTTAATGTAATGTCAAATCTTGCATTTTCCAAGTTTTATGATGTGTGGACTACTGGAAGTATGTTTTGCAAAAGATAGAGTGAAGACAGTGTTGGTTATGTGAAGATAGTCACTACATGGAAGAAGGATGCTTTGCATTCCTCCGCATTTATAGATTTGGCTATGCAGTTCTGAAGGTATGTTAAGATTGTAGTGAAGATGATAATTCCAAAGATTCAGATCATTTACCCTTCCACTATGAAAGTTGTGTATGATAGAGTACTGACATATGTTCTGACAGAGTAAGCCAGTGTTGAAGGTTTGTTGGAATGCTCCACATTCCTCCGCAAATGAATGATTTCCCTTTCAGTTTTAAGGACATGTTTCTAGATGTGTATTATATGCTTCCTTTCAATTTCAAGGTCCTTGGTGGTCCGCAGCTTAGTTTCTCAAATAACAGCATGTTGCAGTGTTTTTCGAATGACAAAGTGTTCTCAGAGTTAATGATTGAAGCGGTGTGGCATAATTCTTTGATGTATGGTGGCAAAGGAGTGTTTGGGGATGTTTTATGAGTCATGTGAACTCATATGGAAAAGTTTCACAAAGATCTTTCTCGTTTCTAGTACTGCACAAGGTTTTTCAAGTTGATGTGGTTGTTATACCTCAAGCCTTCATGTGTTTTCCTTAAAGTTGTCCTATTTCTAAATGAGCAAAGTGTGCGGATGTAATTCCCTGGTGTTTGAAGCTATGAAGGATGTTTTGGACCTGGTTAAGAAAATGTTGGGGTCCACAAGGCTTGGATCTTCTACGGGTGTAACGTGTGGTTTCACTTAGGACCAATCTTCTACACGTTTCATACTATGTGTTGTCTGGCCGACTTGTAAATGTATTTTTCATGTTGTATCTGGCTGACAAGCTACGTAATCAATGTAATATCATGTATAAATAGTGAATCAAATTGAGTGAGGAAGGTATGATTGCAAGTTGATTGAAAATGTTTGCAAGTAGATAAAAAGTAGAATAAATGCATTATTGATGTGTGACTAAAGGAGAAAGAGCAAAAGTTGTTGATGTTGTCCGAATTCATCTTAAAGACATATTTGTGACAATGATCAAGTGTAGAGTGTGCCTAACTGATCAGATCTTCAGAAGAAACTGTGAAGAGGCAGAAGTGCAATCATCAAAAGTGTTTTCAATGTCAGTTTTTAGACAGTAGAAAGGTTGTCATGCTGTAATCTTTTGTAAGTGTGTTCTCATTTTAGGGAGTAGTAGCTTCCTTGGGAGTGGCCCTAAAACAAATTCATTAAGAAGTAGAAGCTTCCTTGGGAGTGACCCTAAATAAAAGTTACTTAGGGAGTAGCAGCTTCCTTGGGTTATAGCCCCTAAAACAAAGTTATTATTTGAGCTTCATATATTGTGAGTTAATCCTCACCGTGGTTTTTCCTTTCTAGGGTTTTCCACGTATATCTAGTGTTATGTGTTGATGTGCATTTTGTTATTTTTTCATGTTGATATTGTGATGCTTAAGGTTTAATCTACTCTGGAAAAGTTGAAGTTGTTGAAATTGAAAAATGTTTGAATATTGATTCACCCCCCTCTCGGTATTCTTGTGTGTCTAATAGACAGGTAGTGTATAAAGATGAGAAAAAGGGAGTAAAAAGGCATGTTTAGATGAGTGCTACCTAACACTCATCATTCCCTCCGAGATTAAGGGTTTGTAGGTCCTTCTGCATTACTCACAACCTAGATTTGTTGAGCTTGTACAACCTATTTGTGAGGTTGTACTATTTTTCATAGATTGACCAAGTTGTGGTGTTTGTGTTGCCATTCCCTTTGAATTGATCAACCCGCTTCACCAATTCTTGAAATATAGTATCTTCCATCTATTTATCCCACATGGGCAAGGGCTCAATGATTAGGGGTGGCCTGAAGCGTCCCCCTATCCACTCTTGCTTATATTTGTCCATAATTTTGGATATAGCCCTTGCCTTCAACCACTTAAGGTTGGCTGGGGATACTATATCTCTCATTTTCTGATCTTTGGTGAGGGTATTCCACCTCTTCTTACAAATCTATATAATTTGATTAGATGAATTATGCATGAATAACCCAAATTCAATGGCACACTCATGTAGGTGTTGCTCGTATAGTGGCTGAATTTTTGCCTTTAGGGAATAGACTGCTACCCTAAAATGGATTTCAAAGGCCATTGGGTTTGGGCAGTCTCTCCTGAGGAATAGGCTTGTACCTGCTACCTTCTTTTTGTAAGCCTCCATTCTCTCATTCCATATCTGATGGTTCCTCATTAATAACATGAATGCCCTCATTTGCCATTCTCCTACAAAAAGGTTGATGAAGAATGTGTGGTCTTCAATAAATAAGTTATGCAAATATAGTTCACACAGGAAATTCTTTTCTTCATATGTGCTCTGCACATATACCTTGAGGAAGTCATTCCCATCATGTATATTTTTAGTCAAGTCAGAGAGAACCAATGAGAGTTTCCTTTGGAGGACCCGTTCTTGTAGAAACATTGCATAATTGCCAGTGGGGGATCTACAGAAAAGGATTTTTGATGAGAGGGTGGCCACTGTCATGAATTTTTATTCTAGATTCTTCACTTTTTTAGTCATGACAATGATTGCCCTCTGTAATTGTAACATAACAGTTGTTGCCTTCCAATTCCCTACACCTTCTTTCCCAATTGAAAAAGACTCTAGTGATATCCATGTGGAAAGTCCTCAAAGAGACATTTGTTTGTGGTCCCTATTCATTGGTAGAAGTTGAAATAACCAATTCCTAAATCAACTCTGCCTGATCATCAATTTTATTGTTGGCCTTTGTTAATTCCCAGGCCTAGTTCTACAATTTTTCAATCATGGCTGAGATCAAAATGATGCTATTATCTCTGGCCTTGATAACATCAGAAGTGTGGATATCCTTCTGTGTTATCTTTACATCTTTTCTCTTGACCTCACTCTCTTTTGTCTCAATGAATTTTTCTTTTTCCTCCACTTGCTTCTTTAGGTCATTGATCTGTTAGTCTTTAGCTAATTCCTTTTCATGCATGACCTTTTTAAGGTTTGTGATGATCAGTTGTTTACCCCATAGCAATCTTTTTAGATTTTCAATCTCTTCCACCAATTGTTGCTCTCTTGATATTTCAATGTCTTCCTGGTCAGAGGGATGGGAGTAGCTATCTGTCTTTAATCCCTCTACCATGTCTACATCTAGGACCCCAATATCCTCCTGTCCTCCAACATTATCTTGCTCTTGTTCCTCAGTCTCCTCCATTTGTGCCTCCTCTCGTTCTTCTGTTTCTTTGTCTGCTACATACCCTAGGGCATGTGACGGCCCAACCTGCTCCTGAGGAGGGGTCATGGAGGTTATAAAACCAACAAGAACCTCAGCCAGGAGTGCAGTGTTCCTTTCTTCCTAAGTTGGTTGTCTCCTCTTGCTTCTCTAGAGCATTGGTTTTGTTTGTGACTCCAGTGTTGGTGTAGCTTCTTTTGAATCTGAAGAGATTGTTTGGGGTTCACTGTGTGTCACCTTCGAAGTTGAGGTAGTTCAAGGAACAGGGAGCTATGGAGTACTCTCCTCAATTACCTTCTCCCTTTTACTTCTTCTCAACAAGGGAGGAATGTTAGTACTAGCAGAGTCCTCCTTCTTCTTGTTGGGTTTGTATGATTTAGGAGTTTACAGAGACTCCTCTGCTGCTTCTTTCTCTTTAGTTATAGCACCTCTCATTTTTATTGCTGGGGTGGACTCCTCAGCCAAGGTTAATTTTATTTTGTTGTGTGAGGTGTTCTATGGGGTTGTTCCTCAGGTGTGGCTTTTGCATGCTCAGGTGCAGTAGGTGATTCCCCCAGAATCTCCTTCCCCTTTTTTCTCTTCTTAGTAGTTGAGGAAGAGGTAGATGGAGCTAGTCTCTCTTCTTCTATCTCCTGAGTGGAGTGAGTGACTCTTCTATTGTTTTCTTGCCCTCTTTCTTAAGCATATGCATATCATCAAGAAATTCCTGCCATAAGGCCTCCCCTACTCTCTTGGAGATAAAGTGGTGTTTTATAATTAATTATATGAGACCACAATGATTCATGGGACCCTTTCCTCTTTGGTATTTGTTTGTCGATGCTATGACTGTAGAATATAGGAAGTTTGGCAAGTTTATATTGTACTCAGGATGTGTATGTCCATGTCTTAAGAAAATCAACATTTTCATGATGGCCCCTAACACTAGTGAAAACTTCCCATCATAGGTGAAATACTTCATTAGCCACATGGCTAAGGATTGCCATGGCTAAGGAAGGGTGGTCCTAACTATCCCCTTGACTTTTCCGTTATTCATAGGTGTCTGAATTTCAGGATCATTATCTACTAAGAATTTTTTTTATCAATTTGGAGTATAGGGTTTTCATATGGTAGAACCTCTCACCTTCTTCTGGGAGGTTGTATATTCTGCTAATGATGGTGGCTGAGATAGAGATAGTCACCCCTCGCACTTATGTCTGGTTATTTTGCAAATTGGAGATAAATTCCTCTACGATGTCCTCTTGGTAGCCCTCAAATTTCTCTAAGAACTCCAACCATCCAATAGCTCTCAAGACATTAATTAATGCTTGGTCTTGAAGCAACCCTTCTGATGTCTCTTGCTCTAACTTCTTTTTAATCCTCATTCTGCACTTTGAAGATGATTTACCCTCCTTTTCTCATGTTCCTCTATTTGCAAACCCTTACTTTTAACTACCTTCCTCTAAGTAGTTTTCACCAGAATGATCTTCTCTCCAGAGCTCTCTCTCTGTTGTCATAGAATAACCCTATCTCCAAAGCTCCCTCTGTTGTTGCAGACTGACTTTACCTCTAGAGCTCTATTTGTTTTATGAACTCTAGAGTTGGGAAATTCTTTGTTTGGTTGTGGCTTGTGACTATTACACTGCTAAGGATGAAATTATGGCTTGTAATTTTGCAAATGAGGGTTAATCATGCATGAAGGAGGGTTATGACACTCTGGAGAAGACATGTTAGATAGGCAGTTTAAAAGGTGACATGCATTGAATGGAACTTGGGAATAATGGCAGCGTATGGGCATCCAAGTAACTTGCACAAAATAGAAAATGAAAACACACGTCATAATTAACTAATTTACGAGAAATACTTGGATTACTGTTTGTGATGATTCAACAATATGCTTGGGTTTTTGCATTGGCGCCTCCATAAGATATGATGTGATCTTGCTTCTGTGTTTAGCTTTCCTGGTCACTTGTCATGATGTTTGTAGAGCGTGCAATGTCAGGTCCATTTGATGATGGATGTGACTGCTTTGCATCAGAGGATGACATCATCAATAAATGAGAAGGTAAGGCTCAACTGGCAACTAGCTACAATGAGTGCTCAACATGGCCTCCTTTTTGAAAGTGGGGTGTGTGAAGTCATGATGACTTCATCACCTTTTTATGCCCCCTCTTTAACATTTGGAAAGGTAAGCTCCAGAGGTTGGAAATCTTCTCTGTCTACTGAAGCACTAAAGGTGCTCCTAGTTGGCTCTAAAGTTGCTCTTGGTTAGCTCTAGAGATACTCTTGATTGATTCTTGCATGAAAAAGAGAATCACCATTTGCTGGTTTTTAGTTCCCTAGGTGAGAAAGACTGCCATTTGACTAGTTTTCAATCTCTCTTTTATTTTATTTTTCTTTTTTCTTTTTTGAGAATGGCCGCCATTTACTTTTTTTAACCCCTCTTTTATTTATTTATTTATTATCCATTGAATCTTTTCAATTTGTGGTTGAGGATGTGACCTCTGTCACCAAGCACAAGTCCTTGGTAAACTCCTCTTTTGTAGTTGGTCGCTCGTAGAGGCAAATTCTAGGACCATTCACTAAGAATGTGTTTCCCCTCCATCAATAGGTGCTAGTTGGACTGTCCCATTGCCATAAACTTCCCTGATTTAGTAAGGTCCATCCAATGAGTTTGTAATTTTCCTTTGAACTCCTTGAACTTGGAATCATATAAGAGAACCCAGTCTCCTAGCTAAAATGTCCTCTTATTGATGTGTTGGTCATACCACTGTTTCCTCTGATGTTGAATGAGTTATGTCTGTTGTATGGCTTCCTATAAATTAGTGAAAATCAGGGTAAATGCATGAATCATCAATAGCAACCACAAAACTATCTAAGTTCAACCCACAAATCCCTAATCCAACAATGAAGCACAAGATGCCATAGAAATCAAATGATAAAATCCATAATATCTAAATTCCTATGCCAAGATTGATTCTCCTCCATTGCCAGAGCTTCTTAATTTTGCTTTGTTTTCTCTTAGATTTGTAGTATGCAAGATATATGATAAGCTCAATATGGATGTACGATAGTAAGATCTCAAGATGAATGATAGCAAAATATTGAAGATTATAATTGTCGTTAACCTTGAAATGGAGATGAAAGCTTGCTTTTATAGAGGACTTGGATTTGAATGAAGGGTGAGGATTCAAAGGTGAATGTATGATGATCAATGGATGAGATTGAGAGATGATTTAATTTGGATCCTTCATTTAATAAAAGGTGGTGGTGTTAGAACCTTTTTAAATGAAGGTGGTAGTGTGACAATAGTGTGACAAATGATTTAATAGGAGAGGGACATGTGTTGTAGATAAGGATAAAGGTGAGGGCTAATTTAAATAAATATTTATTTAAATTGGATGATGGAGGAAATGGAAAATTATTAAAGAATTGGAAACCATTATTCAATAATGTATAGAGGAAATAGATAATGAATAATTAAATAATTAAAAATAATTATTTAATTATAAAGGAAAAGAGGGAATAATGAAAATGAATAAATAAATAAATAATTATAGATTAGAAAATAGAAAAGGTGAATAATAATTCAAAATTATTTAATTAATAAAAGAATATGACATTAGGGAATAATTAGTGTAAAAATGTTACTCGTAGACTAAAGACATTTTTAAGTGTCTACATTTTACCCCTCTTTGATACGATGTGAATTTGAACATTGTGTCAAATAATAAATAGGAAAAATCAGCTCAGGACATGCCCCAACGTGGCTCGAATAAAGTGGGATAACATGATGCCCCCTTGGGAAATTTGACAATTTTTTGAAAAATTCAAAAAAAAAAAATTGGTAAATTTATTGATAAGTGTAAAATGGATTAGCAATGAAAAATTAGGCTTATGGGATACTTGCTTGTGAGAGCAAAAGCTAACGCAGCCAATTGTGAAGACAAGGGGCCCTCTTAGGTTAAAAAAGGTTATAAATAGGCCCTAGGGGAACAAAAATAGGTTATTTGTGCACTTTGTCTTTAGAATTCTATAGCTCTGAACTAAGAGTTTGTCGTGGAGGAGTTGCAGAGATGGCACCCATTCTAGTTGCTCATCACTGAGGATATAGAGTCAGGACCCATGTGTTGATGGTGTTTTTAGCACACAACAACGCAGGTGTGATTGTTGGCATCGCACCTCTCTTGAAAAGTATCCTACCTTAAGTAAGACTACTCCAAGGATATTACAGCTAGGTCTTAGCGTGCTTGGAATTTTTCAGTTGGAATGTTCTAGCTCTTCCTACAAGGGGTCTTACATGCAATTTGACAGATTGGATAGGTTGGAACAACAATTCGTGCAAACCCTTATGATTTCAGCTGATATGACAATGTAAGATGCTGCTGGAAAACCTAAATCTAGTAGTTGATTAAAAAGAAAATGCAAAAGGAGTAGGGTTTAGAAAGTTCCTAAGTGACATTCACAACGAAAGGATTGCATCAGGTAGACAAACATTCATAAATTTAACCAATTTCCTACTTTACCAAGCTACAGCGATTGCTACAACATTATAGAAAACAATGCTATCTTCTAAGGATTTCTTATGATTTTTAGATTACATTCATTTATCAAATACCCAACTAATGGTGTGATTTAACTCCTAAAATGTAATTGAACTTTGCTCAAACTAAAGCCCAGACTAACTATGCACAGCTACTTACAATCAGCAAGCAACTAATAGTATGGACTAGAATGCTCATCAGATACCTTTCAACAAATCATTAACATTGCGAAAGCACAATTAACTAATTGCAGACCAAGAAGTGAACCATGAAACCAAATGGATAACACAAGTGAACAAATTCTCAGAAACACTGCAGAAACTTGCTTTGTATTGACCTCAAATGGCAGAACAACAACAATTTGGCATCAAGAGTCCGTTACAATGAGGGAAATGGTAGCCCTTTATATAGAGGAGGCACCATACTAAGTTTTTGAATGAATGGTGGAGATTATCTCAACACCAATGACCCAGATTTAACAACAATTAGAGCTTTTACAACAACACTTCTCATTCTCGGATTACAATTTGTCCTGTGGGAAAAGGATGAAAAATGACCTCCAAATACATTGAATGGACAAATTGAATATCCATTTGACTATATATAATGAAAAGACAATTTTCAAGACATAATAAAGATAAAATAGTGTCACATGACCTTCTAAATATAACAATATATATTTGTGACGAGATTACATTCAAAATATTCAAAAATATGCTATTGTTCCTTATCCAAATCTATTTTTTCTTCTTGTGCTTTCTTGTTGTTGTAGGTGACCCAAGCTGATAATGCTGGATTAATGTCGACGGGATCCGGATCCTTGATGTGATCCACTCTGAATCTGAGAATCTCTAGCTCTTTGCTATACTGGATATACATTTTCTCCACTGCTTTTTTGCTTTTCTGGAATGTGATGAAAGCAGTCTGAAGATCGCTAACCTTATCTAATCTACCCACAACATTCAATGTAGTTTGTTCAAAGATTATTTGATGTAGCTTATCCTTACAACCTTGCACATCATATGGAGCCAAATCATCAAAGCTGATCACTAGGCAATCCTTCAGAGAGTCATTTATCTCATAAATTAAAGATAGTATGTGACTATCAGCCTCCTTGTAGGCCTCTCTGACATTATCAAAGACTTCTTTTCTTAACTTCATCTGCTAGTACCACTCTACTATTTTATATAATTTATCAGTTGTTAGGATATTTTCTGATAACAATGTTTGAGTAGGCAGATCCCTTATAGGTTGTATCTGCAGAAACATGTGAGAATAGTACTCATCATAAGGGTCACATTCTTCATGTAATTCCTCCCATTGGTTTTGTAACTTACATAAGTCTTTGTGAAGCATTACTGCAAAGGTGATTGCATCACATCCTTCTTTATACACCTTGCCAAACCATTTTTGAGTTCCAGCAGCCATTGTGTTGATGTCATCGAACTTTGTTAATTCATCCTTTCCTAGCAAAGTTGGGACTGATCTTGGCTCACCTTCAGAATCCAGAGGCCTCATTAGGAACTGTAGACATGCTTTGAGTTCTTCATTCTGCTATTTCAATTCCTTCTTAGTAAGTTCATCTTTATCTAGTTGCTCCAAGATAGAATAAACTGAGCCTTTGAATTCATCAATCTTCTGACCTCTTGTAGCAGTTCCCAAATCAACAATTGTTATGGTATAGTCTTCATCTCTGACTTGTCTTTTGTCCATGTCAGCTGGTGGAACAACTACTTCAGCTATTCTAGATCCTATAGCATCCTTGTAGGTTCTAGATTGAACTTTAGCCCTTTTCTATTTCTTTAGCTTCTCTGTCTTGGCTAAAATGGCATCTAGATCCAACTTCATAACTTCAACCTAAGGCTCTTGATAAGCAAGTTTGTTGCGCAGCCAATCAGGTGTTGTAGAAGAAGAATCTTTAGGAATATCTGTATTTTCATTATCTGTGTTTGATGGCCCCTTGAGCAACTTGAGTTCTTGCTCAGATTCTTTATTTACATCTTCTTCTTCATCTCCAACATTCTTCAAGTTTTCTAACATTTCTTCTTGAGCAATTCCCAAGACTATTTCTGTTGTGTTATCTTCTGTGGGACTATCAGAGACTTCTATTACTTCAACATTTTCTGCCTATGGAAGAGGTTCTTCAAATGTATGCTTTTCAATTTTTGATTTCTGAAGACCCAACTCCACACATACTTTCTTTATTCCTGACAGCAGTGGTACAGACAAAGGGGTTGAATCTTGTGTTGGTATGACTAGGGAATTAGGAATTGAAGATAGTGGGGTTGTGGCAAATGAGGACAGGCTAACCTGTGCCAAGTTAGCAAATGAAGTAAACCCCAAGGAAGGTGGAATGGGAGAGGTTGGCAGAATAGAGGAAATGACAATAGGTGAAGTAATGGAGGAAGAAGGCATGGGGAAAGAGGATGAAAGAATAGAGGAAATAGGTGGCAAGGAAAAGGAGGTGGAGAATGAAACAGAGGATATGGAAGGCATAGACATGGTGGAAATGGAAGGAAGTGAAGAAGCAGTAATGGAAGAAGTAGGGCTACTTGGGGTGCTTGAGTCTATCATCAATTTGCATGAGGCAATAGAGATGGAAACCATTGGTGGAGAGGAAGCACAGGTATCTTCATGGATGATTGCAATAGTGGCAATAGGAGCAGTAGTTGAAGCAGAAGGAGAAAGTGTAGCAGTATTCACAATTGGAGCGGTAGGGGGTGAAGGGTTACTGGCAAGTTTGTACCATCAAGTGTTGCAACAGTAGAGGTTTCTATGGTTATGCCAGTGGCTTTTACTTTGGTCTTCTTTGTTTTAGAACCTTCCCCTGGTCCACTAGGCATGTCCCTCTTCTTGGATGCCCTTGTTCTTGTTGCAGGAGGCATATCTTTCTTTTGTGCCTTTGGAACAACCTTCTTTACTTTCTTTCCTTTACCTTTCTATGCCAAAGGGATATGTTCTTCACTGTCAAATTTCCTGGCAGGCTCTTGAGCTTGTTCTGCTTCATCTAGTATTTCTATTGGTGCATACCCTTCATCTCTAGATTCCTTTTCTGATTCAAGACATGTATAGGTAAATTGTACTCCTTGTCTCTCCAATATAGCAATTTAACTTCTAACCCATGACTTGCTCAATCTTATTGGTTCCTTCATTACTTCATCTAAGGACCTTTCCTCTGCATTGGCCTAATTTGGCAGTGGGACTGGTTGGTGACACTGAGCCTCCCAAGATCCTCTCTGCATTACGTTATCATCATCATCAAGTTGATCTGGGACTTCTATGATATGGCATTTTCTTATAAACCCTAAGGACAACCTTGAGTGGGTCCTCTTCAACACCTCATAATCATCTACACAATTGGTCCAAAAGTCTTCTAGGTGCATTCTATGAAATAGTTTTTTGCTCGCAAATTTCTCCATCACCCTTTGTGGATCAAAGTGATCTCTCTTTGTGTAAAAATGGAGGTTAAGCAACTGGAGCTCTGTATCTGAATGTTCTAGAGCCCCTAGGGAGACACATGCATAGTTACCTCTACCTAATATGAAGGGAAACTTGACATTTGTTCTATGAAGGTGTATCTATTGGGACAAGGTGCCATTAACCTTGTAAATCCCAATATTGTATTTATTCCATTTATTATATGTAATTTGTAATAATCCATAAGGAGATGTACTAGTTTCACCGACAGGGGTAACTTCGGAGTAACCGGAGATAATTACGGAGTGACTTTTACTGTTGGCAAATGTATAAACTCAAAGTAAATGAGGGTAGGTGTGCTCCCTTGAGGAATCTACTATTTTTGGCATGTATGACAACTGTCATAATGTTTGGTAAGTGAATCTATGACAGCTACAAGTTGTCATAAGATTCTGAGATTCTATGACACATATGACAGATATGTTAGTTGTATATTTGCTATATTTAGCCCAAGGTTCC
Source organism: Cunninghamia lanceolata (assembly GCA_027924645.1). Classification (NCBI taxonomy): domain Eukaryota; kingdom Viridiplantae; phylum Streptophyta; class Pinopsida; order Cupressales; family Cupressaceae; genus Cunninghamia; species Cunninghamia lanceolata. The sequence continues at coordinate 11,702,955 of BSBN01000633.1, forward strand.
TATCTTGGAAAGATAATCTTTTGTGAAATCTATGAAGGTTATGACATGTCATAAGATGTTGTAAGAGGCCAGATTTAGTCTTGGGCCCCCAACCTTTGCATGGTTGTTTTTGGACAAGTGTAAGATGCTTGTAAGATGGTAATTAATGTTTACAGGTTGGAGAATCTTAGGAGAGAAAAGGTAAACGCCTAGGACGAGTTGGAAAATATTTCTATAAGTATTTTCCATGTATTTGTTACTGAAATACAGATTTTAGGTACTCAGGTGCTGCCAGAATGTTGTCGGATTGAAGACTAGTGGAGAGAGATGTGTAGTTGATGTATTGTACAATCTTGTTGAGATTAATATAAACTTGTGCCTCTTTCTTGGTGGAGTTTTTCACCCGCAAGGGTTTTCTCCATGTAAACATTGTGTCATTGTGTTGATTTCTTCATGTTTGACATATTTTCTATAGTGGGTTTTATGTTTTGTTACAATCGCTATTGTTAATGCACACTTAAGATTGCTGAAATTTATTCGAATCAAATTTCCATTAAAGTAGTGTTGCTTTCATTTCTAACATTTGGTATCAGAGCCTGGTCAGCTTTGACTCTTGGGTGGTAGTGTGGAAGCTGTAGCTGTAGTGGGAGATTTGGTTGTGTTTATTTTGTAGATCTTGTGTTGTTATTATGGATGCATCCATTGTTGCATCAATATCTCGATTGGACATTGAGAAGTTCAACGGAACAGGGTATGAGTTGTGGAAGCTAAAAATGGAAGATTTTTTGGAAGAAAGAAACCAATGGTTGGATATTCAAAAAGAGAAGAAACCTGACGATGTCTCTCAAGATGAGTGGGATAGACTGGATAAGAAGGCACAAGGAACCATCCGGTTGTGTCTTTCAGACTCTGTCCTATTAAATGTTGCAAAGGAGGAAACTGCACACAAGTTGTGGAATTGATTGGGTGAGATATATCAAGCCAAGAGTATGGTAAATAAACTTTATTTAAAAAGAAAATTGTTTTCCATGAAAATGCGAGAAGGTGAATCAGTTACAGAGCATTTAAATTATTTTAATTTGTTATTGAGTCAGCTTGATTCAGTAGATGTTGAGGTTAGTGAGGAAGATAAATGTATCTTACTTCTTTCTTCTTTACCTGAGTCTTAGGAGAATGTTATCCTTTCTATCACTGCTAACCTTGAGGATCTGAAGTTGGATGCTCTTGTTTCAGTGCTACTATCACAGGAATTGAGGAAGAAGAGTTTAGATAGTTCAGGGGATGCTCTCAATGTCAAGGGAAGGTCTAAGGAAAGGGGACCTAAAGGAGATCAGAAATGGGCTAAGGATAAGTCCAAGGGCCGGTCTAAGACTCCTAGTAAAAAGAACAGAGTTAAGTGTTGGAACTGCGGTAAAAGGGGACATGTAAAGAAGGTGTGCAAAAATCCCAAGAAACAGTGGGAGAGTGTTTCAGATAAGTCCTTGAATGCAGGTGAAGAAGTTTTACTTTCTGCATGTAATCTTGTTTCTAATGATCACTGGTTAGTTGACTCAGGATGCTCATTTCAAATGACCCTGCATAAGGAATGGTTCTCCTCATATGAAGAATATGATGGAGGTAATATCTACCTTGGTGACAACTCTTCATATCCGATTGTCGGGAAAGGAAAGGTATTGTTGTGTTTCAGTGATGGGAGGATTAAAACACTCCCTAGTGTTTTGCATGCTCCTGGATTAGCTAAAAATCTAATTATAGTTTGAAAGTTGAATGATTTGGGAATGCATGTGACATTTGACAAGCATGGTTGCAGATTGGTGAGAGGGAACTTGGTGGTAGCGAAAGGGAAGAGATTCAGGAAATTGTTTAAGCTTGAAGCCACTACAGTTTGTAATGCCTCTTATGTTCTTGAGGCTTCTAAAAACACTTGTATGTTGTGGCACCGTAGATTGGGCCACACAAGTAATTATGTACTAAAAACTATTAAGAATAAAGAATTCTTATTCTGATGAGCACTTTGATTTCTATGAGGATTGTGTGTTTGGTAAAAATAATAGAAAATCATTTCCTTTAGGAAGCAATAGAGCGAAAGAGAAGTTAGAAATTATTCATATGGATGTGTTTGGACCTCTGGATAATGAATCTATTGGAAAATCTTGTTATTTTGTAACCTTCATTGAAGATGAATCCAGATTTACATGGATTTATTTTATGAAGCATAAATTTGAAGTTTTCACTAAGTTTAAGGAATTCAAAGTCTTAGTAGAGAACCAATCAGGTTTAAAGATAAAAATATTAATATCTGACAATGGAGGGGAATATTTCTCTAAGGAATTTGATGAGTTTTGCAAGCATGCAAGTATAATTAGACAAAAGACAACTCCGTATACACCACAACAAAATGGTGTTGTAGAAAGGATGAATCAAACAATTATGGAAAGAGCCAGAAGTATGCTTAGTGATGCACAGTTGGATAAATGCTTTTGGGCAAAGGCTGTGTGTACTGCTTGCTACTTAATAAACAAATCTCCTTGTAAGGTTCTTGATTTGACACCTTATGAAGTGTGGATAGGTAAGAAACCCTCTGTTTCACATTTAAGGGTTTTTGGCTGTGAGGCTTTTGTTCATGTGCCTAAGGAAAAGCGATCTAAGTTGGATCCAAAGGCTGAAAAGTGTACATTCATTGGATATGGTGATAATTTGAAAGGTTATAAGCTTTGGAATCCACTGACCTGCAAGATTATCCTTTCTAAAGATGTTATTTTTAGGGAACTTAGAGCTATTTCTGAACTTGAGCAGCCAAAAGAAAAAGAAGAAAAGGTAAAGAAGGTGCACTTTAATTTAGAGCAGCAAGATGCACCTCAGGAAGAACAGAATGATGGATTGGGGGTGAAGAAGAAGAAGAAGATTTGAGTAGTTCTGATGAAGATGAGTCTGTAGTTACAGAAGAAGTTGGTGCAGATGATCATGCAGAAGAATGAGTAGAGTCTCTTACTCCACCCTTGAGGAGATCCACAAGACAATGGAATCCAGTTGACAGGTATAGCCCACCAAATTTTCGTTGTGTATATGCTTTATTGAGTACCAACGATGAACCTAGATCCTATAGGGAAGCTATTTCTATAAATGATAGTGAGTCTTGGCAGGTAGCCATGCAAGAGGAGATGATGGCTTTAGACTCTTGTAACACCTAGGATCTTGTTCGTTTGCCCAAAGGAAGAAAGGCCATAGGATGTAAGTGGGTCTTCAAGAAGAAGTTTGGAGCAGACAGGTCATTGGAGAAGTACAAGGCTAGACTGGTAGCCAAGGGCTACTCCCAGAGAGAGGGTGTTGATTTTGGTGAGATATTCTCTCCTGTTGCTAAATTGACTTCTATTAGATTTCTCTTATCCATTACTGTAGCTTATGATTGGGAGATTGAGCAAATGGATGTTAAGATTGTGTTCTTGCATGGAGATTTTGAAGAAGAAATTTATATGCAACAACCTACAGGTTTTGAGGTAAAAGGAAAAGAACATTGGGTTTGTAGGTTAAAGAGGTTTCTTTATGGTCTAAAACAGTCCCCCATAATGTGGTATGAAAAGTTTGATTTATTTTTTATGAAATTGGGTTTTGTTAGAAGTGAGGAGAATCATTGTGTTTACATTTATTGTGTTGATGATTCTATACTAGTTATTGCTTTGTATGTTGATGACATGTTGTTTTTCAGCAATACTAAGGGTATGATCAGTGAGCTTAAAGCCCAACTTTTAGGTGCATTTGAGATGAAGGATCTTGGTGCTGCAAGGTATAATTTGGGAATGGAGATTAGGATGATAGAGTTAACAAAAAGCTTTGGTTGTCACAAAGTAATAATGTGAATATTATTTTGCAAAGGTTTAGTTTGCAAGATTGTAACCCAGTTAGAGTTCCTTTACCCATTAGTACTAAGCTTTCATTAGATGTGTCCAAAGATTGAGGATGATCTTGAGGATATGTCTAATGTGCCATATGCTAGTGTTGTAGGGAGTTTGATGTATGCAATGGCTTGCACTAGACCAGATATTGCACAAGCAGTGGGAGTTTTGAGTAGATTTATGTCTAACCCTGGTAGACAACATTGGAACTATGCGAAGAGGGTGTTTAAATATCTTGCAGAGACTCCTGATCATTGTTTGGTTTATTCTGGTACTGATAGTGCTGATAAATCTTTGGACATATAGGGTTTTGTTGATGCAGATTGGGCAAGTGACTTGGATAGTCGAAGGTCCACTAGTGGCTATGTGTTTACTCTATTTGGAGGTGCAGTGAGTTGGATGAGTAAGAGGCAACCCACAGTTGCTTTGTCCACCATAGAAGTAGAGTATATGGCTGCAACTCATGTCTCTAAGGAGGTAGTTTGGTTGAGGAGACTGTGTATAGGTATTGGTTTTGATTGCAGGATCATTCAGATTGGTTGTGATAGCCAAAGTGCTATCTGTTTGGCCAAGAATCCCATGTATCATGCTCGGACTAAGCATGTTGATGTTCAATATCACTTTGTTCAAGAGTTGGTTGCAAATGGAGAGATTGAGCTGAAGAAGATAGACACTTAAGAAAATGTTGCAGATTCATTGACCAAGGCTATGACCACAGAGAAGTTTGTATGGTGCAGAGAGGCCATGGGCCTTGTTTCTAGTGCCTAATTATTTTTTCATTTGATTTTGTATCAGTTGATTTACAATGTATAATGTCAAGTGGGAGAATGTTGAGATAAGGTGCCATTAACCTTGTAAATCCCAATATCGTATTTATTCCATTTATTATATGTAATTTGTAATAATCCATAAGGAGATGTACTAGTTTCACTAATAGGGGTAATTTCAGAGTAACCAGAGGTAATTACGAAGTGACTTTTACTATTGGCAAATGTATAAACTCAAAGTAAATGAGGGTAGGTGTGCTCCCTTGAGGAATCTACTATTTTTGGCATGTATGACAACTTTCATAATGTTTGGTAAGTGAATCTATGACAGCTGCAAGTTGTCATAAGATTATGAGATTCTATGATGCATATGATGGATATGTTAGTTGTATATTTGCTATATTTAGCCCAAGGTTCCTATCTTGGAAAGATACTCTTTTGTGGAATCTATGACAGTTATGACGTGTCATAAGATGTTGTAAGAGGCCAGATTTAGTCTTGGGCCCCCAACCTTTGCATGGTTGTTTTTGGACAAGTGTAAGATGTTTGTAATATGGTAAGTAATGTTTACAGGTTGGATAATCTTAGGAGAGATAAGGTGAATGCCTAAGAGGAGTTGGAAAATATTTCTATAAGTATTTGCCATGTATTTGTTGTTGAAATAGAGATTTTAGGTACTCAGGTGCTGCCGGAATGCTGTCAGATGGAAGACTTGTGGAGAGAGTTGTGTAGTTGATGTAATGTACAATCTTGTTGAGATTAATACAAACTTGTGCCTCTTTCCTGGTGGAGTTTTTTACCCACAAGGGTTTTCTCCACGTAAACATCGTGTCATTGTGTTGAGTTCTTCATATTTGACATCTTTTCTGTAGTGGGTTTTATGTTTTGTTACAATCTTCATTATTAATGCACACTTAAGATTGCTAAAATTTATTCGAATCATATTTCCATTAAAGGAGTGTTGCTTTCATTTCTAACAGTTTCAATTTCTCTGCACAAGTAATCAACTGCCTTGATAGCTCTAAGAGTACTACTTTGTCTGTGGGATAACGGGGCAATCTATATGGCATTCCTGTGAAGCCTTGAATCCTCAAATATGTGAATTTCTAAAATTGTATATATCATTTGCCATACTTCATAACCTCTTTCATAGCCTTAGTGGATATCCTAAGGGTTGCAGTTCCTTGCAGCAATCTGGTGATATACATTGTAAAGGCATCATTCACCCTTTTATAGTGGATGAGAGATTGGGACAACACCAATTGAGTGTAGCATTCATAAACTTTGATTTGTTATTGTTCATCATTACCAACTTCTCCTACTTTTGACAACCCAACATATTCATTCCTCTTGGCTAATGAGTACACTACATAGGAGGTCCACTTGAATATATGCTTATCCCTAAAATTTACAAATGCTTCATGCATGTTATTACTCAATTTCTGAGCCTAGTGAAATTTAGTTCCTTTAGTAATTATCTCTTCAATCATCATGAACATCCATCCTTTAAAAGTTGATGATGTGGCCAATCCATATATTCTGCTAAGCAGGATTACTAGGTCTCTGATCTCATCATGGAAATCACTTTTGTACAGGGTTTGGGAGAGTTTGATGATAGCAGATCTTTTGCTCTTCATCCAATGATCATTAATATGCTTCTTGCAAGTATCCAAATCTTTCTTAAATGTTGCCTATGCAGTTGTTTTATCTGGTATGGTTAACACTGGATACCATGGGATCCCAAAGGTCTCTGCTATGGATGGTGTACTCAAGTTTGCTAGTACTTCTTCATTGGGAGTTTGTATGGTTCTAGTCAATGGGTCATATCTTTCAGCATAAGCAACTATCAATTATGCACACTGAGCTAAAGTAGGGAAAGCAACAACCTCTGCAATCCCACTATCATTTACCTTCTTGGCCCTTGGAGTTACATTGGGTCCAAATATTTGGGTTCTGAAGTCTTCTAAGTTGATGTGACCTAGATCAGTGTCCCCTGTGTTTTTCCATCCAGAGGTGATTCTGGACTCAGGAGGAATGCCTTTAAACTCATACTTCATGTTTTGAGCCCTTGCAGTCATTTAACCTGCATGACCAGACCTCATAGGTCTTGATAGTTTCGAATAGTCTTCCTAATTCCTAAGATTTGAATGCATGACTATCAAGTTGACTACCATGTCACTATGTCATGTTATACTCTATGAGATTAAAATCTATCCAACGAAGTCATAAATGCTTATCTATGAAATACACAAGTCTGATAATTCACTAATTACTGCATTTATTACATGATGAAATGATAAAAGCATAACAATTCATATTAAACCATGCAATAAATACTTAAATGCTCCAAAATTTGAATCAAAATATGCAAAACATCATTATTCTATCAATGCAAAATTTATTTTAGTCAGATAGATCTCTTATCTTTGAAATTTGTACAAAAGAACAATCATTTTCATGTTTTGTGTTGATTTGGGGGTCATCCGACCTTTGAGGAGCAAAGTGCTAAATTTGAGGGTAACCGACTTGCGCTAAATCGGAGGTCATCCGACCTAGTCAGAGGAAAGACACTTCGTTGTTTGGTCGTTTATAACATTTGGCGCGAGTTTTGGAGGTGTCCGACCTTGCGCAAATTTTAGATGTGACCAACTCAAAAGGATCTCGGAAGTCAATTGGGAGTGTTTTTTACGCAAGTCAGAGGAGATAGTTTTTAGCGTTGGATTATTCATTACACTTTGTGTGGATTATGGAGTTGTCTGATCTGGCGCGATTTTAATAGATGACCGACTAAAGTCGGTAGAAAGGCATTTTGGCACAGGTCAGAGAAAGTGAATTCTAGCGCGAGATCGTTCAAAGTGTTTTAGCGCAGATTCTGGGGCCTAACGACTTGACGAGGTTTTAGAGGATGTCTGACCAAAGTCAGTTGAAGCAATATTCAACACCAAGTCAGACGGTCAAATTTCTAGCGCTAAGTGTATTTGAGTCTTAGCAGAGCTTTTCAAGGTGTTCAACTGACTAGTTGATTTCGAGGTTTTATTTTGAGTCAGTCGGTAGGATTTTTAGCGCTAAGTCAGATGGTTTCCCTTTAAGTGCAAAAATAACCTTGTGGAAATTTAGACCAAGTTAAACCTATTGAAATTCACCATGCCTAACTTTGGGTTTGTTAAGGAATCATGAAATCTTCTAAGGGTTTTAGCAGTTTTACGAGCAGATTTATGATATCGGGCATAATCGAGGGTTTTATAGAACCGAAATTTCTAAGTCCAACTGATTGATTTGGTTTATGCTAGGGTTTCTAAACAAAATACCTTCTGACATAGAATGCTCTCATTCTTTGCAACTTTAACCTTTCATTTAACACTAAACCTGTTTGCAAACTGTCTAAAAGAAATTGAATTCAAGTTGGCACACAAAATCCTTCTATCGAGACACACTCTAGAATCAAAGACAAACCATAGTTTAAGAATAGAAACTCAAAGATCTGGGACGGAGCACCTACCTGGTTACTGTGGTTGAAAATGCTAGGAATGTGTAGGTTGAGTTACAGTGTTCTTCATCGCCCAAATCCACTAACCACTCATCGTTATTTTGCCTCTCAATCGATCCGTAGAGCTCTGTAATCGAGTTTCACAATGTAAAATAAGCTCAAATGAGGGTAGAAAACCATTTTATCCCTCATATTGAATCGCCATTAATGCATGAGGTGCAACAGGTGTCTTGGTGTACTGCAGAATTATTTAGGAATTTGCACAAAAAGGTGAAGTCACTGACTCTGCACGATTTTGGAGGCTTACCGACTTTTGTCGGTTACAATGAATCTTAGCGTAGGGTCAGACTCCTTCATTTTCAGTGCTTTGCACGTGTTAAAATGTTTTGGGACTTTGCGCGACTTCTGACGTCATCCAACCTTGCGCAGGTTGGGTCATCTACCGACTTAAGTCAGTGAAGCAATGATTTGGCATTAGTCGGTAGTCAAGGCTTCCAGTGCTAACTTCGTAGACTCAATTTTTAGCGCTTAGTCGATTGGTGATGAATGTAGCACTAAGTTGGATGAATGGGAATTTGGTGCAAAAGTCGGTTGGACGAAGATTTACTATAAAAGTCTGTTGCAAGAAATTTTAGCGCAAAGGAACATTAAACTTAGTTTTTATGAAGGCAGACACTTTGACTTAGTGATTTTTTCGGATGACTTAGTGACATCAGATGCAATTGATCGCTTTTGACTCCTTAGGAATTATTGAGTGAAACTAACACTCTTAGGCCAAAATTTCAGAAGAGGGGGTCCCCATTTCATGAAATGGGGTGTGTGTGCAAGGTACAACACCATGAACGACCAACAGGCTCAAGCATGACGATATGTGATCAAACCTAGATTTGTGATTTTGTTAATTTTTTGCTATATTTAGGGCTATGTGATGATGATGGCGGTGACAGTGGGGGCAGACAAGAGGATGGTAGGAGAGGTGATAGGGGTAGAGGGAGAGATGGTAGAGGCAGGGGTGGACCGAGACTATCCCCCATCCGAGAGGAGGGTGACATTAGAGTTGGATAGATGCAGGTGGAGATGGAGGAGGATGTGGTGATGGGTGAGTTTAGAGTGGATGAGGAGATGGATGTAGAGGAGAGGGCTTGAGAGGAGGTGATTGAGGAGGGGTTACATGATGTTCCCATTAGAGAGACCATTTTGGACATCCTAGAGGAGGATGCAGAGGATAGGGGATAGGATCCCCAGGCTCAGATTCAGGCCTTACAGGTGCAGGCACAAGCGTTACAGGCCTAGGCGGATTAGGTGCCAGTGTTGCAGGGACAGATTTCACAGCTTAGAGCAGAGCGAGATCTGGCCATCATCAGGGCACAAAGAGCTGAGTAAAGGTCTATCGATTTCATGGCTACTGTCAGTGGTCCCACGGTAGACTTAACGCAAACACTGTATCGAGCTAGCAAGGAGGGTCAGTACTATAGAGATTTATATGAGAGTGTTGTACCAACGGTTTAGAGGGAACCTAACTTTCAGAGCTAGAGTCAGAGAAAGACCCACTCTTGGAGATCACATAACAGTGGTGGGGTTTCACAACACAAGAGGTCGGATCCAAATGATAGGCCATCTAGGTTAGGACACAAGGCATCCCCTTTAGGATAGGCAACCTTAGGGGGGAGAGAGAGAGAGAGAGAGAGAGAGAGAGAGAGAGAGAGAGAGAGAGAGAGAGAGAGAGAGAGAGAGAGAGAGAGAGAGAGAGAGAGAGAGAGAGAGAGAGAGAGAGAGAGAGAGAGAGGCTAGGCCTTTTTGTATTTTTTATTGAGCCTGCGAGCTCCAATTTTGACAGACATCTTGATATTGTACTATGACACATTTTTTTGATATATATATGATGTACATCATTTTTTTTGATGACTATATGATGTGTTATCTATATGCATGTTATGTGATGGATCTATGTGATGTGATTTTATGAGATGCATTCTATGGTGACACTTTCTACAAAATGTGCATTATGGATTTATGATATATGGTTTATGCTTATATATGTTATGATGTATGGATAGATGCATATGACCTATGGATACATATTATATTGTAGGATGGTAGTATATGTTCATGACATACTTATATGATGCTTATGCAAATGATGTGATGCTATCTATGTTTTTGTATTTTCTTGTGCAATATGGATGATCTAACATGTATATGATGATGCCTATATGATATTCTAACATGATTATGCATGCAGGATGATGAAACTTATTATTTATTTATTTTTGTGTCATAGCATGCCATCAAGATGACTGCAAGGATGGACGAAAGAAATGTTAATCCGAAAGAGATGGTGTGAGTGAGAAGTAAAGAATGATTGGACGAGGAAAATGGAATGAGATCTTGATTGATAGATTTTGGGCTTAATTTCATTGCATGATTATCGTCATAGAGCTTTTATTATGGCAATGGATGACGAACACCATGACATGATATAGACCAAGGCGTAAATGTGATCCCTTGTAAAACAACCACATGACAGACAAGGAATGCCATGATGTAGACTAGTAACCATAGAACCTTGTCAGAATATGTGAGGAAATAACCATGAAGCATGTTAGTCCTAGTACAAGAAATCGTTAGATGACCTTTCAATTGCATAAGATGTTTTGATTATGCCAAATGGAATCCCAATCACACACAACGAACTTAGTTGCCCCAGTCATATTGCCAAGACAAACCGCAACCAGAAATCAAAGAGAAAAAGGTCATGATCCATCATCTCTCCTCTCATCACTTGTAAACTTCCTCGAGGCGCATAGTAACATGACCAAAGATCAATCAAATAAAAAGATAAGACAAAGTAGACCAACAGAGTCAACAGCCATTTAGATCTTCTTGCTAGATAATAAGTGTTTGTTTGATAGGATTGCGGGATAGTGCCTAGTTTCAGGGAAGGAAACGGGTCATATAAGACATCAAGTCTGGTTTCAATGATGCAACCACTTGTATAAGGAAAATGATAGGATTGCATCTAGTTTCAAAAATGAGACACCTCGTATGGTTTGGTTTCGAGAGTTCGACAATCTATATAAGACTGATGATATGATTGATATGTGATGATAGTGTCTGGTTTCAAGAAATGAAGCATGTCATATAAGACGTCGATTCTGGTTTTGACAATGCAACATTCTATATAAGATAATTTGATAGCTGATAAAAGTAACTGTTGTGATGAACGGTCATGATTGGCAATTGATCGGTTATGATTGAAGACATGATGGATAACTTGTCTATTGTTTCGAGATTTGTTAAGCTTAGTTCTCTGGTGAAAGATAATCTATTTATGTCTGATCAAAGTGTCAACCTTAGCAAGGGACAACGTATTACGGGATGTGAACAATGAAAGACTCTACTCAACGGGCCCTAAGGGACTAACCTAATGTCTTGGGGGCTCATCAATGATGGCCTTGCCTACGTAAAGTGCTGAGACAACATAGTTTGACAAGGTGGACTGACACCGACATGGACGTGATGACTGGCACTGTGTTTAGAATTTTCTTTGATGTTTTTCAATTTTTTTGGATTTTTGATTTTTTTTTTAAATTTTTTTTTTTGAATGTTTTGGATTTCTTAAAATGTTTTAATTTTTTTTTAGATTTTTGAAATGTTTTGATTTTACATCTCTAATACCATGTCTAGGATCCCATATGAAGACCTAAGTCAAGTATAGGATAAAGTTATTATGAAGGAAATGGACATAAGTCTTCTTTGTTCCCGATACTTGCATGTTAGAGAATTGTTGTTCTAATGAGTGCATTTTGTGTGCTAAAACTTCCATAGAGGACAATGAAGTGTCTGTAGCATTTATGAGTGCATTGTGATATTGAGAACCCATGTTTGAAGTGGATGTGTTTTGAAATCCCATACTTGCAGCGGAAGGATTAGTGTTGGTGTTACAATAATTATGTGATGAAGATGGGTTTTGATTTTGGATGTTTGGTATGAATGTGGTATTTGGGTTGGTGTTTGGTATGTTTTGGTTGGTATATTGAAAATAAGATGGGATGCTTGTATTGGATTGGTATTGAAGTGGATTGGAGTTCGCTTGTTGGAAATGAGGGTTTGGATTGATTTGTTGTTGAATAGGATTTGGGTTGATGTTTTGTTGAGATGGATTAGTGTTTTGATAAGACATATTAACATTTTGATGAGATGGTTCAATGTCTTGATGAACCAAGTTGGTGTTTTTATTAGACCCAAAGTTCACATTTGTGTTTGGTATGGCATTGGTCCCTTGGGATTATTCTCGTGGAGTGACTATATGTATAATTTGCTATCTTTTTGATGCATGTGAATTCATTGTATTTTGACCCATGGGTATGGTGTTGGTTGATGGTGTCGTAGTTTGTAAAGATGATGAGGCAAATAGATTTACAAAGTTTAGTGGTTGAGATGTGGGATTTGTGTTGTTTTCCCCAAATGGTGAAATGAAGGGCACATTGACAGTCGTATTATGTGTAGTTTGTCCCAATGGTAAGCTAGTGTGCTCTTGTCATGAATTGGTGTGACTAGATGAAGGTGTTGTATGAGTTTGGTTTTGTGTCACATTGTTTGAGGATGACTCTGTGAGCATGTTAATGTCAAAACCAGGATGGAGTTTAGTTTCATTTTGAAGGAGTTGCATAAGATATCTTTGAGGATCCGTAGCTAATATCTCATCCATAAGACGTAATACCCTTGGATCTTGGGAAGCCTCTTCAATCTCCTCTTGGGTCAAGACTTGTTCTACCTCATGTAGGGTAAGATTATCAAAAGGATTTGCAACATGAGATTGTGACTCGGGTGGTTCATTTGAGGATGAGCTAAACTTCATGGTGCTAGTGGGATTATTATTGGGGTGATTTGAGTAATCCACTTCCTTTCATTTCTTTTGTGACCTCATTTGAACCATATAAGATTTGTATGATTTGGGACGAATGTAAACTAGAGATGACAATGCAAGATGGTTATGGAACTAAGCTATGTTTTTGGGATTTTCTTTTGGATATAAGGATGCCAAATGACAATGCAACTGACCAAAGTGTGGGATGCAAAGCGATAATGAAGCTATGACTATGACAATGCTTGGAATTTTTGGATATGCAATCTTTAGGATTTGAAAAGGATGCTAAGCCAAACTATGATAAACCAAGGTAATTAATCAAAATGTCAAGACCTCAAAAGGACAAGTGCTGAGTTGATGTTGATTGGATAAAGTGAGCCTAAACTAGACACATGAGTTCAAGGCTCAACTTGATGATGATTGGATAAAGTGAACCCAAACTAGATGCATGAGTTTAAGGCTTAACTTGTTGATGATTGTTGATAGATAATGACAAGGTCTAGACAATCCAAGTATGTGACAATGGTGTAATCAAGTATGACAAGATTCCTAATTTTGAGTCTCAAAGATGGCTATGACTATGAATGACCCAGGATGACCAAGGCTAATTAGATAATGCAAGCTAAACTAGGCAAATGCTATGGATGAACTAGATGAACTAAACAAGTCTTAGGTCTGAACATATGGTCATTGTCCAAATCAGATCAGAAATGTGGATACTCAGGAATTTCCCTCAAAAATTTTATTCTAACAAATGCATCACTACAGGCTGCAATTGCGATGTTTTAAGCTACAGTTGCATTGTAGAATGCTTCAGTTGTGGTTTAGGATGCTATAGTTACGGTGTGTTGTTTAACATATGTAATTTTAGATGTGACAATTGTGGTTCAGGATGCTACAATTGTGTTTCAGGATGCTACAGTTGCGGTGTACTATTTTTTGTAACCTAAAATCAAGGGTTTTCTAAATGATTTTTCATTTTGAGCAGTTGTATAGGTGATTAGAAAATACAACAAACACTTGAAATATAGATCTTTGGTTGTTTTGACTCTTTAACTCTTAGGGAATGAAGTAATTTTCTTCCACAAATCTCGCTAGGCCTTGGTTCACAAATAATTAAAACAAGCACAACCTAGATAGTAGTAAAGGGTTGCCTACTATGGTGGGCTTACCACACCTTTCGGTGTTTTCAGATATGAGAAAATGGAGTGGGTAACTAGAGTATGCCAAGGTCCTGGACCACATTGACACCTCTCGCCTTGAAAGGGTGAGTCCAAACAAGGAACCGTGTCACATCAACCAAGAACCATATGTGGTAAGTAACTTCAGGGTATCATCTACATTCCTTCCACCACCATAGTAAACGACCAATAGGTCTTAGGCTTCTAAAAATAATGGTTTGTAGTGGAGGAACTCCTAAGAACACCACAACATAGTAGTGATGGGAGACCAAAATCTCTAACTCGCGTCCAAAATCACCCAAAACTGCAAAGGCCTACCCCCTATAGCATAAGTGGATTGAGCCCACCTTTTAGTTTTTACCCCTTTATATAGCTTGCTGGAGATACGTGCTTGTGGTTGAACCCTGGGGTGAACTCCCAGGCAAGCCACCTACTAAAATAAAAAAGGGAAAGCTTGTGTATTGCTCATTCTCATCACCCAAGAATCACATGTAGCACAAGGGGAGAGGATACTAAAGACAACACGGTGCTACTATTTCTCATCACCCAATAACGTAGCGTAAGGGGGTGCTCAAGACAACACGGTGCTGCTATTTCTCATCACCCAAGAATCACACATAGCGCAAGGGGAGAGGATACTTAAGACAACATAGTGTGTTATTTCCATCACCCCAAGACTCATATAGAAGGGGAGAGGATACTTTAGACGAACATGCTTTTGGTAACTAACTCACATGCGTGCAAGTACACAAGACATAGAAGACACTTGTTATTTTTAAGCACCAAATCCAAATGTTCCTAAATTAAAAAATCACAAACACACAATGGAACCCTATAAGAAATTGGATTAGTAGTTTGATTCAAGGTCTTCTCCCAATGATCACCACACAACTGGAAATCATATATCAGTAATAGGGAAATCTCTCCCTAGTGAGTGCAAAAAGTAGAAAATGATGAAAATCATAGATTTATACCCTTTTTTTGCTTGACAGTCGAATGCGCTGCAAAACATATCAAATTAGTTCAGGATATGGCAAATGCATTGCAGGATCTTGTAGATGCATACCAGGATCTCACGACTGCAACTCAAGATTTAACAAATGCATCACAAGATATGTCAATTGCAGTTTTGGATCTCACGATTGTGCCACACTATTACCTAGATTTGAAAAAACACATGAAATCTAACAAAAAATAGTCTATGCATAAACCCTAATGGTGTAAATTCACTATCAAGATGTCAGAGAGATAGATGAAATACTGTAAAATGATTAGAAAAGCAATTAGATTCTTGTAAACAAGGTCAAATAGTAATGATTACAAAAATTTTCCAAACAAAAGTCATATGGGGTGTCGTAAGACACAAATGTGTTGCTCTGTGCGACAGGTGTAACACTCTGCATAGCAGATGCATCACACTGTGCAACAAATGCATCTTAGAAAGATTCAATTGCGGTGCAGGATTCAACGAATGCAGCTTAGGATCTGACAAATGCATCGCACTATTTGCAAAACCCTAAATTCATAAAATTCATGCAAAATTTGATTAGTTCACATCAAGTTCACCATATGTAGATCAAGGAAAATCAGGGTAAATGCATGAATCATCAATAGCAACCACAAAACCATCTAAATTCAAGCCACAAAGCCCTAATCCAACAAAGAAGCACAAGATGCCATAGAAATCAAATGATAAAAGCCATAATATCTAAATTCCTATGCCAAGATTGATTCTCCTCCATTGCTCTTCTCAATTTTGCTTTGTTTGCTCTTAGATTTGTAGTATGCAAGATATATGATAAGCTCAATATGGATGTATGTTAGCAAGATCTCAAGATGAATGATGGCAAAATATTGAATATTATAATTGTGGTTAACCTTGAAATGGTTGAAGGCTTGCTTTTATAGAGGACTTGGATTTGAATGAAGGATGAGGATTGAAAGGTGAATGTATGATGATCAATGGAGGAGATTAAGAGATGATTTAATTTTGGATCCTTCATTTAATAAAAAGTGGTGGTGTTACAACCTTTTTAAATGAAGGTGGTGGTGTGACAATAGTGTGACAAAACATTTAATGGGAGAGGGACATGTGTTGTGAAGATAAGGATAAAGGTGAGGGCTAATTTAAATAAATATTTTATTTATTTAAATTGGATGATGGAGGAAATGGAAAATTATTAAATAATTAAAAACCATTATTTAATAATGTATAGAGGAAATAGATAATGAATAATTAAATAATTAAAAATAATTATTTAATTATAGAGGAAAAGAGGGAATAATGAAAATGAATAATTAAATAAATAAAAATTTATTTAATTATAGGTTAGAAAATAGAAAAGGTGAATTAATTAAATAATTCAAAATTATTTAATTAATAGAAGAATATGACATTAGGGAATAATTAGTGTAAAAATGTTACTCGCAGACTCAGGACATTTTAAGTGTCTACACTTCCATCTTGATTTCATCCAATTCATCGAGTTGAAGAATTTGATCTTGTTGTGCTATAGATAATGGTAGTCCAATATGTAGTGATGTCCTGAGTGTCTATAATTCAAACTCTATTGACAATATTGGTTTCTTCCCATAGACAAGTTCATAAGGTGAGAACTTGGTTGTTGACTTCCATGTGGTGTTGTAAGCCCAAACAACTTCATGTAACCTGCTGGCCCAATCTTTCCTATTCATTGCCACTGTCCTTGTGAAGATATTTTCCAGCTCTTTGTTTGTTACCTCAACCTGCCCATTTGCTTAGGGATGATAGGGTGAAGATTTTCTGTGCTTGATCTGGTACAAATATGTGAAAGCTTGTATTACTTGAGAGGTAAATTGTGCACCTCTATTTGAAACTATTGCTCTTGAGGCTCCAAATCTTAAGAAGATTTTGTTATATAGGAAAACAACTTTTTCTTCTCTTACAAATTGTAATCCTTAAAATTCTACCCATATGGTCACATAATTTGTGCATACCAAGATGTATTCCTTTCCTAAATATGTTGGAGAGATAGGCCCCACAAAGTCCATGCCCCATTGCTTAAATGATTCTAAAACCACTTGGGGGTGAAGTGTCATTTCTTGGGTGAAAGTTGGTTGACCCATCCTTTGAAATTGATCACATTGATTCACATACTTCTTCACATCCTTGTGGATTAATGGTCAATAATAGCTAGCTCTAAGGATCTTGTGGATGGTCCTTTGTGAGGAGTAATGTCCACTTGTAGGTTCATCATGACATGCACTTAACACATAAAAAATTTCATCAACTCGTAAACACCTGCACAACACAAAGTTAGGACCACATTTGAACAACAAACCATTCAACCATTTATAAGATAAACTTTCCTTTACTAATCTCTTTTTCTATTTAGAAGTGGAATGAGAAGGAAACAAGCCTATAGCCAAGAAATTTGCTATATCAGCAAACCAAGGTGTAATGGAAGAAACAACAAAGAGTTGTTAATCTGGGAACCTATCTTCCATTGGTTGGTTTTCTTCACCTGTATGCAACCTTGACAAAAATTCTTCAACCAAATTGAATTTTCCTGGGTTATCTATGATAGTAATATTAAATTCTTGTAATAGTAACAACCATCTAATTATTCTTGCATCTACTATAGGTTTATTCATTAAATATTTAATGATTGCATGATCACTGTGTACAAAGATTTTATATCCTATGATGTAGTGTTTGAATTTGTTAATAGCATAGATGACTACCAGGGATTCTTTATCAGTTGTTGTGTAGTTCTTCTTAGTAGGGGTAAGGTTTTTACTTATGTAGTAGATTGCATGCATGCCTTCCCCTTCTTCTTTTTGTCCTAAGACTGCCCCTATTGATTCATTTGATGCATCTATTTGGATGTGGAATGGGAGATTCCAATTAGGTCCCCTTAAAACATGTGTGACTATAAGTTTTTCTTCGATGGTTTCAAATGTTCTTTGGCAATCTTCTGTTCACTGAAGTTCAGTGTCCTTGGTTAGCAGGGAAAACATAGGGGTATCTATCTTCCTCAAAATTTCTATGAACCTCCTATAGTATTCAGCATGACCTAAGAAACTCCTAACATTGGTTTGGTTTTTAGGTGGGGGCAATTGTTTAATCACTTCTACTTTGTTTTGATCTACTTTGATTCTTTTTGTTGATATGTGATGCCCAAGGACAATTCCTTCTTCCACCATCATAAAACATTTCTCATGGCTTAAGGAAAATTGATTCTTCTCACAACACTGCAACACTTTTTCTAGATTCTTGAGGGCTTCTTCAAAGGTGTTCCCATACACAGTAAAGTCATCCATGTAGACCTCCATACTTGCATTGGCTAGTTCAGCAAAAATGGCTAAAACAACCCTATGAAAGGTAGCTACACTATTACATAGGGCAATGGAAGGACTCTTTATGCAAAAGTTTCCCATGAGCATGTGAAGGTAGTTTTATCCTGGTCTTCTGGTGCCACTTGGATCTGGTTGTATCCACTAAACCCATCTAGGGATGAAAAGTACTTTTTCCCTACTAGGTTATCTAGTACTTGGTGAATGAATGACAAGGGAAAATAATCCTTTTTATGGCTTTGTTTAGCTCCCTATAATCAATGCACATTTCCCATTTTTCTCAAGCACTATAACCAAGGGTGAAACCCACTGGCTCTCTGAGATAGAATAAATGAATCCAGCTTGTAGCAGTTTTTCTATCTCAGTTTTGACAATGTCTTTGAGTGCAGGGTTTAACCTTCTTTAGGATTGTCTAACATGCTTGACATCTTATGTATATATGTGATGGGTGTAGATCTTAGGAGGGATACCCTTCATGTCTTTATATTCCCAAGCAAAAGCTTTTGAATGGGAGATAAGAAGATCAAGAAGTGCTCCTTCTTGTTGTGCTATTAACTGAGTGTTGATGTTCAACGTTTTTCCAGGGAAGACCATGAATTGTTTTGTAATCTATTCCATGGATGCTTCTAACCCATATTTTAGATTCATAGTGTTAAGAGGGCAAGAATGTGGAAGCAACAAATGAAAAGTAGCTAGGTCTCTATAGAAGGTTTCCCCACAAGGAAAGATATGGGTAAGTGCACAAAGATGAGGGACCAAAATGGGGTCTTAAGATGCCACTTTTTTTTTGAAATCAAGAAACATTGGTGTTGGATGAGAAATTGAAGATAGCTACACTCAAAATTTGAAGATGGAACAAAAACAAGAGTCGTAGTGCTCCGAATCTAGTTTCTAAACTACTAATTTTTCCAAAAATGGTTGAGATTAAGGGGTTCAAAAAGGTGGAGCACACAAATTGGTCCTATTTTTCTCAAAAAAACATAACATAGTGTCTGGTGTGCTCCTCCTAAAATGTTAACTTTTTCTTAGTATTTCAATAATCACTCCAATGAGAAATTAGCTAACACCATGTAGTTTATCCCTGATATTTCTAATTTTTTTTAATGAATAATTGATTTTTTAGTAATTTTTAAAGTGGACACATCCTGAAAAATAGAAATTTGAGTATGCCCCCCCTAAAATGTTTGAAAACTAATCAAAAATCATTTTTTTTAATATGTGTAGAATGGAGTCTAGTTTCTAAAAATGTAACTTATTTCAAATTTCGATGAACGGTTAAAAAAAAGTCAAAAATACTAGACACTAGTTTTTGACAAAAAATGGACACACTAACAAAAGAAATTCAAGATGAAACCCTTAACGTACTCAAAATCTGAAAAAAATTATATGGTTAGATAGCTAACAGAGAGCTTAAGATTATGGTGGTATTTTTTTGAGTTTTCATTGAAAAAAGTGCCATCCTGATGGGAAGCACGCTCTAGATTATCTCCATATTTTGCTAAAAACTGATAAAAAACATGTCAAATAATGTTGAGCATAACGCGAGCACGTTATAACATGCTTGTGTTATGCTGAGCATAACTAGCTATACACATGCCACTTGCATTTTCTTGAAAGTTTCTAAACCCTTTTCAACAAATCCATTTTTTGCATGTCTTGTAATCATTGCATTCCATTATAGAACATCTCTTTGAGGTGTTACATCATACAATTAAGATGCCTTGTCTATGCTTCCACACTTTACATACATGTCTACAAGGGCACTTCCTATCGTCTTTCTCACTCTCTACTTCCCTCCTCTCTCTACGTCCTACCCTCTCTCTGAGTCTTTGCTTCTCTCCCCTCTCTACCTCCTACATTCTCTCTCACTCTCTTCTTCCCTTCCCTCTCTACTTTCTACCCTCTCTCTCACTCTCTACTTCCCTCCCTTATCTACCTCCTACCCTCTTTCTGATTCTTTGCTTCCCTCACCTCTCTACCTCCTACCTTCTCTCTCACTCTCTTCTCCCCCCCTCTCTACCTTCTACCCTCTCTCTCACTTTCTACTCTCCTTCCCTATCTATCTCCTACCCTCTCTCTTAGTCTTTGCTTCCCTCCCATGTCTACCTTCTACCCTCTCTCTCTTCTTCCTTCCCCTGTCTACCTCCTACGGTCCTCTGCCACTCTCTACTTCCCTCCTGTCTCTACCTCCTATCCTCTCTCTCACTCTATTCTTCCCTCCCCTCTCTACCTCTCCTCATCATTCTTCCCATCCAATGAAATTTCATAAATTATCTTGTTTCCATTTCATCATCCCAATTTATACCCTGGTCCCTCTTTGCATATCCTAGTTTTCTTGTTTCCATATTATTTGTTGACATGAGAGAGAGAGAGAGGGTTGGTCAGGTTTATGAGTTTAGGGTTGCTCGGGTTTATGGTTTAGGGGTTAGATTTTAGGGGTATTATTTAGGGTTTAGGGATTTTGGGAGAGAGAGAGGTTTAGGGTTGCTCAGGTTTAGGGGCATATTTAGGGTTTATGAGTTTAGGGTTTCTCAAACCTTTAGGGGTAAATTATTTAGGGTTTATGAGTTTCCAGGGTTGCTCAAGTTTAGGGTTTAGGGGTTAGGGCTAAAGGGGAATTATTTTATACTTTCCCTCCAATCCTCCTAATCCTAATGCATTAGTCCACCCATCTCCTAATCAATCAATCCCTATCATCCATCCATTCTATAACTCACCATCTAATCCACCATCAAACATTCTAAGCTCTAATCCATCAACCCATGAACGCTTGAAAAAATTTCTCCAAAGAGTCTTTACAAAATCCAAAAATAAAAGCAAAGATATGGAGCCATCCAAATCCACTGATCCAATTTCATCCCCCTCTAACACTCCCAATCCTAATCCATCTAGGCCTCCTATATCCATTCACTTGATCCTAATCCTAACCCCACAACATCTTCCATCATTATCCATCAACTATATGCATATCGTAGTCCATCAATCCATGAAGCCATGAAGGATGTGACCCAAGGACTATTAGCAAGGAATCTAAGAACATCATGTACTCAAATTCCTATTCTTGAGCCTAACAAAGAACCTCCTAATAACATTTCTACCACTCCAACACCATAATCCACTCCTATGTCTATCCATTTCATTGAAGAGTCTCCTACCATAAGTCCGATTCAAACCCCATTATGTAGCCATGTTGTCAAACATCCAAGGATTATTGATCCCATCCAAGAACCCATCACATCCATCTAAGAAACCCAATAGCTATAAATTAAGAGCCTAGTCCAAAGCATGTGGAAACACCAACCATCCATCCTAATCAAAATCCAAACATCTTGGATCTAATCCCATCTTAGTTCCCTTACCATCTCATGGTCAACCCCTCTATACATCAAGTTTAGGGATGCTCGAGTTTAGGGTTTAGGGTTTAGGGTTTAGGGGTTAGGGTTTAGGCTTTAGGGATTTAGGGATGCTCGAGTTTAGGGTTTAGGGTTTAGGGGTTAGGGGTTTAGGGTTGCTCAAGTTTAGGGGTTAGGGTTTAGGGTTTAGAGAGAGATAGAGTGAGGGGACCAATAGAGATTGGGAGAGATAAGGAGACAGAGGTTTAGGGTTGCTTCTAGGTTTTATGGTTTAGGGGTTAGGGGTTTAGGGGTTTAGGGGTTAGGGGTTTAGGGTTGCTCATTTTTAGGGTTCAGGGGTTAGGGGTTAGGGGCATTATTTAGGGTTTATGGTTTATGGTTTAGGGGTTAAGGTTTAGAGGTTTAGGTTTATGGTTTAGGTAGAGAGGAGAATAGGGAGATATAGAGGAGATCGATCCTAGGAGAGATATCTCTCTCTCTCTCTCTCTAACTTTACCTTTCTATCTCTCCCTCTCTCACTATCTCACTCCACCTCTCTATCACTCTCCCAATCCCTCTACCTCAAATCTATCTCCCTATGTCTCTAGAAGTTATATATCTTGATCTCTTTCCCTGTCTCTATCTCTCTGGACATATGGATCCCTATCTCTTAATCTATCCCTCACTACCTCTCTCTCCTCCTCTCTATCTCTCTCCCCATCCCTCTACCTCTTGAAATCTCTCTCCCTATGTCTCTAGACATCTCTCCGTCTCTTTCCCTATCTCTATCTATCCACATAACCCTATCTCTTAATATATCCCTCTCTACCTCTCTCTTTGTTTTTCTCTATCTATCTCTCCCTTGCTAGATCTATCTCCCTACATCTCCCCTCTCTCTCTCTCTATATATATGTATCTCTATCTTTCTCCCTCTATAGACCCCTTTGTCTATATCAATCCCCCTCTCTCCCTCTCCTTGTCTCTATCTCCACCTATCCCTCTCTATCTCTCTATTTGCCTCTCTTTCTATATTTTTTCCTTTCTCTAACTCTATCTCTATCTGTCCATCTCTTTCTGGATGTCCCCGGGCTCTCTCCCTATCCATGTCCATGTCCCTCTCTATCTCTCCATGTCTCCTGGTCCCTCTCTCTACATAGGATAGAGAAATAAAGAGAGAGAGAGAGACTCTCACATGTAGATACAAGGTTACATTTGTCCCTCCTAGTATAGACAAGTTCTATTTCATGAACCACATGGATATTTGAGTCTAGGGATACTCTTGGACCGTCACTTGATTAACTATTTGATGCACTACATGCATAGTTACAATATATTTTATGTGAGAGCATGACATCCTAGAGCATGATTTTGGTAGGTCAACATTGAGAAGGTTATGATTTTTGCATGCATGAAGCTTTATGTTTTCATGGTTCCCAGAATGTACTCACGTTGAAAAATGGGAAAAAAAAGCATGTGGGATATGTGTTTCAGACCCCACATGACTGTTATTCCTACTTTTCATGCAGTATATCAGACAAGAAAATGCTTTTCATGTTGTTTGACTTATTGAGAATCATTTTTATATCAATCCACCACCTTTTTTGTTTTTTCAATGTAGAAGAACTGATTTTGCATGTTTTTGGAGAAAATTTGATTATTTAAACTAAAAGTTTCATGTGTGATATTGTTTCAAAGCTAATTACCATTGATATATAGATTGAATTTGATGATATATGTTTGTTTTTTTCATAAATTTCACTAATGCTATTCTAGAGTTAGATAGAATTCATAATCAAACTTGTGAAAAAGAAGAATTTGAGGATTTTGAAGCCATATTTTGGAGAATTGGTCAACTGCAATATCAAATTCTAGGATATGTTCAACTTATGTCCACTTTAATTCACATATATATGCTCTTATGTTCTTTATGTCTTTATGTTCTTTATGTTCTAAGATATATATGTTTCTAGGTATATCAGTTAGTTCAGTCAAAAAGACTCCAAATTCCTCATGTTTCTACCTTGTTTCAGCCCTTCATGCCTTCATTTCACCTATTTTCAGCTATACAAGAGAAAAACAATATCAAATACTTCATAAAATAATTTTAGTGAACAATTGTTTGTCATATTCATATTCATGATCAATGGAGACAAAATTGATTCTGGAAGACTCTTAATTTTTTCCCTAGGATGCTATTGAAGGATTTATTCCTTAATATGCATAATGATTCATTCAATAGAACCATGCAATGGCTTGAATATTAGAATATCCAATGCCCCCTATTATGACAATCCTACTTGTCTCTATTGATCATTTAGACGTAATTGTTAGGTGTCCTTTTGCTAACTTGTCCATGCATGTTTCATAGTATGAATTCTCTTGGAGAAGGTTGGAGGATGTGGAGACCTCTTTAGTGTCTTGGGCTAGGACATTCCTTATGCACCTATTCATGATGATTTGTATGCACATGACACAACAATATTTCAAAATTTCCTAATTATCCTTTGTTAGCACATGATGGTGGTTACCTTGATCGACTATATACCTTTCAATACCCTAAATTACAGAGATTAGTTTAATGATTTTTATGACAGTCCTAGGTATGTCTCCAAATATTCATGTTTCTAAGATAGCTCTAGCTAATGTCCACTTGTTTCCAACTTCTTAGACTTGCAAGAAATAATTCTGAGCATTATATTCATCATAAATAAGTCAAATTTAGTCAATAGAAGCCAAAATACATCCATTTGCAATCATGGATTAGTTAAGGACAACTAGGTGGTAAATTTGTTGCCATTGGCAACTTCACAAATTTGGTGTCTTATCTTGTCCTCCTTGGTTTTCTCCATGGATCTCCATCATTGTCTTCATGATTCATATAATTCATCATGTCATAGTAGCTTCATCATTCCATAATTATCTAGTCACAATAACCCTAGATGGCTATCCCTAGGACTACTCTATGAATTGCACACTATGTATTTCAGCAATTTAGATTTCCTTCATGTGTGTTTCAATGGTATGCAGTATTAGGATAGTCGTATGTGAAACAAGTATTGAACATAATTAAAATCCATCACACCACCTCAAATGAAATCATTTACTCAATCCAAATTTCATGAATATGACTATATTTTTGAATAAATCAATTATGGCATGACAATCCTTTATGAGCACTTGGTCAATCTTCTTCAAACTTTCACCTTTTGTTTGTATTGAAAAATCTCTAAAATAATCCTCTTAGAACCTTACGAATAAAGTTATTATCATATACATGAAGTGATCAATAGTAATGGTTGTCTCTAGAACTAGGTGTGATAGTCTTAGATAGTTAGGACTGTTATGAATGCCCTCATCGCTGTGACAGTCTTATTTGCATTTGAATATGACAGTCATGTCTCCATGCGATAAACTTGTCTAGGATATCTTTCTGCAACACCCATCCTCACCTTCATTCTCATTGCAAAGATAAACAACACTCCTGAGCAAGGCATTTGTACCTATTCATGATTATCTTAAGTGTTGATTATGACAGTAGATTGTCTCCTTCTTCATAGTGGCCTTTATGGCAATTTAGCTTATGCACATGATTATCTACTTGAGTTTGGCATTGCCATATTAATGAGCCTTGACTTCAATAATTGTCTCAACATCCCTTCTTCACCCTCTACACTAATCCAAAGCATAATTTTGTCACTAGTATTCACAACATCTTTCATGAGACTGTCTTCCTTTTTTCCATTGTTGTGACAATTAAGGCATGACTAGGGAGTAGCTGAATGACATCTCTTCTTAATTAAGATAGTCTTCTTCCTTATTTCACAATCTTGTAGGATCTCATGAGTCACTTGACCCATACTTCACTAGAATAATCTTGAGGTGTGGAGAGATTTATTCATAGATAGGGTATCGACAATTTGCTAAATAATTTCAAAATGTTGCTTAGGACAATCCAAATCATGGAATTTTGATAGGTTGCCTTTCGCAATCAAATTTGAGATTGAGGCTATGGTTTTCTTCCAAATACCCTATATGTAGCCCTCCACTGTAGTAAAAACTAACTTCTTATTTACTCGAAATGGAAATTAGGGTGCAAAATATACACAGTATTGCTATTGTTTTGGCAATCCCATATAGACAAGGTGTTGGCAGTCACTAGTTAAAAATTCCCATCACCCCCATCACAAAATCCTCTCATCCCCATAAAAATATCCCCTTCCTATCACTATCCTTGCACATACATCACTTAGGTCATTGAGGTAGGTCTGAGTTTAGAAGGAAATGTAGATTGGATTGTCTTTTGATTGACAATGTTGGTGAATAATTATCATGTGTATAGGGGGCAACATCAGTCTCATGGATAATAATAGGTGATCTTCCCTTGATAAACCATCAAATGAGAGATTTATTATATCCTTATTGGTCCATACTCATTACCATTGTACAAACATTAACAATTCATGCTCATAGCATGACTGTGCCTAATACTATATTACACAATGTGTATTTTAACATTTTGTATTTCACCGTGCTGCGTAATTCAACAAAAGCCCCAGTTTCATATGAATTTCTCCTTAATGATATTCCTATATTGAGTACCCTTTGTTCAAAAACTATTATGATTACTTCTAAAGAATTATCATGTTGTCCTCATACTTGTGTGTGTGCTTCACAACTCATTGGCAGCCTTGCCAATCCATTCTCACCATGGCTGTGAGAAACTAATTGATGATGCTTTGGATCCAATATGACATATGTATGGTGATTAAGACAGATAACACCCAAAGCAACCCTCAGAGTATGGATGGTTATGAAGATGTCTATTTTCAACTATTATGGAAGAGATATGCATAATTATCCCATCATTCTCAGTGATTTTGGTATGACAACCCTTTCCCTTACCTTCTAGTTGCCTTCATGATAATCCTTCTACAAAGTTTAACATCTTGTGATCATGTTGGCTAATTCCCTGTTGCTAAATAGGCTCACCTAGGGTAAATGTCTCATGACAATCATGAGGGTTAATGACAGTCATCTAGGGACTGTCCTATGGTTGTTGGTAATTCTTTATTGTAACATGATAATGATCACATAAATACCTACCAAGTGTAATGATTATGACTGGCATCTTGATGATAGCATGTGTGAGTTTTAATCACATCATAATAGTCTATCAAACACTTAATACAATCCCCATAGGATGACATTCATAGTAGATTTGTTGACAATCCCATGAGCCTTGTATAGTTGTTCTCATTTTAGAGCTTAGACAAATACTTTAATAACATGCAATATATTTAGTCCTCATAATGATTATCCTTACTAAGACAACATCTTGATGACCTCCCAGATCCACATTCCTCTTTTATTCATAATGATATTCTTCATAGTTAGGGTTTAATTAATTAACCATGCCCCATTTGAAACTACTCGCAAAGGGATTCATTCAAGTCATGATTTTTGTCTTCACACGTCTTTCTCTAGACTTTGGGAAAGTGGTTATAACTTTTTTCATGGGTCAAGAAAATGAACTACAGAATGATTTTTCAGAAGTTATGAACCTTATGCATGTCTAGGACAACCTGGGCATCATAAAAATGACTTTTTAGCAAACCTACAACAGCCATGAACATGAAGAACAAGTTGCTGATTTGGTTGAGAAAATGGGTATAAATCAAGCTAGTCTCTCACCACAAGGGGAGGTGCATGATATTTGTGCATTTGTGAGTTCAAAATTATTTTAGAGACCTCCATGATATTGGCCTAGCCCAGGAAATGCTCACACATGAACATAAGCAAGAATTAGGAGAGTTTTCTCGTGATCTTGATGTTGTCAATTCAAGGAATTTGAGTGCTTTTTGGGACAGTTTTTTGGTCTATCATATCTTTTAATGATTTTTGTCCTATTTATGATTCAACTTTGATCATGTGGTCTATCATATCTTAATAAATAAGGACAACGATGAATTTCATGAAATTGAAGCTCCTAAAGTGATGCAAATCACCAAACATGATAACTTATTTTGTATTTTTTCATTGTGGCCATTATGCATTGTCATTATAAAGGTTCTAATTATCATTGTCTTATTCATGATGCTTGTATAAATTATCATCATGCTGAGGAAATGAGAAAAGACTCTAACACCAGAAGAGCGTTAAGTTGAGAATGAGAGGAAAAGAGAAAGAATGAGGCGAATTCAGGAAAGTAGGAAATTGTCAACCATAAAAGAAGACATTCCACCATTGCCAATTGAAGAGGAACATGACACATCTAATGAAGCTAAGAGAGAAATGGAATTGGCGGCACAAAGGGAATGAATGTAAAACCTCCCGTACAATGAGGAAAGTGAATCTCCAAGTTGGAGGCACTCCATCATCCACAGGTCAAGTTGAAAGAACACCATCATTATCTTCTTGAATTGGAGACACTCCATCTTTCACATGTGAAGTATAAGGTACATCTGCATTTTCTTCTCAAGTTGGTGGCATGCCATCTTTCACATGTCAAGTTAAAGGTACGTCATTTTCATCTTTTTCACCTCCAATTGAAGGTACGTCATCTATCCCATCTCAAGTAAATATTGAAGAAATTACTAATGTTGGGTCTACTTTACCAATTAAAATGCCTCCTAGAAGCCTAAGTTTCTAATCGATATTGATGAGAATGTATTGAAGCCCATGCAGGATAAGATTCCCATGCACACTTGCCAAAGATATGCGAATAAGATATGGAAATTATTCTTTGATAATTTAAATGAAACTAGAAGATGTCAACTCTTTGTTGAATTGATGAGAAATCTAAAATTTAGGCCCACTATGAAGATTCTTGGCCTAAGAACATCGAATGCCTTAAGTGAAAAATCAATTGTCAAAAATCTAATGAGTGCATATGAGAGTGTGGGTTCCACCTCACGCACCAAGGATAGTAATGTCACATGACGTGTCATTACATCGACAATAGTAAGCCAACAAACAAAGAAAGCTCGCCTCATTAGAAAGACAAGTCAAGCATTGAAAATTAGTAGAAAAACTTTAATGAGAGCCGTTGGAAGACGTGCAAGAGTTGAGGACCCAAACACTAATGAATTGTGGGCATTCTCTGGGAGACTCCCACAAAAAGACAAAGTTGTCATTGAAGCTTTGAGATCACTAATTGAAGACTTTTGGAAGAATTACAAAAGGGTATCTCCGAGTCAAAGGGATGTGGTAAGAAGGAGAATAGGTAATCGAAACTGTGAACCACATCCAAAGCATTTTTTGGATGACTCAAACACATTTTTTTGATAAATTTCTAGAGATGTATCCTCAAATTAAAATTTATCAAAGATATTTTGAAATGCTAAAACCTTTCAATGTTAAAATAAATCACACACGCACTACTTGTTGTTGTAGATTATATACTGAATTTTCTAACCATTTTGATGTTTATCAGTCTATATGTTTAGATTTGCATACTAACAATGTTTTGCAGGATTATGGCATACATGCCCCACCAACTACTTCAAGAGACTTCATATTAATAATTTTATGTGAAAGAGAGGAAGGTCAAATATTCTATAGGAAATTATGCTTGGATGGCACATGTCAGCATTGCGGTGGCTTGCAACATATGCCAATCTGTGAACATATGGAAAGAACACATGCGATTGGAAATGAAGTAGTAGAGTTCAACAAGTATAAAATAGTGGCATACAATACAAAAGATGGTAAAGAAGCAAAGAGGTGTGAATATGTTATTCAAAAGATTCTAGTGTATTAGTTTTTATCTATATTTCGTGACAGTATAGTGTATGAGTATGCAAGACATGCCCATAGAGCTCGATGGTTGGATTTGTAATTCAAGTTATGAAAGGACACATTTCTAGTTGGTAGCATTGTTTTAGTCATTGACTTTACAGAGAACTACAGTCTACAACCATAGCGTGAGGTGCAATCTCAATATTACAACTCGACATAGGTTTCTATATTTGTGCACATCGCATTCATTCATGCGAATGATAGTATAGAGGATGACAAAAAGATCACAAGGGAGTATCATTTCGCACGCATTCCACAGAGTTTGTGCAAGGTTGTTTTCAGGTGTTCTACAATGATTTGGCTAGAAGGGGCATATCATTCAGTCAACATATCATATGGTCAAATTGTTGATAACTGAGAGGGGGGTGAATCAATTATCTTAATTATTTCAGCTTTCTGAACTTTCTTAATAATTAGTGCAGCATCAATTCAAACAAGCAAACATAACCATGAAATGGAAATACACATGACACAATATTTTTGACGTGGAAACCCTGTTAAGGGAGAAAACCACAGGGTGATTAACCCAAGATTGTATTCTCTGTTAGAAGAATAGGATTACAAAATGGCACTTGCTAATTAGGGCTCACTGCCCGAGCACACTGCTCACAAGAGGCCCACTGCCTACAAGAGACTCACTGTCTACAATTTACAAAGAGTGTAATACAATACTTGAACTGATAAGGAGCATCTACATATGCTGGAGTTCAGTTCTGGTTATACTCAGTACACTGATCTGCTGCACTTCATCCTTTCTTTTCCTTAGTGCTGCTGTCCTTTCACATATCGGACTTGCCTTTCTACTTTCACTCTACTTTACTGCTTTTCTTCGCACTACTCCAAAACAATGACACACCTCACAAATAAATCCATTTTGTATATATATATGCACAAGTGATTTCATCACCTTTTTAGTCGGCATCTGGAATAGTCAATATTTTCCATGAACTCTGATCTGTCGGCTGAATCCTTGCTTACCGTAATGCGGATCAAGGATATACTTGTAGAAGTCATCAATCATGTCAGCCAATTATAACTTATGCCTTAAGAATCTTTACCATCATCAGTAAAGCATCTGGAATAATGTATGATGTTCTGCCAGTCAGTTCTTCCTCTGTCCACACTGCTAATCAGGAACCTGACACTCAAGTATTCATATCTTTTTCTTCATCTATCACCGAAGGCTAAATCCTTGGAATCTATTAGTCAAGGTAGTCCTCTTGACTTCCCCAAATCTGCACTTCACCAAGATACTTCCTCTGAGAGATCCAGAGCTGACTGTCGGACCTCACCACATGCTCTGTTCTTGCTTATCGGATCACAATATTCTGCAATCTGCCTTCTGGTAGAGACTCATCATGTCCTGCGGATGTGTGGGTTAACCTTTGTTGCCATCAATGACAACAATCATGAAGTTCCAATGTGTCTCTTGCCAACAATCTCCCCCTTTGGCATTGATGGCAACACTTAGTGAAAAATGACTAAGTGTTATACTATACTCCCCCTTAGCTGATGCTCTGTCTCTATGTACATTTTCCTGAGCTCCCCCTTAGCTGGCTACAACATTTTTCACTGCTCATCACTCCCCCTTTGACATCAATGGCAAAGGGTGGGGTCCGCACACAAATTTTTTTTCTCAAAAACACTTCTATACTTAGCCGCATAAGTATTTATACATGCTATACTTTACATAAACTGAAGGATATCTGCAAAAGATGTCTTCAACTGGACAAATTCTGTTGCCCAATTCTGCTTTATTCTGTCCAAAATTGATATATGACCGCTTAACAGGAATGCAAACGCATCTGCTCTTTTTAGATCTGTCGGATCACTGGTTCGGGCTGCGATCTAGGCTTCTTTTAAGGCCTCATGCATGGCCTCTAACTTAGGGATAATTATCCCTCTGAGTGCACCCAACCTGCTTATTCTATTTTTCTTTTCCTTCTCTAGCTTTTTGATTTCATTCAAGACTGCAATAGTCTGGCATTCTTGATTTATTATGGAGGATGAGAAAGGATCAAAATTCTTTGATAGATTTGTTAGTTTGTCCTCATGTTCTTTTACTTTCTTCTCAATGTCCAATGTTGCTTTAGACCATGATAAACAAAATTTGTACATTTCTCTGCCATCTTTAAGAGCATTTTCTAAGCTCTTTATCCCTATACTCATATTCCTCCTATTATTAGTTATTAACCCTTGTACCTCTGATAATCTTTTTGCCAAGAATTCCTTCCGGAACTTATCTTCTACTAACTTCTCTAGGGAATCAAAATGTGTGCTAACACTATTGACTACAGATTTGAGATTACCGGATGAGGAGGCTAAGAAATCTTTCTGAAAAGATGGCATAATCTTTTCTAACACTCTGGATGTAGCTGTTATAAGCTCATAGTCTTCCATGTGAGACTTCAGAAGTTTTTCTTTGGCCTTTGCATTAGCAAACGAGGCTATCTTCATTGTTTGTACCAGAGATAGAGAGTCAAAATCAAATGGCCATAGTGACTGATTTGATGACATTATCTAAAGACAGAGTGGGCTTTTCTACAAAATCTTCTGCCTTTTCTTCTTCACCTTGACCGGTAGAAGGTTCACCGGATGTTTTCTTCTTCTCCTTCTTCATTTTCTTTATCTCCTCATCTGATTCAGTTTCTTCATCATCCTTCTGACTGACATAAGACCTTGTGGCCTTTGTTTTAGTTCTTTTCTCTCCTCTGCTGGATGATTTTGCTTCCAGTTTTGATGTCCTTAAGCTTTTAACAGTGGCAGGTACATGTCTCTTTGATGATCTTGTCTGGGTGGAAGATTTTACCGGAGCACTTTCCTTACTTCCCTTTTCTGCCTCTTTCTTCTCTTCCTCAGCCCTTTCCATCTTTTCCCTGTTGGCATCGAGTGTCTCCTTTGAGATGCCTAAGCCTTTGGCAACTTCTTCAACTTCTTTTCTCACTTTCCTCTTTATTTCCGGTTGTCTGAGTTCCACATGAACTTTTACACTTAGCTCTTCAAAGGTTCCAAACCTTTCTGCCTTTGGATCCTTTGGCTGACTTAGCATGTGTTGAACATGCATCTCCATAATTTGTTCATCAACTTCATACCCCATAGGCATGATCCAGGCTGTCCTTGACTCTACTGCCTCCATTAGGCATTGATTAGTGTCTACCATGAAGCACACTGTATCTTTATATTTTTCAACCAATGATTTTGGGATTCTTTCTCTGATTTGCATAGTGTTTTGGAAGTTCTTAAAGTACCCCCACAAAGCTGTATTCCTTGCCTTGGCATCCCCAAGTTCATGCAAGTAATCTCTGATTTGAATTGCTACCGGTTTGTTATTTTGCCATGCCCATCCATTGGATCCGGGCAGCTCATTCATGAAGTAGAAAGATAAACACAGTATCAGTCCACCATATTTAAAGGAGTTCTTCTTGTCCTTTTTGATCTTTTGTATATTCTCCATCAATTGGCTTAGAAGAAGTTCACAGAGATCATACTTTGCATTCTTTCTCAGCATCTCATAGGCAGTATACACTATAGTTCCAGACACTGAATTCTCCCTACTGGAATGATATATCTTATACCCTATTATCATAGATGCAAACTTGATATCTAGGTCCATGATATCTTCAATGGTCATTGCCCTCTTATCAAATTTTGATCCGGTGGCCTCAGTTACAGTTTGGTTTTTGATAGATTTGAGGACAGGTATCCCTCCGGAGGAGTATAAGCCGGTTACTGCCCTAATTGCCTCCTTAGTGATTTTGTAAGGTCTGTTCAGCCATAGGAAGTTATCATGCATCCTACTCAATACATACCGGACCCATTCATCTTCTTCAAAGCAGGGGAAATGAATGAACTAATCAAAATGTTTCTCCTGGATGCCCTTATATTAAGGTTTAAGTTTAAAAGCATCATCTATCAATTGTTTATGATAGATATCACTTAGTTTGGATTCTCTAAACTCTTCAATATTTGCGTGAATGTAAACCCTAATATCTTCTGTATGCAACACACCATGCAGAACACTGGAAAATGCTCCTAGGGGATCTACTTCCAAAGATTTGTATGGATGTTTCTTGAATTTGGGGCGAGGCTTATCAAAGATCTTCACAATATTTGGAGTACCCATCATTCAAAGATTTAGAGAGAGATATTTGATAACGGAGAATACCTTTTCCGCCTTTCGGTTTCACGGAGTTAGTCGGATTGATTTCTGGATGAATCAGATTCTGTAGATGATCTTTGATGGGCTTGAGTAATTTATGTTGCAGAGCTTCTTTTTGTTTCTTCTTGAATGTAGAATGAACAAATGTTTAATGAGAAAACCCTTATATTGCTCTGCAAACCCTAATATCAAGTTGCAATAAATGCTCGACCTAAGTCATTCCGGTTTGCCTTATTCGGATGACTTGAAGAACCGGATCAATCTTGATCTTAAACATCTTGCGGATCATCCAAATCTTAACCATAGTCTACTTAGATGTTTCTCTTATGAGCCCTTTAAT
Source organism: Cunninghamia lanceolata (assembly GCA_027924645.1). NCBI lineage: Eukaryota > Viridiplantae > Streptophyta > Pinopsida > Cupressales > Cupressaceae > Cunninghamia > Cunninghamia lanceolata. Next base: position 11,737,095 of record BSBN01000633.1, read on the forward strand.
CCGCAACTCTCCTTGTGCCAGTTCCGGCACCAATTGACTGGCTGGGGGAACAAGGTTTTCTTTGTGTCTCCCCCTGAGCCAAAGCTCACTTTTTAATTTCTGGAAGGAATATCAGCATCAGAGTCTGGTGTGGATCCATCCCCTACATTATCTATACTTTTCTTCACCCAAATCTTGTTCATCTCACTTTGAACTTCATCCACATTCACTTTTTGTTTTCCCTTATCTTGATTCTGATTATAATATACTAGACCTCTTTTGTCCTGATTCTTGCTTCTACAGAATTTTGCAATATGACTGGATCTATTTCAAATTTGGCAAACAACATTTCTTTGCATATTTGATTGATATCCTCTTGATCTGCATTGATTAGCCATATGACCCATTATATTGCATGCAAAGCATCTACCATTGAATGATATGTTCATTTGCATATTTCTGCATTCATTAGATTTGTGACCATACCTTTTGCAGTTGAAGCACTGTCCGGAGAAGGATGTATTAGTTTGATTCATTCTCTTTCTGCACTGATTAGCTTTATGACCAAAGTTATTGCAGTTGTGGCAGTATCCATTGAAGGATGGATATCTTTGAGCATTAGGTTGTCTTACTGGAGGTCTTCTAGGCCTGTTCCTTGGATTTTCTGATCTAAGATTCTTCTGACCGGATCCGGAGCTTTCTCCTTTCTTATATCCCAAACCACACTTGTCATCTACCCTCTTGACTTTCAAGAAGAACTTCAAGTTGAGCAGAACTTATCTTGAATTTCTCTTTATATTCATTTGCTGTTTGAAGATCCCTTTTAAGAGAGACAATTTGATCCTCAAGTTTTTCTTCATTATCTTTAGCATCTTCAAGATTAGATTCAAGATGTCTGATAATTCTATCCATCTTGTGGCAATCTTCTGATTTCTCCTTGAGAGATTGTCTTAGATCATTTCAGTTTTTCTTTTCTCTTCAACCTCTTGGGTAAACTTCATAACTCCTGATTCCATTTCATGTCTTACCATAATGATTTCTTTTGATAACTTTTCACATAACTTGGTTTTCCCCTTCAGATCTTCATTTGTATCATTGGCTTCACCTTGACTTGCCAATTGCTGAAGTAGCTCCTTTCTCTTTTTCATAGAGAGACTTAATTTGTCTTTTAGTTCTATCATGAAATCATTAGCCTGTTTGAGTCTTTCCTTTAATTCATTTACTTCAGAGTTTGACTGTTCAAGATCATCAAGGGCAGTCTTGAGTTGCTCCCTTAAACCATATACATCCATTTGAATTCCTAGATCTTCCTCAAGCTGTTAGACTCTGTTAAGAGGAACTTGGCTCTGATACCAATTATTGATAACTGAGAGGTGGGGTGAATCAGTTATCTTAATTATTTTAGCTTTCTGAACTTTCTTAATAATTAGTGCAGCATCAATTCAAACAAGCAAACATAACCATGAAATGGAAATACACGACACAATATTTTTGACGTGGAAACCCTGTTAAGGGAGAAAACCACGGGGTGATTAACCCAAGATTGTATTCTCTGTTAGAAGAATAGGATTACAAAATGGCACTTGCCAATTAGGGCTCACTGCCCGAGCACACTACTCACAAGAGGCCCACTACCTACAAGAGACTCACTGTCTACAATTTACAAAGAGTGTAATACAATACTTGAACTGATAAGGAGCATCTACATATGCTGGAGTTCAGTTTTGGGTATACTTAGTACACTGATCTACTGCACTTCATCCTTTCTTTTCCTTAGTGCTGCTGTCCTTTCACATATCGGACCTACCTTTCTGCTTTCGTTCTACTTGACTGCTTTTCTTCGCACTACTCCAAAATAATGACACACCTCACAACTAAATCCATCTTGTATATATATACGCACACGTGATTTCATCACCTTTCTAGTCGGCATCCAGAATAGTCAATATTTTCCATGAACTCTGATCTGTCGGCTGAATCCTTGCTTACCGTAATGCGGATCAAGGATATACTTGTAGAAGTCATCAATCATGTTGGCCAATTATAACTTATGCCTTAAGAATCTTTACCATCATCAGTAATGCATCCAGAATAATGTCTGATGTTCTGCTAGTCAGTTCTTCCTCTGTCCACACTGCTAATCAGGAACCCGACACTCAAGTATTCATATCTTTTTCTTCATCTATCACCGGAGGCTAAATCCTTGGAATCTATCAGTCAAGGTAGTCCTCTTGACTTCTCCAAATCCGCACTTCACCAAGATACTTCCTCAGAGATCCAGAGTTGACTGTCGGACCTCGCCACATGCTTTGTTCTTGCTTACCGGATCACAATATTCTGCAATCTGCCTTCCGGTAGAGACTCATCATGTCCTACGGATGTGTGGGTTAACCTTTGTTACCATCAATGACAACAATCATGAAGTTCCAATGTGTCTCTTGCCAACACAGATAATTGTGCATCACAATTCAAGAACTCACAAAATTTCTATTGGCTGAGCAAGAGGCATAATATTATAGGTGTTCAGCATATGCGAAACTTTTGTGAGGCTGGGCATGGAAAGGGGGAGCATGATGGTGCAGGAGCATGTATCAAAAGAGCCATAGCATGAGAAGAGTTAAAGTATAAAGACAATGCAAAGTTGACAGATGCAAAATCAATCATCGAGTGGTATAATGCTTCGATGGGTACAGGTAATGAAGGTAAGTCTTCAGTTCGTAGATTTTTTTGGTTGATAGATGATACTAAAATTGCACCATATGAGGACTGTTGTACACTGACAGGATCAAGTGATCTACACTCTTTCAGAAGCTCAATTGCAGGTTTATGGAGTATCCATACGTGGAAGATGGCATGCTTTTGTTCTTCATGTACAATTCAAGCCTGGAATGAGTGCGAGTCAAAGGAGTGGGTTGATGAATGGTGGTTAAGTTATCTTAGCCCACTTGACATGTATCGACCCCCGACGACACTGGAACTCACAAAGATGGAATCATCAGTTGACTTTGACCACATATTAGATCTAGTCCATCCAGGTAATATATCTACTTGCATAGTTTTTGAAATTCCAAATGTTATCTTACTTTGTAGTATTTTTGTAATGTTGACTAATTTCATCTAATTTGCTGCACATATCATTGTAGGGCATGTTTATGCAGTTATTGCAGATGAAGATAACAAAGAGGGAACATATTATTACTTGTGTCATTGTGTTGAGGCCAAAAAGAAATTGAAGGCCCTAGTTACAGATGGAGAAAACATTGAATACCCTACAGGCTCAGTGGTCGTTATTGGAACATGGCTTAGAAGGTACCCACATAAGAGTGTTAATGTTTGGTTGTTTGAGGACTTTGACACGCATTGAAAGATTCTTCATTACTTGAACCTTGTCATGGCAACTAATGTTCACTTGATATAATATCGAGGTAGACCTTTGAACAAGACCTTGTGGAAGGTTCGTGAGTCTGACCATGAGGCAATACTTGACACAATAAAGAGTAGAGAAGACCCAGATGGTTCGTTGGATTAATTTGTAAGTATGCATAAAACTTTCTTAGATGGTTACTTGTACTTTGTTTTGTATATAAACAGTAGTATGAATTGCTTCCCTCCAGTATACATCTAGTAGGTTTGCTTCTCTTACCATTGTCCTTTACATATGTGATCATCAGATGGAGGTAAGTGATCATGGAGAATGATCATCAGATGGTGGTAAGTGATCCAGTAGACAAGATGATGGAGAGTGATCATCAGAAGGCAGTAAGTGATCGATTACATATGTGATGTTATATATTTCATGTATATTTTCTATAGTAATGTGCATATTGTTTGATTGTATTAACAGGTGGAGCTACATGAACTTGAACTATTGAAGAGGTCTACTCGACGATAGAGAGAGGATGAGTCACGGATTGGCTCTCCATCTTCATGGTCAAGTAAGGGCCACCGATTATTTCATAAAAGTCCATAGGAAACAAGTTTTTGGGACATTTTTTGTATGCCTAGATGGCTTTGTATGTACATACTTTTGTATGTTACTGATGTATATTTTTGTATATATGCCTGTATGGATTTGTTTGGACATGCCTATATGGCTTTGTATGTAAACTAGATGTTATGTTCATGACATTATGTATATGATAGTCTCTATTAAATATTTAATATGATGATCAATTATCCTTACATGAATTTGGTTTTACACGTGCCAATTGCATTTGCTTGAAAGTAAGGAATGCGTAATTGTGCAAGTCTATTGGTTGTCTATTGTTTGATGATACCATTATGCTTTCAGGATATGTTGTTGGGTTTTGTGATGTAAAGACACTTGTTGGATTGGGTTGTGGTTCTTCCTCATGACAGGAGTTTATTCATGTCTTCATGCTTATTTGTACTCCACGTCTTCAGTGTTCTCAGTGTCTTCATGTGCCAAAGATTTCTTTAGTATCCTCATGATGTTGATGTTGATCACAAAATATGGTGTTAAGCGCCTCAATCATTCGGGGCAACAGGCTACCGACAAAGTCCCTTAAGATCCCTAAGACATAAAAACTACCAAACTTTGATGGAGGTTTTCTCAGAATTCCTGGCAAATGGGAATGTTTTGTTTGGACCTACAGGTGCATGTTGGGTCCGTCCACAATAACATCTCTTGGTTTTGGTCAACTCCAGTCCGTTTGACCGTGCTGAAATCAAATGCATTCTTGCAAAATGCTTTAGTTTGATGCAGTGGAAAGGTGCTATGAGTGACATTTTGCATTTCATAGCTCGTGGGACTGAACAGACTTCGCCAATGCATCGAGGTGGGCAGGTAAATGCCAGGAGAGGTCTTAGTTCATGTGCCAAGCACCCCAGTCATTCGGGGCAGCAGGCTACTGGTAAAGTCCCTTAAGATCCCTAAGATGAAAAAATTACCAAACTTTGACAGAGCAGTTCTTAGAATTCGTGGTAGCTAGGAATGTTTCATTTGGACCTATAGGTGCATGTAGGGTCCATCCACAATAACCTCTCTCGGTTTTGGTCAACTCCAATCCGTTTGACTGTGCTGAAATCAAATGCATTCTTGCAAAATGCTTTAGTTTCATGTAGTGGAAAGGTGCTAGGAGTGACATTTTGCATTCCATAGGTCATGGGACTGAATGAACTTCACTAATGTGTCAGGGTGGGTGGGTAAATTCTAGGGGAGGTCTCATTTCATGTGCCAAGCGCCCCAATTGTTCAGGGCAGCAGGCTACGGGAAAAGTCCCTAAAGAGTCCAAAGTGCAAAAAGGCAACAATCTTTTACGAGCTGTTACTTAGAAACCATGACACTTAGAAAGATTCTATCTAAGGCAACGCGATCATGTAGAACCCCTCTACAATAACCTCTCTTAGTTTTTGATATGTCTGAGGCGTTGGACAGTGGTGAAAGGTTTTCTGCTGCCCCCAAAA